>QRDG01000426.1:215324-635162 GCA_012064385.1 Puccinellia tenuiflora | reverse complement strand
AATATTTGGTGGGATTCCGATGCTCCGGCGGTCATCCCCCCCCCCCCCCCCCCCCGAAAACAGCAGCATGTGTGCCCCGACAGGTCTACCCCCTAGATTTCTCCGCGCGAGGTTCCACCAGTGTACTTTTTCATAGGTCTAGGTTTGTTTAGGCCATGGACACATGGAAAACCAGGTTTGGTACCATGTGGCACATTCTATCCCCCGATATACCCGCAGTGGGACATTTCCACCTACACGTCCAAGAATGCGCATGAGTTGGAAAAGGAGTTGCATGAGAACGAGAACTTGAGCTCGAAGTGACGCGATTGAATGACACACTCCAAGTGATGAAACATTTGGAGGGGGATGATGATGGGGATATTCATGGCAAGATGGAGAAGCTTAGTGAAAGACTAGAGCATGAAAGGAAGCGCCTGGAAGAGATGAGCGGGAGCTTGTGAAGAAATATCGTGAAAGTCTCTATGGTGTGCAGAAATATCCTTGCACCTAATCTGTTCTTAGATGGTTGGTGTTGATGAATAGGTCGTAAGGCAACGATGAAAGAGGTGTTGCGGTACATCTTCTAGCAGATGGAGATACCGGGAAAGCGCATGAGGGGTCGATGAGTAGGGTCCCAATTTTGGTATCCCACCCGCATAAAGTAACGGTTTGAGTCTTCCAGAACCCGCATAAAATAACGTTCCCAATTTCGGTATCCACTAAATACAGTACTGAATTCTAGGAAAAGGTGGTTCAGAAAATACAAAAACAACTTCATAAGGAAAAAAATGCCAGGAGAAAGAGTAACAACATCTGATGAAACAACAGAAGAAAATGCAAGAAGAGGCACTGAGAGAACAGAAAAGATGTGAAAAAGAAGATGCTGAAGCGAAGAAACGACATAAAAGGCAGGAAGAAGAAACACTAAAAGAACAGAAGCGCCGTGAAAAGGAAGAAGCTGAAACGAGGAAACAACAAAAGAGGCAGCAAGAGGAAGCTGAGAAAGGACAGAAGCGAAGGAAGCTTGCCACAACACTATATATGCTTGATGAAATACTTTGTACTTCAAATGAAGACACTTGCCACAACTCAAGTCAAGAGAATGAATCAGATAAACTAGGAAATGATGTTGATATGCTTCCAGCGAGCGAGATGTCATGTCATCTCACCAATAGTAATAATACTCTGCGAACTAGATTGATAAAGAGAAAGCTGCTGCGGGTCTAGGGTTTAGCCAGAGAGGGGCTCCAGAGCGTCGGAACCCCACCAAAAACTAGGGGGTGCCATATCTAATGTGTACAAGTGTGTTTTGGGTTGTAGATTTCCAAGATCCTTCCCCGAGGTGTGACCGGCTTCACGAGCGTCACTGTTTCCACTACTAGGAAAAGGCTTATAGGTAAGCCACGTGTCCGTGGCGCACCAACAGAATGGTGCGCCACGGCTAAGTATGCGTGGCGCACCGTCCGGGCCTGCGCCACTGATTCCAACTTAGCCGTGGCGCAGCATTCTAATAAGTGCGCCACGGCTAAGATGGGCCCTGGCCGGCCGGCCTGCGCGTACTTAGGCGTGGCGCGGCACAAACATGTGCGCCACGGGTAGCAGCGTAGCCGTGGCGCACCATAATACACTGCGCCACGGGTAAGTTGATGTACGGGGAAATAAGAGCCTCCCCTGGACACATCGATCCCCGCCTCCTCTCTGCCCTCGTCCGTCTGAACCCTAGATCGACGCGGCGGACCACACCGTCGGCCTCAACGCTGCGGCCGCCACGGCCCACTCCCGCTTCCTCTCCCGCTCCCGCTCCCCCCTCCTCACCATCTACCCCGACCCTCCTCGCTGCTCCGCCGCCTCTTCCCGTCGCCGCCGCCGGCCCTCCCGACGCCGAGGCTGCGGTGGCCTCTACCCGGCCTCTGCGGTGTCCCTAGCGCCGCGCATCCGCAGCGGCCCGCACCAGGCTTCCGCGGCAGCGCAGCCCGACGCCGTCGAGGAGCTCCCCGGCGAGCACCCGTTCCCCTACGAGAAGAAGGTGAGCACGTCTGCCACACACGCCTCCCCCCACCCCGTGCGCAATAATAAGCTGTAGCTCACTCTGCTTCCCGGTTGATTCGGCCGTGCGAGCGCGGCAGACAACTGCCCCGGAGCTCCGAGAAGATGTGTGCGGGGGGACTAGCTAGGGATCAGCTCCCGGTGTTTGATTTGTGAGCTCCGAGGGTCAGATCGTTGACGGAACCGCGTGTTAGTTGGGAAGCAACTTTGCTTGTGTGGGTTGGATTGGTGCTGCTGATTGGGAGGACGAACAGTGTGCATTCACGCTGATTGTTCCCCCAATTGCTGCATTCAGTGTTGATCGCCGGAGACTCTCTAATTGTAGATGCTAATATGTGGTGTTTGCATAGTTGGGTTAGTGTTTGACTGGGAGGAGCAGCTATGTGCGGTCATGCCAGTTCTTCTTCCCCGGATCGCAGTAGTTGAATTTGAGGAAAGTTGGGAAATGCTTGTTCTGCTTTAGCCAGTCCATCCTCCCTCAGGGCTTGGCATTAAGGGATAAGGAGTGGAGTTGTACTTGGGTAGTCACCCTCATATTTTGTTTTGTCTGTTTCTTCGAAAGCCGATGATTAAAATGTTGTGGCACTAGGTTGTAGGCCTGCAGGTCTTGTGAGCCTTGTGATATGCACAAGTACCAAGTTTTGTGCATCATACTTGGCTTACCAGATCCTGCAGGTCTACTTGTGTGTCCGACCTAAGTATGAGGCGCAAAATCTAAGTCATTTTTATTTTGTTTTGTCTTTTTCTTCTAAGCCGATGATTAAAATGTTGTGACACTGTATGATTCAGGGAGGAGCTAGTGAACCTTGTGATATACACAAATAAATATTTTGTGCATCCTACTTGGTTCGCTTGCTCCGTCTCTGAAATGTGTGTCCAATTTAAATATGTATGAGGCACAAATCCGAAATCATTTTGTTTTTTCTTTCTCTTTCCGAATGCCGATGATTAAAAATGTTGTGGCACTATGTGGTAACCCTGAAGGTCTGCCGAGCCTTGTGATATGCACAAGTACAAGTCTTGTGCATCCTACTTGGCTCGGCCGATCCTTCAGGGCTACTAATAATTGTGTGCCCGACCTAAGTATGAGGCGCAAAATCTAAGTCATTTTTATTTTGTTTTGTCTGTTTCTTCGAAAGCCGATGATTAAAATGTTGTGGCACTAAGTTGTAGGCCTGCAGGTCTTGTGAGCCTTGTGATATGCACAAGTACCAAGTCTTGTGCATCATACTTGGCTCACAAGATCCTGCAGGTCTACTTGAGTGTCCGACCTAAGTATGAGGCGCAAAATCTAAGTCATTTTTATTTTGTTTTGTTTTTTTCTTCTAAGCCGATGATTAAAATGTTGTGACACTAGGCATTTTAGCCTCCCTGCAGCGAACGGCACACAACGAGCGTCTACCTTTGTCACCGAACCCAATGGCTGGATTTAGCCTACCTGCTGGCATGTTCCCTGGCATTATTGTGTTGTCTTTGTTCACCGGCCAGCCATTGGATCCACCTCCTGTAGGTCGGTGAATAAAGACAATACAACGATGCTGTTGGAAACACAAGCCCTCAGGTAGGTTGAATCCAGCCACTGGATTTGGGTGACACAATAATGAATTGCCGAGGATCCTGCAGGTCTACTTGTGTGTCCGACCTAAGTATGAGGCGCAAATCCGAAATCATTTTGTTTTTTCTCTCTTTCTGAATGCCGATGATTAAAATGTTGTGTCACACTATGTGATTCAGGGAGGTGCTAGCGGACCTTGTGATATGCACAAATAAACATCTTATGCATACTCTTACTTGGTCCGCTTGCCCCGTTCCTGATCAATGTGTGTCCAATCTAAGTATGAGGCATAAACTCAAATCATTTTGTTTCTTCTATATGAATTGACAAAGCCGATGATTTAAACTATGCCATGGTAAAGGCAAGGAGAGTGTCTACAATGCCTTGTAGTATATACAATTGGAGTGTTTGTATTAATACATGGTCTTGTACACACTCTTTTTGCCTTGTTTTGCACGGCAATGATATATGAGGCTTTCCATTGTTAACTTCTCGCATTTCGTAAATTTTAATATTACTTTTGTAACAAAATTTTGACTTAAGCATTTTTTACTTAGGTGTTCTCGGTGACGATGTCCATGTTGGACCAGAGGGGCGATGTGCGGGACTGGGCTCCACCGGGCTGGCACTGGGAGGTGCTACCTTCCGGGACGCGCAGCTTGGTGAGGAATCCGGGTGACGTCGTCGACCCTGATCTTCTGTGGTGGCAGTCGCATGGGCCACGCTCGGTGCAGAGGGAGCCGGCCCCCGAGGAGGAGGTACGTCGCCGTATTAGGGAGGAGGACGAGCACGTCCGTCGATACATGTATCTGCTGGTTAGGCAGTATGACGGTAGGTGGTCGTTTCTTCAGAGGGTTCCTGCTCACGTGAGCTATGACCCTGTGAGGGTTCCTTCTCTTTGGATGCGTAGCGCCGCCGTCGACTCAGTACAGTTCGATGAATCAGAAGGTTCATGTTGAAATTAGCTAAGCTTCATGTATTAGCTACTGGATATGTAATAATATGATCGATGAACTGTGACTGTGATCAACTTTGTGTAATAATATTTCTCTCTATATAATATTGGAATATGAATTTCCTGTAATGTGATATATCTGTATTAACAACTATTTGTATAAATACTGTATTTTCTGTATATAAAAAATACAGAAAAACTTAGCCGTGGCGCATGACAGAAGGTAGCCGTGGCGCACCCTAGCCGTGGCGCATGAGTAAGCGGTGCACCACGGATACTTCCCCTTAGCCGTGGCGCAGGATAGACATGTGCGCCATGGGAAATACTCGTGGCGCACATCTGTTCCTGCGCCACGGGTAAGTGTGGTTACCCGTGGCGTGGCAATCCGTGGCGCAGGCCCCTGCGCCACGGGTAAGACATTTTGGTGCGCCACGGGTAAGCTTTTCCCTAGTAGTGTTCCTTAGCGAGTTTCTGGGCATATAGTTGGAAACTCCCACATGGGGCGAACGAGGGGGAATCGTTGCAAGAGTTGGGGCATATCTGTGTTTTTCTTGTACCTAGTGACTAAACTAACCCAACCAAGCAAAAATATCCACTGAGCTACCCCCTTTCGACGCCCGTACCGGCCGTAGACAGAAAAGTTAGGGTTTTCTCCAGCGGGTCTAGGGTTTCGCTGGAGAGGTGCTCTGGAGCATCGGAACCCCACCAAAAGCTAGGGGTGCCATATCACATGTGTAAAAGTGTGTTTTGGGTTGTAGATATGTCCAATATCCTTCCCCGAGGTGTGACCGGCTTCACGAGCGTCATTGTTTCCTTAGCGAGTTTCTGGGCATATAGCTGGAAACTCCCACATGGGGCGAACAGGGGGGAATCATTGCAAGAGTTGGGGTATATGTGTGTTTTTCTTGTACCTAATGACTAACATAACCCAACCAAGCAAAAAGATCCACTGAGCTACCCCCTTTCGATGCCCGTACCGGCCATAGACGGAAAAGCTAGGGTTTTCTCCAGCGGGTCTAGGGTTTCGCCGGAGAGGTGCTCCGGAGCGTCGGAACCCCACCAAAGCTAGGGGGTGCCATATCACATTGCTAAAATATTAATAACATTGCTAATAATAAGAAAAAATAGGAAAAAAATCTAATAATAACATGTTTATAAAATATTAATATAACATCGCTAATAATAAGAACAAATAGGAAAAAAATCTATGTCGACGGCTTTGCCGTCAGCATAGGTCCTACTAGTTGTTTAGGTCAGAGCGCGTGCGCCCGTCATCCCCTAAACCCAAATTGACTAAGTCTCCCCGCGCTCCTCCCCGCACCCTCTCCGCGCTCCTCCCCGCGCCGCCGCCCTCCCCACACCCTCCCCGTGCTCCTCCCCGCGCTCCCCCCGCCCCGCACCCTCCCCCCGCTCCTCCCCGCGCCGCCCCACACCCTCCCCGCGCTCCTCCCCACGCCGCCCCGCACCCTCCCCATGCTCCTCCCCGCGCCGTGCTCCTCCCCGTGCCGCCGCCCCGCACCCTCCCCACCGTCGTCGTGCTCCCCACGCCACCGTGCTCCCATCCCCACCGTCGTTGTGCTCTCCTCCTCACCACTGCCATGCTCTCCTCCCCACCACCGTCGTGCTCCCCTCCCCACCGTCGCCGTGCTCCCCTTCCCAACCTCGCGTCTCCCTCCCACTAGCCAGCCCCCGCCATCACCGCCACTGTACCCCCTGCAGGAGCACGCCGCCACTATACCCCCTGCAGGAGCACGCCGAGCAGCATCTCCACCTCGCAAGAGCGCCCCATGGCTACCCCCTGCAGCTCGGTAAGCCACTGTTTTTTTCTTTTCTTTAATTTCTATTTGTTGCAGATTATCCAATCTTTAGGGTTTGGTTAATTTAGCTATATGGATATCCAATCTTTAGATACTCCCTAGATTTACAAAATTTAGGGTTTGGTTAATTTAGCTATTTAGGGTTTCGGTTGTTTAGCTAATAGTCACACTTGTGAACGTGTAAGAACAATAATTGCTAACCTTTGTTCATTTTGTACACTAGGCCCCGTCGTGACCACCTCGCTGATCCGATTCCATCGCTCTCCCGGAGGTTGCCATTCTTTCGGTGTCCCACACCACCGTCGGTCTCGCGCGTTGTTGCGGGGCTTCTTCTCCAGCTGAGGAGGGGCCGCCTACTTCTGGAGCACGTCCTCGACCTTCTCCGGCCACCGATCACGCTTCGAGGGTATAAATATTTCGCCTCTCTTGCTGCATAGGTTTATTTTGGTCTAGATCACCAAGTCAGTCGCGTAACCCGAGTCAGATCCCATCCGGAACGTTATAAATTTATAAATATGCAGGATTGTCCATCTCTGCATATTTATAACCGTAACACTTCCGGATTGTCCATGTTGGACAGTCCGAGTACATATAGATCGGGTCGTGTCCCATGTTCTACCCCTTCCTGAGACGGAATTTCGGCAGCACCTCCCCGTTGTTCTTCGGATGCACACCCTCTCGGCTTGACAAGCTCGAGACGTGTATTCTGAAGAACAGCGGGGAGGTGCTGTCGAAATTCCGTCTCGGGTCGGGGTAGAACATGGGACACGACTCGATCTACACGTACTCGGGCGGGATAGGCCTACCTATTAGAAGTGTAGGTGAACCATTGCATGGTGTAAAAGATAAAATTTGGCCGTAATAAATCTTGGTGTCATTGAATAAATTTATTAGTACTTGCTGCATAGTTTGAAATGCGTTGTTGTTTGGCTCCCAATAAAGCAGAGGATGGCAGATAATGGGTGGATGTACAGTGGCCGTATCAGTAAGACTGAAAGAACAGATGAGTGGGAATGGAAGACTGATTTATTGGTGAAGGAGTTAGGGCGTGGTTCAAAAAAGTCAGGAGTTCGTCCAAGATGCCCTTGCACTAATTGCAAGAATCGTCACCATCAGGGAAAGGATGACATGAGTAAACACCTTTGGTTGAATGGGTATATGCCTAACTTTGTCACGGCTGTCGACTTTGCTCAGTACGAACGTGACAGAGGTGAGGTGATGCGGCAGCGGAGCGATGGCAATGAGTATGATGGGATTTGAAATTTCCTAGATGATCTCCGTGATGCCGACATACCGGATTTGCCACCTCAAGGGGAGGAACCGCCAGAACCGGAGGAACCGGGCGAACCGGAGGAACCGGAGCTGTGATTTCTGTTGTTAGTACTGTTGTTATGACCCAAATTATTACTGTTATTTTTCTGTGAACTACGGTGTAATTTTGGTACTGGAATCCCAAAAAAAAAACAGAGCCTACGCCGACGGCATCACCGTCGGCACAGTCTGTAGCGATGCCAAATGGTTGACGCAGTGCTGACGGCAAAGCCGTCGGCGTAGCCCCTGACCCTATGCCGACGGCTAAAAGCCGTCGGCGTATCTCCGCATGCTGGCCTGGCCTGTTGTGGGCCCCACATGTACTACGCCGACGGCACGTACGCCGACGGGGCATATCTGGCCGTCGGCCTAACCTACGCCGACGGCCAGCCTATACGCCTACGACAATTTGGTGCATGATGGTGATGTGCAATATTCTCGAATGGTTGAGAACTCGGCATTCATGGGCTCGAAAGTTCACCCCGGTCACTCATGAGTGAGGACAAAGTGAACTTCATCAATATGCTCGAACGTCCTCCTCTTGCTGCATGATATGAAAAACATGGGCTACATACTGATGTGCAACATGAATAATATGTTGTGGAATGGTTGAGAACTCGGCATTCATGATGTCTTGAGTACTATCATCGCTCAATCCTTATTGTAAGTTTATTTAATGTACATGTGCTATGAGCCCATCCTAGCTAGGACGTTACGTTTTTCTCCCATGATATTGTTGGAAAAGAATCCCAGTGCAAAGAAACTTAGTATGTAGAGATCGGGCGTCTCACCTGAAAAGCTTTATGATCTATACCAACGAGCTGCCAACATCCTTCGTCCTTGCACCACCACAACACTCGCAGTTGTTGTCCTCATAAAAATACTAATATGGCTTGCTGGTGCGATACGGACGAGCATATGCCCTATCGTATGAACCTGCTCCTAGTCGTCGTTCTTCTGAACGTCATGGCTATTTTATACCTTGGACTCCGTCGTCCTAGAACTGTATAGTGCAAAGAAACTTAGTATATTGAGATCGGGCGTCTCACCTGAAAAGCTTCAGGATGCTATACCAACGAGCTTCTAGCATCCTTCATCCTTTTACCACCACGACACTCGCTGCTATTATCCTCATAAAAATACTAAAATGGCTTGCCGGTGCAGACGAGCCTATGCCCTATCCTATGAACCTGCTCCTAGCCGTCGTTCTTCTGAACGTCACGGCTATTTTATACCTTGGACTCCGTCGTCCTATAACTGTATACCTTTCTGACTACACTTGCTTCCTGCCAAAGGCCAACGTTCTCGATCATGCACATCTCTCGCCAATTCTGCGTGATTCTACTGCCAACTTCATTGCTCGTGTTCTTGAGTGCTCTGGCATGAGCGATGAGACATATGTTTGAATGCATTACATTATATTGAACCATACTGCAGGCTTGATGAAGCACACGCTGAGGCAGACTTGCTCGGCTTCTCCATGATCGGTGACCTTTTGGCCAAGACGTGCATCAACGTTCATGAAATCAACATTCTTATCACCCACTACAGTGTCTTCTACTCTGTGCCATGCATCACTGACAGAATTGTGAATAGATACAAGTTGCAAGATGACATTTGTGTCATCAATCTTGCTGGGATGGGATGCAGGGGCAGGGTGCACTAGTAGAAAACGGCCCATTGGTCCCGGTTCCAAAGGGCCTTTGGTCCCGGTTTTCTAACCGAGACTAAAGGGTCGGGACAAAAGGGGGGGGGGGGGGCTTTCGTCCCGGTACCTTAAGAACCGGGACCAATGGGCCTCCACGTGGGCGCGGGGTGGGGGCTCCTGGCCGGAACCCTTTGGTCCCGGTTGGTATTACCAACCGGGACCAAAGAGGTTTCAGCATTTTGTTCTTTTTTATTTTTTTGGGGGGTTCGATTTTTTTTCCAGTAAATTATTTTTGCGTCGATTGCGTCAGTGGTACTACCATTCACATTTGATTCATATATACATACATAAGTCCACATGTCGAGATCACGTTCAAGTTTATACTACACCGACATAACATTTCTCACACATCGAGATCACGTCAATTACATTGGAGTCAAAACATAATTGCTATTGTGATAAAATTCTCCATTTCTCTTCAGGACCTCGGAGTTCAAAAATTCCGCCATTTCCTCTTGAATTGCTTTTAGGCGCTTCGATGGTATGAGCTTGTCCCGCATTAACTCCATCTAGATCAATATGAATATATGAGTTGTTTATAACTATATATATATATATATATATATGAAATCATAATAAAATAATTTATGGATGGTAGTCAACACAATATGGTAATAAAAAAATTCCGAAGAGTGTATACATACATCATGTGTTCTTTGTTCTCTATTCCGGTCATTGACAAAAGAGCGTATTTACTCGAAAACGTAGTATGCACATAAATGTGTCCCTGGTTCCTGCCTCAGACACCACTTTACAAAAAATAGAATTTAATCAAATAATAATCAAGCTTGATAATGGTATTGAAACTAGAATTAAAGATTTGTGCGGACCTATATATATAGTACTACTTACCTTGGTGGTATAAAAATACAGCTCCGGTTTCCACTCCCCTCGAACATTCGCGATGAACCGTTTCCAAACACACTGCCCGCCAAAAGAAAAATAATTAAAGGAGTTATTGATTAGTTGATATCAGAAAATGAATGAAAGAGGTCGATATAGAGCGATAATGATTGAAATTACCTCTGGAGCATATCTTGAATGCTTTGGTAGTCTTCCATTGGTTTCCTTAACGAGTCCATGACTTGAACGACTCCTTGGTCAACTCTAATGATTAGCAGAATCCAGTGAAAACTGCGCATGTTTATATGTCCATGACTCATCGGTTACACTAAAGATATACAAAGCAAAATAGAATGTGTAGAAGGTACAGTAACACTCACTTGAAGACGTAAGGAAAAAGTATTTCTGCGCAGGTATTTTGTTTCACTAACCACCGGAGCAAGTTATCCTCTGTGTCCTTCCAATGGTATTTTATGGTAAATTCATTAATATAATATGGGTCAATGAACCCAGTGTCATAGATGCGACGTTCCCTGCATTCGACAATCTTCATTCTACAGTACAAAAGAATATAGTGAGATAATTACATGCAATGAATGTGTAGAGCTGGAGACTTAATTAAATTGCAGAAATAAATCACTTACAAACAATAGGAAACTGACGAGGGCTTTGTCGAGGGCGTCTTGATTGAATAACTGAAAAATTTCAGAAAACGGAATATACATCGAGTCATCCGTGAAGTAATGCTCTTTCTTATATTTCACCCAGAAGACATCATGCCCGGCCGCTGCAGCTTTCTCGTACCAGTGATGCAATCGACGCAATTGTGTTGTTAGAGAATTGACCTCCTCAGGTCTGACCAGGGACTTCCCGAGGACATATGTCCATGCATACTGATACTTCTGGGGGCCACCTATGGTGCCAGTGTCGTGGTGAACTTTCTTATCGGATATCACCTTCAGCGGGGGGATCGACTGTTTTGCCTGTTCTCCGAGCTGGGCCACTTGTTTCCCGCATTTTGCCGCCTTGAACCGCTCCTTCTTTAGGCGATCTGCCGCCTCCTTCTCCTCCTGCATCCGCTGCCTCTTTAGGCGATAGGCAGCCTTCTTCTCCTCCTCCTACTCTTGACTAATTGTCTTTTCCAAAACACGATCATAGTCATCTCGCAATTTAGGCGGCTCTGGCCGGGGACCCGTTAGATTTTTTATAAATTTTTCTCAACTTTTTCTGTCGGTATTATCTCTTTAGGCGGGGGCCGTTTCGGAGCTAATTGTCGGGCCACATCGGCACGCACAGACTCCTTGAGTTCCTCTGGAGTTTTGTCGTACGATCTCTTTGGAAGAGGCTTTAGCAACTCATGTTCCGCTCGAGTTAACTTATCTGCACGCGTCGACGTGAAGGATAGTTTCCGCTTTGACGAGAAGGTCTTAACAAGGGGCGGAATCAATGGACGGGACGTCGCGGGCGATGGACTCACGACGGATGGGGCATCGAGGGATGGATCTTGATGTGGGGAGGATGGATCTTGGGGGGATGGATCTTGAGGTGGGGGGATGGATCTTTAGGTGGGGGGATGGATCTTTAGGTGGGGGTGGATCTTGAGGTGGGGGGGGGTGGATCTTGAGGTGGGGGGGATGGATCTTGAGGTGGGGGTCTGCTACTCAGAGGAGTCAAGTTTGGAAACACGATGTTTTTCTTGTTCCAGAGAGCGATACCCTTCTCGACTTCTCCCAGTGTCTTCTCGCCATCACCTCCAGTAATGTCAAGTTCCAGATTAGCATATAACGGCACAACTTCATCCACCCCGACACGAGCATAGCCAGGTGGAATCCCTCCGAGATGGTAGCTTGCTCCAGCTTGATTAGGTAAAGCATAGCCGACCGCCACCTTGAAGGACATGTTCTTCATTGACATATGTAGCTCACAGTCTGTCTTCTCCGTGATATCATCCACGGGGTAGTGAGCCGCCGGCGGTTCGAATTCAGAATTTTCTACATGCGTGGAACCCACGCTGCTTTTCCGCTGATCAGATGGGGCAGCTTCGACATGACCTTCTAGCTGCAGCTGAGATGCCTTTTGCTTACTAATTGAGTCTAGTTGCTCCTGCTGCTGCTGCACCTTGCGTTCCAATGCTGATAACCGGTCAGACTCCTGCTTCTTTTTTCTCTGACGGCTTCTATAAGTATGAGCGTCTTCCGGAAAACCTTGCTTCAAGGTGACACCTGTTCCATAGCCTCGTAATCGTCCAACGTGTTCAGGATTCCCGAGTGCTAGTGACAGCTCGTCATTCTCTCCGTCGACCACGTACACTCCCCTTCGAACTTTATCTATTGCGTCCACAAGTTGTTTGGTTATATACTCAATTTTTTCCTTCCATTTCCCCTGAGCAACAATCAACCCTGTCTGTGGGTCCAACCCTGCCCCATGCGCGAACAACCAAAACTTGGACCTCTCGGGCCAGTCCGCTGTCTGTGGAATGATCCCGTTATCAAGCAGTATTGCTTCAAAGGCTTCCCACTTAGGCACGGCAGCCTTGTAGCCACCTGCCCCCAAATGGTGGTGATATTCCTTCTTCGTAGCATTTAACTTATTTTTTTCCGATTGGGCCACAGCGGCCTCCGATTTTCTTTGCTTCACAAATGTGGGCCACTGCTGTTGTATCTTCACTAGTGGTCCACTGAAATCTGGATCTTTGTCCTCTGCCTTTAGATAAGCTTTCCATAAGGTTTTTCTTCCAGGTCCGGAATTGTTCGGCCATCTTACTAAGAGTCCACTCCTTGACTTTTGTCTTCAAGTGCTCGGGTAGATCTGACGGTAGGTTGACCTTTTTCAAGAGCATGTCCCAACACAAAAGTTTTAGTTTCTTGTCGACATAAGTAGTTGGCTTGTTTTCGTCCTTCGGCTGAATCCATTCTTCAAGGTTGATCGGGACAATGTCCCTAACAATAACCCCGCATTAATTTATATATTTGCGGCGGAAATCTAAGGGTTCCAAAGGTTCACCACTAGCACTAACTTGGTCGATCACTATCCTACGACCCTCCTTCAACGGCTTCGTCGGGCCTCGTTTCGGCACTGCTGTAGATGCAGATGATTTGCTCGATCCGGAGGGCTAAAAGAAAAAATGGTTCGTTAATAATAGCAATACAACTCAAATAATACATCTAGTGTGATCGATGTACAGAGGCTTAATATACCTTGCCGGAGTTTGTTAAGGGCACTTCCCCCTCTCTACAATTTTCTTCTTCCTCAACCCCCTCACCGGAATCGTTCAGAAATTGGGAGCCGTAATCTTCTGTAGTTATGGCATCTTCTTCACCGACAGGCGCGGCCGCATGTCCTGCTATAATTTGGAGCATTTGCATTTTGCACTCCTCGTCTCTGTCGACGACCTCCGGAAAATTTGGATCCATCTAGATACATCCGTGAATAAACAATCAACACATGTCGAGGGCTTAGATACAACAAATATAGAGAGAATATAACGCTATATTCTCAGGTTTGATCCTCAGGTATAAATAAGAATCTAAATTTGCGTCCATCGTCGAAAAAATAACTAAAACTACTTCTATTGGATTTTACTTCTATTTGCTCTAACAAATTTACCTAACACTATACATGCATTTAAATTTACCTAACACTAATTTAAATTTACTATACAAATAACTAAAATTCCTATGCCGGGCATATATAGTACTATACAATTTACTATACAAATAACTAAAATTCCTATGCTGGGCATCTACAAAATTTCTATGCACATATAGTACTATACGCTCCGTGTAGTTTCTCCCTGTCCTATGAGCAAATTCTCTAACTAAATTCTTCTACCCCTCCGGACTAAGGAAAGCAGTAGGCCAATTTCCTGCCCTTTTTTGATCTTGGCAGATTTCACAAAAAATTGTAGTAGATAAAGCATTCCAATGTGCCTTTGGTGTCTTATCTTGATCCATCTAAATACATAAACATGGCATTGAACTCAAAACACTTCAATAATCTCATTCACATTCACAGATTTCAGCAAATTAAATAACACAACACTTCAATTTATCTATGCACAATATGAACTCATGACAACAATAATCTGTCCATCTATTTTAGACAACAAATTTAAACAACAAATTTCTCACTAACACTAACATTTCTCACTAACACTAACACTAACATTTCCTAACACACTAACAAATTTAAACAACAAATTTCTCACTAACACTAACACTAACATTTCCTAACACACTAACATTAACATTTCTCATGTAAAAAAAACACTAACATTTCCTAACACACTAACAAATTTAAACAAAAAATTTCTCACTAACACTAACACTAACATTTCCTAACACACTAACATTTCTCATGTCAAAAAAAAAACACTAACATTTCTAGGAAAATATTGCTTAGCCATTTTCCCTAGATTATATCTTTTGTATAAATTTTATTTTTGGGTTCATACCACTTGATCATGTCAGTACACTAACCATAATAACATATTCTACCAAGTTTAATTTCTAACAAAAACTAGGTTGCTCACAAAGTTTAGTTGAAAACAGTAAGATTTAACCACAACAGACACTAACAGAGACACTTTACTGGATAGCAAATTTAGCCAGACCAAACACTGACTTCGACTAATCACAACTAAAATCTATTTGTAGGGTGTGAAAGTGTTAACTTTCCTATTTCCAACAAGCCCAAGTTTGCTAAATTTGGTTAAGTAGATTAACTAGAATTTGCATGCAAAGTGGGCTAGTCCACACAGTTCTCAGACTTAGCAGATTTCTCAGAGATTTTCAAATCGGGCGGGAATGCACCCAAGTCTCCCCCAACATAGGGTTTCTAACCTTCGTACGGCCGGAGGTGGAGGAGAGGGAGGCCGAGGCGGAGCAGCACGGCGGCGGAGGCGAGGCGGCGCGCGGCTCCGCGCGCGGCTCAATCCGCGGCGGTGGAGGAGAGGGCGGCGGGAGCACGGCGGCGGAGCATGCGCAGCACGGCGGCGGAGCACGCGACAGAGGGAGGATTGGGCAGCCTGGCGGCAGGGGAGAGGGCGCGCGGCGTCGGGGAGAAGAGATCGAATGAGGAGAAAGAAAGGAGGCCGAACCGCCCATATCGACGCAAAAGACCTTTGGTCCCGGTTCCAGCCACGAACCGGGACCAAAGACCCTTTGGTCGCGGTTGGTAACACCAACGGGGACCAAAGGTCTGCCTGGGCCGCGAAAATTTGCGCGCGAAGCCCAGCGACCAACCGGGACCAATGAACTTTTTTTCTTTTTTCTTTTTCTAGTTTCTATTTCTGTTTTCTTTTTTTGTTTCTTTTATATACTTTGATTTACATGCTTTTTGAATTGTTTTTTTCTAGTTTCTTTTAAAATGTTCCAATATTTGAAAATCATATCTTTTTATTATTTATTTTATATCTATTGATTTAATTATCTAAAAATTGTAATAATTATCTCTTTATTTTAAAACATCCTTTCTTATTTCTGAAAAACATCGTGTGTTTCCTTCGAGAGCTTGTGAGCCGTTTGATCGGAAGCACACGGATCGTGTGTTTCTTTAGAGCGGTTGTGAGTCGTTGGATCAAAAGCACACGGATCGTGTGTTCCCTTCGAGCGCTTGTGAGCCGTTGGATCAGAAGCACATGGATCGTGTGTTTCTTTCGAGCGCTACCAACCGGTACTAAAAAGGTGAAGATAAGGCACACATATCAACGCTCCTTTAGTCCCGGTTCCAGCTACCAACCGGGACTAAAAAGGTGAAGAGTTGCCAGATATAAATATCCAACCGGAGGGAGTCACTCGGAGAGGCATGTCTATAAGAGAGGCAGGAGTACACTTCACAGCCATCAACTGTGATGATATGTAACACTTTTGGGAACCAGCGGCAAGGGCTTCTTTGATGATCTGGTATATCCCCAACACTTGTTGGGACGGTTGCAGATCATCAGAGAAGTCTTGCCGCTGCTTGGATCGAATGCCCGTGTGTTTTGTTCTATCTACAAAATACTTCAGTTTATCGACCGAATACAAATCATTCGGATTCCCGTCATACAGCCCAACGGTGCATTTGATATGCAGGCACTCACGAGCCACCGTAGGGCTGTATGACGGAGAAACCGTGTGCATTTGATAAAAGGTTTAATACATTATTACACATCACCACCAACATCCCTATCTAGTGTGTGTCCCTTTCTTCTTCGTGTGTGTCCCTTTATTCTGATTGCGCCGTAACCATGGACAATCTTTATCATTCAACGCGATGGTTGGGTCAGTTTTCACCGTGAAGGGGGGAATTTCATGAAAATTATTGTAATCTTCCGACATGTCCGTCTTGTCCTCCACTCCTACGATGTTTCTTTTTCCTGAAAAAACTATGTGGCGCTTTGGCTCATCATATGATGTATTCGCTTGCTTATCTTTTCTTTTTTTTCGGTCTGGAAGACATGTCCTTCACATAGAAAACCTGAGCCACGTCATTGGCTAGGACAAATGGTTCGGTGTCGTACCCAAGATTTTTGAGATCCACCGTAGTCATTCCGTAATTCGGGTCTACATTTACCCCGCCTTTCAGGTTGAACCATTTGCACCTGAACAAAGGTACCTTGAAAGAAGGTTCATAGTCAAGTTCCCATATCTGATTTATGTAACCATAATATGTGTCCTTTTTCCCATTGTTGTTTGTTGCATCAAAGCGGACACCACTGTTTTGGTTGGTGCTCTTTTTATCTTGGTCGGTCGTGTAAAATGTATTCCCATTTATCTCGTACCCTTGAAAAGTCAATATAGTCGACGCTGGTGCTTTGGCCAACAAGTATAACTGTTCTTCAACAGTGTTATCATTAATGAGACGTGTTGCAACCACCCGCTAAAAGTATTCATGTGTTCTTTTTCAATCGATTCTTCAGGCTGCTCCGGGCATTTAGAGCGTAAACTATTCATGTGTTCCTGGATATACGGAGCCATCAAGATGGAGTTATGTAGAACTGTGTAGTGTGCTTGATTGAAAGATTCCCAGTCCTTACACATTATTGCTTTCTTTCCTAGCGTGCCTATTCCACGCAGTCTCTCCTCATGGCGCGATTGAGGAACACCGATCGGCTTAAGGTCAGGAATAAAGTCAACACAAAACTCAATTACCTCCTCTGTTCCATAGCCCTTGGAGATGCTTCCTTCTGGCCTAGCACGGTTATGAACGTATTTGTTTAAGACTCCCATGAACCTTTCAAAGGGGAACATGTTGTGTAGAAATACAGGACCGAGAACGTTAATCTCTTCGACTAGGTGAACTATGAGGTGCGTAATATTGAAGAAGGATGGTGGGAACACCAACTCGAAGCTGACAAGACATTGGACCACATCCTTCTGTAAACCTGGTATAGTTAATGGATTGATCACCTTCTGAGAAATTGCATTGAGAAATGCACATAGCTTCACAATGGGTACTCGAACATTTTCCGGTAGAAGACCCCTCAATGCAATCGGAATTAATTGTGTCATAATTACGTGGCAGTCATGAGACTTTAGGTTCTGGAACTTTTTCTCTGCCATGTTTATTATTCCCTTTATATTCGAGGAGAAACCAGACGGGACCTTGATACTGTTCAGCACTTCAAAAAAGATCTTCTTCTCTTCTTTGATAGGAGCATAGCTAGCAAGACCTTGATACTTATCTAGATTCAGGTGGTCGTCTCGTTCGTGCATATGTTGGTGGTCCTGCCGTGATTCCGGTGTATCTTTTGTTTTCCCATACACGCCCAAGAAGCTTAGTAGGTTCACGCACAGATTTTTCGTCACGTGCATCACGTCGATTGCAGAGCGAACCTCCAGTATTTTCCAATCGGGTAGCTCCCAAAATATAGAGCACTTCTTCCACATGGGTACGTGTCCATCAGCGTCATTCGAAACAGATAGACTGCCAGGACCCTTTTCAAAGATTACTTTTAAGTCCTTGACCATGTCATATATAACATCACCATTAGGTAATTTAGGATTCGTCCGATGATCTAGCTCACCTTTGAAATGCTTGCCTTTCTTTCTTACGGCATGCCCTTTTGTAAGAAATCGCCGATGCCCCAGGTACACATTCTTGTTTCCCAAATGTATACTTTCAGTCTCACCTAAACAGTGCGTGCATACATTATATCCCTTGTTTGACTGTCTTGAAATGTTACTAAGAGCAGGCCAATCATTGATGGTTACAAACAGTAACGCTCGTAGGTCAAATTCCTTTTGTTCGTGCTCATCCCACATAGGTACACCTTCGTCGCACCACAACTGTAGAAGTTCTTCAACCAATGGCCTCAGGTACACATCAATGTCGTTGCGGGTTGCTTCGGGCCTTGGATGAGCACTGGCATCATAATGAACTTCCGCTTCATGCACAAACAAGGAGAAAGGTTATAGATACACAGAGTCACAGGCCAGGTGCTATGACTGGAGCTTTGCTCCTCGAAAGGATTAAAGCCATCTGTACTTAGCCCAAATCTTAAGTTCCTTGCGTCAGCTGCAAATTTCGGGAACTCCCTGTCGATTTTTCTCCACTGCGACCCATCGGCGGGGGTGTCTCAGCATCAGGTCTTTCTTACGGTCTTCTTTGTGCCATCGTAACAACTTTGCATGCTCTTTGTTTTGGAACAAACGTTTCAACCGTGGTATTATAGGAACATGCCACATCACCTTGGCAGGAACCCTCTTCCTGGGGCACGGCTCACCCTCAACATCACCAGGGTCATCTCGCCTTATCTTATACCGTAATGCACCGCATACCGGGCATGTATTCAAATTCTCGTACTCCTCACCACGGTAGAGGATGCAGTCATTGATGCATGCATGTATCTTCTGCACCTATAATACTAGAGGGCAGACAACCTTTTTTGCTTCGTACGTACTGGGGGTAATACGTTATCCCTTGGAAGCATCTTTTTTATTATTTTCAGCAATTTTTCAAGTCCCTTGTCAGATGTACCATTCTCTGCCTTCCATTGCAGCAATTCCAGTGTGGTACCAACTTTTTCTGGCCATCTTCGCAAGTTGGGTACAACAATTTCTTGTGATCCTCTAACATGCTCTCCAACTTCAACCTCTCGTTTTCACTTCCGCTGTTTATCTGTGCATCAAGAATGGCCCGACCAAAATCATCATCGTGCTTATCAATAATGGGCTCATCAACAATGGGCTCTTCTTCAGCTTCGTCTTCCCCCATTGCAGTATCACCGTCTTCGGTGAACGTAGGATAGTTGTCATTATCCTCTTCTTCTTCATTTTCTTCCATTATAACCCCTCTTTCTCCGTGCTTGGTCCAACAATTATAACCGGACATGAAACCATGCTGCAACAGGTGGACGTGAATGGTTTTTGAGGTAGAGTAATCCTGCGTATTCTTGCAGACGCTACATGGACAAGAAATAAAACCATTTGACGCCTTGTTTTTCTCAGCCACACAGAGAAAACTATGCATGCCATTAATATAGTCGGGACATCGTCGGTCACTGTACATCTATTGCCGGCTCATCTGTATTATATAAATATATCAAAAACTATTGCACTACATCATAAATATATAATAGTGACCAAATTAATTAATACAAGTTCATCACATTAAAACCAAAGTAAAGTAATTGTAATGCATAGTCCTCATAAATCATATATTAATTGAAACTAACATACAACTATCTAAAGAATTTAAATCCAACACCAAATGCGATCAAAATCGCAACTAAGGTAATTACTGAACCAACAACATAATGATACCAAGCCTCTTGACTAATGGCATGTTTCTAATCTTTTTAATCTTCAAGCGCATTGCATCCATCTTGATCTTGTCAGCATCGACGACATCGGCAAGCTTGAACTCGTGTTCATCGATGATGTCGGCAAGCTTGAACTCCAATTTCATCTTCTCTTCTAGGCATTGGAGACAAAGATCTTCACTTCTTTTCAATTTTGATTTCAAATCATTGTTTTCTTTTACAAAAAACTCGACAATCGGGTCGGTTGGAATTTCCGGTTCAACTACCTCCTAGATAAAAGTGTCTATGTCAAGTTGGTAGGTATAGTTGTTATAAACACGAAATGAAACAAATTGTTATGAAAATATACCACATCCGAATCATAGACCGGACGAGGGCCGACGGGGGCAGATATCAAACCATGACACTATACATATAAAAAAACATAAGAAAATTATACAAGAAATAAATATGCTTTTAAATCATACAAGTAATTTTTCTTAAAATAAAAGATAAAGAAAAAAGGCTCACTGAGGTGGTGCCGCTGACGGGACGACGCAGGCTATCGACGGCGGTGAGGACGGGAGGACACTAAAATCCACAAATAATAAATTAATTTGAGCTCAAAATACATATAAAAAATAAACTCTCTAACTTAGACATTTCATCAAACACCTAGCTAGCACTACAAAAATGAAATGAGCTAAACTAGCAATGAAATGAGCTAAAGTTGCAACTTCGGAGGAAAGGATGATGTTGCTAACCCTTGAATAGATGGGGTGCCTTCAATCCTCACAAGTGGTGCAAAAAATGGGGATTAACTTGAGTGAGGGAGAGGAAATGGAGGAGAAATGAGTGATGAACTCGAGCTCAAAATGGTGGTGGCCTCGGGTGGAAGATGATATATGCAGGGAAGACCTTTGGTCCCGGTTCCAGCCACGAACCGGGACCAAAGGTCCAAATAGAACCGGGACCAATGCTCCCCGGCGCCCCGGCCGATGGAACCGGGACAAATGACCCCTTTAGTCGCGGTTCTTTATTGATCCGGGACAAATGGTCAAAACCAAAGCCCTATTTTCTACTAGTGGTGGCGGCGGTCGAGCTCGCCAGGAACATGATGCAGGTAATGCAATGGGGGTCACACGCGCTGGTAGTGTCGACAAAGACCATTGGGCCAGACAACTATGTTGGTAATAATCGTTCCATGCAGGTGGTTAACATCTTGTTCCGCACTGGCGGCGCCGCCAAACTGTTATCCACTTCTAGGTCCAAGGCTCGGTTTCGGCTTTCGCATGTCATGAGGACGGTCACTGCTGCAAACAACTCTGCCTACCGGTGTGTGTATCTAGAGGAGGATGAGAAGGGACACCTAGAGCTTGCTCTCTCTAAGGACCTTATGGATGCGAGCTTCCCCAAGGCTAATATTACCTCGACCGCACCTGTATGCGAGCTTCTCCAATTTCTATTATTCCTTGTGGCAAAAAAGGTTCTCTGGATCAGTCTGACACCGCTTCGTCCCTTTCCCCTCGCTACAGTTGAGAGAGGCGAAAAGGGAGGCGACTTCTTTTCCTCCGTCGTCGGCCGGCGATTCCTGGGGTTCTCCTCGCCTCCGTCCGCCGCTCCGGCGGCGGGAGGTGGGGAGAACCTCGGGTCCTCGCGTCGGGCCTGTAGATAGCTGGTAGGAGTAGTTGTTCTGGCGGCGGCGCTCGGGTGGTGGAGGTGCCGCGGCGGAGAATAAGTTGGCCGGAGCTCCATCCCCACCTCGACGGCGGTTTCCCCGACGTCGACGAGCTCGCGGATGGTGTGGTCTGCGGATCCTCGGATCCGGCAGATCTGGTGATTCTCTGCTCGTTCGGGAGTGGAGATCTGGGGTTCCCTCGATCTGTTGGCTTGGCGTCGGGGCCGGCAGATCGGTTGGGATTTTTGTTCCTCCGGCTCCGTCTGCTCCTCTCTGTTGTCTTCTCCGGTGCAGAGAGGAAGCCGTGTGGATTTGCTCTGGAGATCAAGATCGGGCTCTGGCTTCGGCAGCGTTCGTCGGTGGTTGCTGCAGAGGGCTGGTGGGTTTGCGGTGGATGATCTGGCACGGCGACGTCCGGTGCTGGATTTGGACGAAGGGTTGGCCTGGCAAGGTTCGTTCATCGCTCAAGGTCCTGCTCCTTGTAGCAGGCGACTACTGGCTTCAATTTTGGTTCTTCCCCGTCCAGTTGATGTGGTGTGTTGGAAGATCTGTAGTCTTCGTCGGTGACCTGCTGTTTGTTTCTGGTCCCGTTCTTCGTCTTGCCTGTAGTGTGTATCTGTTCTGGTGCTTGTAATCTTTGTAATCCTTTTATGTTGAATATATGCTACTTTCTCAAAAAAAAAAAATACTAGAAGGGGGTCAAAGCATATGTGCCTGACTTCCGTGTCGCATTTCATCATTTCAGTATACATGTCGGTGGACCAACGGTCCGTACAACATGGTCTAATCTATCGGACAAGGATATGGAGCCATAGCGGATGACGCTGCATCTGTTTGGAAAACAGTCGACCGCATCAGTCTGGTATGAGTTCGCCTACATCGAGGCTAAATAACGAATGAAGAAAGGCAGCAGGGTGTGGATGATCGGATTCGTTGCAGGAAACGAATGCAGCACCATTGGGTGGGCCTGTATACGACCATCCTCCGGTGTACTAGCTTCATCCATGCATCGTTACCCGGTGGATGTCTCCAAAATAATTCAAGCTAAAATCATCTCCCAGAACGAGAGAGTAGTGTATCCAGCGTTATCTCTTGGGAGCTTCAGGCTTTCTTATCGAAATGTTTATCTTCCACATAAATGTATAGACAAGTAGTATGATATTTTATATTGTTTTATTTCTATTACTTTTTCTTAAAAGGAAAAGGAAATCATGTACTTTGATGATATCGGCTCAACCAGCCCAATAATTAAATGAATGGTTTGGCTTAATTCGGAGCTACTCTGTAGTTTACCTGGAGAAAAATAACTACTCCCTCCATCCCAGAAAAGATGTCATGAATTTCTCCATCCATGAATGTATCTAAACGCATTTCGTGTCTAGATACATCCGTATTTAGAGAAATCTATGACATTTTTTTTGGACGGAGGTAGTACCATATATACATGTATTTAAAGAATTGTGGAGGCGTTGTTTTGGCTCATACGAGTAGATACTCCCATTATGAAAAATCCATTTATAGTCATTTCAAAATTTCCAAAAATTCAGAAAATAAATTAGGGTGTAAATATAAATATTTTATATTCACATATTTAGTTGCTCTAAAATGAATTTTGGAGAGATATTTTGTTGTCTTTTTACGAAAGCCAAAACAAAAGTCGTGAAACTTTGTGTCTGAACTGGATGTACACCTGAATTCGTTGACATTTTGAAAATACATTTTAAGGCTATGGAAGCATATGCTCCTATGACCCAAAGTAAAATTGTTTTTACTTTGCTTTTTCGTCCGCTGGAGCGTGATACTCACTTCCTTAGGCAAAAAGTCTAGTTTCTTAGTTGGGGATGCTATGATGTAGGGAAAAAACGTGGAGTCCCACCATACCGAGAACCATATGGAATTATGGATGCACCACTTTATCAACGTGTTCTCTTAATTTGTGCAGTTAGTTGGTGGTTGCTAGGCCACTGGTCTGGTATATTACTGCACATTCCCGAACATGCAGTGAGCACCTGCCACTTGAGCAAAACACATCTCGGTGCGCCAACATGAGTTCATCACGGATTAGCCAGTTCCTCAAATCTGTCTACAAGCTCGCGCTGCAAAATTTTGTCCCCATCACGATATTGCTAGTCACCGCAGCTGCTGTAGTTGTTGCGGCAACATTCACCCCCCATGAAATACTCAGTTCGCTTCGAGCCTTCCAGTCCGTGCACATATTTTTGGCCAGTTTCCTGCCTGCCGCTACCGTCGTCATGTACTCCCTGTGGCAACAGCCGATGGTGTACCTCGTCGACTACGCGTGTTTCAGTGCTAGTCATCAGTATCGATCGAACTCCTTTCGCCACTTTCATCGAGCATGCACGTCAGATAACAATGTACAACGAACGAAGTATTCGCTTCTTCACGCGTCTCCTGTCGCAATCAGGCCTCGGAGAGGAGACCTGCCTACCCCCGCAGACATCATACATCCGCCCGTTCAAGTATTGCACACTCGAGGCCGGCCGCGAGGAAGCTGAGCTTGTGGTGTTCTCAGCCATCGACACTTTGTTTTCCAAGACCAACATCAGCCCGAAGGAGATCGACATACTTGTGGTAAATTGCTCCGCATTTAATCCAACGCCATCGTTCCCAGATATGATCATAAACAGGTACAAGATGAGGAAACAGTTCGTACCGGTGCATACATCAGGAGGAGGATGACAAGGGAAACAGGGGACTGAATCTCTCCACGGAGCTCCTGCTCGTCGCCCGTATCAGAGCAGGTTTTGTTCGCACTATCTTTTATCAGGAAGAAGTTGTTCAATGGCGAGTACAAATTGTATGTCCCTGACTTCAAGACGGCCTTCGAGCACTTCTGCATCCATGCGGGTGGGCGCGCAGTAATCGATGGGGTTCAGCGAAGCCTCGGCCTGTCTGATGTGCATGTTGAGCCATCCAGAATGACGCTACATCGCTTTGGGAACACATCCAGCAGCTCGACTTGGTACGAGCTAGCATACATCGAGGCCAAGGGCCGTATGTACATGGGTGATCGGGTGTGGATGATTGGATTTGGCTCCGGGTTCAAATGCAACAGTGTGGTGCTAGAGTGTATTGTCCCAGCCAGCAACACCAATGGACCGTGGGCTGGGTGCATCTCACGGTATCCGGTAGAAATTAGATCAGTGGAAAAGATATATAACAAATAGATTTTGGTGAGGTCCAAAATAAAAACATACTTGCAATGGAAAATTATATTGCTTGCAAAGTTGAAGTGTTATACTGTGTCGTCATCTCTTGTGTACATGTACCCTCGCAACCGGGAATACCTGCGAGTTAATATGAAAGGAAAGGTTCAATTTGTATAGAAAATTATGATGATCGATGTTGAATTACACCCGAGCACACAATTGCAGATGGTAAACGAAAGACTATATTTATTGAAGAGGTATGGTTATCAATGTCCACATCCTTGAGGATGACTGACGCTCCTCCCCATATACTAAATAACCATACAATTGACGAGTATCCCACTCAAATCATCAAAAGCATCTCGATCACCGTTTCACGGCAAATCCGACCACCCTTGAACATCATCAACCTTGGCGGGCAGAAACGTGTGTCCCCTATATTAATTTGCTGATCTTATTTTTCATCTTTGAGGAGTGTTTGTCTTTGCCTAGGGTTTTCCTTTTATTTTTCTGAGTGACGTTTCTTTTCCCATTTTTTAAAACAATTGTCAAAGAGTTGCTTTGTTGAGTGTCCGATAGACGTCACTCGAAAAGATCCCTAAACTCCGTAAAGAGCCTGATTTCAATAGTGTGGACACGTTAAGGTGGATACGGATTTCTCTCTGGACGCTAAGAAAGCGTTATTTTCTTTGCACAGAGCTTACACACCTCCTCGTCCAATTTCCTACCGATTGAAAAATTGACTGCATTTATTTTCAAATGAGATGCCTGAACCATAAAAAAATGCATTAAAATAGCTGGACCACATTGGTTGGTCGGTACACCCAAAAAATCTTCAATGTTTATGTTCAAATGTCCTCTTAGTTAGTAATCCTAATGAGAGTGTATAGGGTCCTGCTGCGCTATATGAGAACATGGGACATGAATAATATGTTGTGAAATGCATGGTTGAGATGTCGGCATGCATGTTGACAAAGACTCGTACGTACTATCACCACACACACGTCTTATTGGAATGTAACCTGTTGGGTTCCCTGGCATGTATCGGAGTCGGAGAACCGTGTAGATAGCAGGGACACTGGTGCGATTACTCTGGCTAATTGGCCCCACATGTAGGCACAAAGGTAAATAAGTAAAGGGAGAGACCACACACTTGAACTTTATGGGAATAAAGATTGTCTGGGAATATAATAACATGCAAAATAAAACTCGAAATTATAATGTGTGCGCGTTGTCATGATGAGGTTAGCTGAAAAAAAATAGCCGCGGACAGGCCTGCCGAGACAAGAGCACAAGGAGGCCGCCTCGCCGTCGTCGTCTTCCAGTGACACACTGGCTCGCCCGCCAACCTCGCCCGCCAACAGTAGGTTGGAGGAGAGACGTGGGGAGGGGATTGGGGGTGTCTGGGGATTTGGAGCCACCCTAGTTGTCCGAGAGACGAGAAAGCGGGGGCCAACTCTCTTGAGTGTTGAATCGTGGGTTTGTACATGGATTGCTACCTTTTCCTTTTATGTTTGCACATCTGATGCTTTTGCTGTATTTCATTATAAATGTATATTATGTGTCTAAATCGGAGTGTGTTTTCCAGCAATGAGGTTATATGAAGGGAAAATGTCTGCATAATATGCAATAAATTGTTAACACTTGTGAGGCTACATTGCTAGTTACAATTCCGATAGTAGCTAGCAAACATCTTTAGGTAATTGATTTTTCAATAAGGGACCATTATTTGAAGCCAAGATAGTATGTGTATACGTTGTGTTTAGCATGCATAGTATGTATATAAGTTAAAACAACATGGTGTCATTATCGACATCATTGATCCATAATTATTTGTCCTCCGTTATGAAGAAAGTTCAAGACCTTCAAAAAGGTCCAAAATTACTTCTCCAAAAATTGTTTCTCAATGAAAGGCATGTTTTTTAATAGCTGAGGTCTTGGTCACTTGGCTAAACATCAACATATCAATGATTGTTTGAGAGACCATAATTTACATTTTGTGGTTGTTTCTGAAACGGGGAAAGCAGACTTTCCCACAGGTATCCTAGATAGACTTGTCGGAGGTCTGGACTATGTGTGACATTAGATTGCACCCAAGGGGAAGTCTGGAGGTATTTACCCTGGGGTCAATACTGCATATATAGATTTGTTATCTATACAGTGGGCGATTTTCATATTTAATTTCACCTACAGAATAAGATTGACAATTTCAAGTGGAGTTTAGTTGCAGTTTATGATGCAATGCACGATAATTTAAAGTCTTCTTTTTTAAAAGAATTGGTTAATTGTTGTAGAGATAACCCGCATCCTATGGTGATTGGACGTTATTTCAATATCCTCTGATATCAACAACATAAAAATAATGATATATTCAATAGTCATTGGCCCTTTCTTTTCAATGTTGTAATTGACAGTTTAGACATGAAAGAGATAGCGCTATCTAGACGACAGTTTACATGGTTAAACAATTTACCATCTCCGACTTTTGAGAAACTTCATAGGGTATTTGTATGCCCTGCCAACACGCCAACGTGATTCATCAAAAGACCCGGAGGCCACACCAAGCCGCCCGATAGCTAGCAAGGGGCACAAATGGTCCAGCAGACCCTCAGCGGCACCGATGCACACACTAAAGAAGTCGCCGCCGCCGTCTTCCTCTAACACATCTTCATCCTCGGGAACCAAAGCATCAACCTTGTCAGGCCTGCCATCGACACAGGCCACGGTGCCAGACAACTCTGCCACCCTGCGTGCATACATCGTCACGCGGCCACCACCGAGACCCCGCTGCGCCATGTCGCCGAGACCCACCGTCGGCCTTGCGGTAGATGTACACCACTCCAGCACTTGTCTCCACCATCAAACAACTGCTCCAAAAACGATGCGCTCAAGAAGGAGAGCAACGCCCAAGACGCCACCATCGTCCGATCCGGGAACCGGAGAGCGACACCGAGAGCGTGGCCATTGTCCGATCCGAAGAGCCCGAACCTGGGGTTTCCCTCGGAGCAGCGTGAGTGGGTAGATAGTAGCTACAATGGCGATACCTTCAACAAGGTAACGGCGCGTAGACGCCGCTATCGCCCTCTCGGTTTTCACCGGCAGCCGCATCTCCCCAAGTCACCGCTAAGCCTCAGGCCGACCACCTCCGACGGAGAAGATGACCACCACCACCAAGCCCAGGGTCTCCGCGCGACTTCACCGGCCAATGACGAGAATGGCAGTAGAGTTGGGCAAAGGCCGCCGATCCCAGGACAAAGCCCTAGATCAAATGCACCTCACCGCCGCCTCCAACCAGCCCCGCCACCGGCAGATCCGCTAAAATATGTCTGAATAAATATAGATACATGTGAATCTGCAAAAATATTAAAACCTCTTATATTTAGGAACGGAATGAGCACAAGATAAGAACTAATAGACGGCGGTTTGTGCAATTACCTCCCTGTAGACATATGACAGTGTAGCATAAACCGCTGATGCATAGGGAGATTGTTTGTGAGGATCGTAGAATCACGATGGTGTATAGGTACGCCGTCTCTACGCATGCTCTCTACTCTCTTTATGTGTGTGGTCGGACCAAGCTGATGGCTACAGTTCATATGTCCTGCTGCAGCACCATGCATGCATGAATGAAGATTGTAGAATCCTGATGGTGTATATGTATGTCGTCTCTGCGCAGCTCTATGTGGGCTTGTTTGATTCAAAGGGTAGGAAAAGTGTAGGGATAGGAAAAGTATAGGGTTGGAGTGACATGATAAGTTGAATCCTACAGGAATTGAAAACTAAAGGAATGTGGATCAAGTGTGTGTTTGAATCATAGGAAAAGCAAAGGAATTCTAACATGAGGTTGGAGTGGAGGGAAAATTTCCTACAAAATAGAGAGCAAATATAGTGCAAATGAATCCTTTGAAGGAATTCCTAAGGATTGCAATCCTTTGAATCAAACGACCAACGTAGGAATATTTCCTAAGGGATAAAATCCTTCACAAATCCTTTAAACTTCCTTTGAATCAAACACACCCATACTCTTTATGTTATCTGCATTGGACCACGTCTAGCTAGTACTTGTAATGCCAAGTGATCAGGTATGGCGAACGAACGGCATACAGTGTACATAATAGCCCACACACAGGCTTATGAAGACCTCACATCACTTTTTCTTCTTTGAGAAGAACCTCATCACATATAGTTGGACTGAATTTGCGGAAACATAATACTATTTAGTTGGGCTGGAACCATGCACGCCCATCCGGTCTCTCTCTGCAGGAAAATAGCAACATCTAGAAGAACAAGTATCATCCTGGCCCTGTCCGGTCTCTCTGCAGGAAAGAGGCGGAAATCCTATATACCGCCCATTAATTAGCGGCGACGCAACTCATTTAAAGGACTCCCGCTCACGGGCCAGCCCATTCGGCGGGTTTTCTTCTGTTTCTTTTCTTCTCTGTTTTCCTTTTCTTTTTTCCTGATTTCTTTTCTGTTTATTTTCTTATCTGCTTCTTTTGTTTTACATTTTTCATTTCTAAATTATGATTTAAAAAATATTCAGTTTTGAAAAAAAATCAAATTTTAAAAATGTTTATATTTGAAAATTGTTCAAAAATAAAAAATGTTCAAATTCGAAAATTTGTTCAAAGTAAAAAAAATGTTCGGGGATAAAAATATTCAGATTTGAAATTTATTCAGTTTTAAAATTTGTTCAAAATTGAAAATTTTCAAATTTAAAAATTGTTCACATTTTAGAAATGTTGACATTTTAAAATTGTTCAGATTAAAAATAAGTTTAAAAACCCAGAAAAGTGAAGACACAAACTTTAATATTTTTATTTGGTCGCTCCAAAATCGGCTCGTGATGCAAGGCGATGTATCCGACTTGCGTCGCCGCGGGGTGCCATATAGGAGCTCCCTGGGCTTGGCCCATCGGTAGCTTATACTGCTGGTTCCACTGGTTCATTGATTGTTCTATTTGGTTTCAGTTTTTGGTAACTTCGTAGTGGTTAGACTACTTGCCGTTGTTTCCACCAGTTCATTTATATTTTAAAAAATATATATACAAAAGTTTTTAATAAAAAGATGAACTTACATTCTAATATGAGAACATTTTCTTTTTATCTTTAATTAATAGTAATATTTGTTTTTTCGCTTGTAGTTTACCTCAATAAGAACATTTATCTTGTTTGAACGGTTTGTCAAGAATACTTGATTTGAACAATTTTTTAATAAGAACATTTATCTAATTTGAACGGTTTTCAAAATATGAACTTGAACGATTTTCATGTATGAACATATATGTTATCTGAACTCTTTTTGGAACTCGTGATTTTTTTTTATAAATTGTGAACGTAATTTATTTGGACCACGTAAAAAAAATTGTAACTCATGACCTTTTTATGAAAAGCTCGTGATTATTATTCTTTAAGCCGGTGAGCATATTTTTCAGACTACTATTTTTTTTTGCCCCATGAACATTTTTGCATAATCCCAAGAATCTATTCGAATCTCGTGAATAATGTTTTGAATCTGCGAAATTAATTTTTTGAACCCGTGAATTTCTTTGAACTTGTGAACAAGTTTTGAACTCTCATGCGTATTTTCGTAGCGTGAACATTATTTTCAAAAACATGAACATTTGTTCCTCTCTTCTCACATAAAAGATCTTAGAAGAAAAGAGTATACTAAAAAAAGAACAAAATGGAAAGAAACCAAAAAGGAACACGAAGAAAATATAAAAAACGAAACCAAATAGGAAAACTACCAAAAAATAAATGGAAACTGAAGAAAAAGAAATCAGTAAGAAACAGAAATGGGATAGGAAAGAAAATAAAAAATGGAGCAAAATCAACGTACATAAAACTGAAGAGAAAAAAAAAACAGTTATGTCACACATAGTCCACAAAACAACCTACGTCTGAAAGATAAATGGGCCAAGCCCTGGAGAGCTATGAGTGCGCGGAGAGTTGTAGGGCACCATTAGGCGGCAAATAAGATTTGCCCGGTCGCTCGCGGAATCTTCTATTCGGCGCCCAAAGCGTCGGTTCGGCTTCATGATGCCTGAGGCCTGAGTGTTACTAACTCACTCGCCAAAGATTTTTTTCGTTTTATTTTTTGGCATGTGTTTTGCCGATTCCTATTTGCCACCTTTAGCGGCAAAACATGCTCGGGCCGAGCACCCTAGCTTGCGTTATCGGCCGGCCCGGTTCGTGTATTTTTTTCTCTGTTTCTGTTTCTTTTTGTTTTCTTTTTTCTTTCCTTTTATGGTATATCTTTTACAGCAATTCATGATTTTGAAATTGTTCAGATTCTGAATTTTTTACAGATTTGAAGTTGTTCAGATTCTGAAATTTTTTCAGATTTAAAATTTGTTCAGATTTTGAAATTTGTTCAAACTTAGAAATTTTGTTCAGATTTTGAAATTGATCAATTTAAAATGTTTAGATTTAAAAATACGAAAATTGTTTATATTAAACATGTTCAAATTTAAAAAAATCAATTTTTCAAAAACTTCCAGATTTCGAAAAAGTTTAAAGTTAAAAATGTTCATTTTAAAAACTGTTCAAAATAAAAAAATATTCAGATTTGAAATTTGATCAATTTGAATGTTCAAATTTAAAACATATGAAAAGTGTCCATATTAAAAAATGTTCAATTTTAAAAGTTGTTCAATTTTTCAAAAACTTTCAGATTTGAAATGTTTATTTTAAAAAATGTTCAAAATGTAAAAATGTTCGGATTTTAAAAGGTTTAAAATAAAAAATCTGATTTTGAAAATGTTTATAATATAAAATGTTTATTATAAAACATCTAATTTTTCTAAATTATCAAGTTGATTTAAAAATTAAATATAAACCTAGTATTTTCTGCGTTTAAAGGAAAAATTCTACAGAAGAATAAAAAGGCAAATAAAAGCTGACATGCTAATGGGCCGGGAGAATGTGTCCCAGTAACCGGTCGCTTTAGGCGGCCGAGACGGATTACGCTGCTAAAGGTGGGCTCCCATGTATTTTGTTGTTGGTCTAGGGAAGAAAAATGTCGGGGTTTAGCTAACTTATGCAAATAAAAAGTTCCTAGTATTTACAAATAGTAGATTTTTTTCAAAAAATGTTCACCAAATTTTTTCAAAACATTTAAAGATTGAAAAAAAGTTAAATCGGAATATTTTAAAATGTGAACATTTTTCAAACCTGAAAAAACATTTAAGCCTGAATCTGTTGGAAGCTTGCACAACAAAACCAATGAAAGAACAATAAAACTGGTTGGAAGCTTCTAGAACTAGAAGCTTCCTGAAAGCGGAAAAACGAGGAAAATATAACAGGGCCTGTCACTTACCTCGATTTAGCTCTGTAGGGGTGTACATATCCACCATAACTGACGCGTGAAGCATGAAATAGGATTCCACGCAAAAAAAAAAAAAACATGATGTCGTCGCTCGCTCGTGAGCAGGGAGTGCGCTTCCTAATGAACCGAACAAACGACATTTAACCTTCTTTGCAGTGTAATGACATATTGTAGACCACGTTTAAGATCTTCCGTACGCCCGTCACCTACTCAGTTTATTATTGCCCAACTTGAGGGTTAGTATTTTTCATTCATCCTCCTTTGTCTTTAAGTTCTTTGAGAGTGGGATCGATGACATTCTGTACTAGGCTACGGGGATCAGAGTTGGGGGAAGAAATTAATCGAGCTCTTCAGGAAAAAAAATACCGGTTAGTTCATTCCCATACTACGCTCATACCGGGGATCAGAGTGGGAGTAGTATTTTTTGGGGGGCAACTCGATCGGGGGATGCCATGTCGGAAACTACGGTTTGCCGGAGACGAATCAACGGCGTATCGTCGATAGCCGTGCTCCTCCGCCGACCAGCACGCACACTGCGGCTCCGTCGGTAGCTCCGCTAGGCTGGGTCGTGGTACATGAAATTGGGCAAGAAGAACAGATATGTTCTATCCGAACGTACAACAATTTTCTAGGGTATTTCTCTCCATCGGTGTCCAGCTGTGGGCACAACAGTAAACATTCCGGATGAGGAATTAAACCGATATTCCAAGTGTGGCCTGGATCTGTGGTAATCTGGATCGACATGACCTGTGGACATTAAAACCAACAACTTTTCTGTCTAGAAAAGGATGAGTACAGCGGTGTAAAATACGAGCAAGATCCATATGATCCAAATTCACAAATCCATTGATATATACACTGAAAGATCTGTCTGGCTCCCCACCAGACCACTGTATAAACTAACTAGAGTAACAGAGGATAGATTTTGCACTAAATGCGCGGGCGGCAGATTGATGATGATATGACCTGCGCTGCACGCACCGCCACCGTGCTGGAAATTAAAGCTCCGCGCCCCGAGCTGACGGACACTATAAATAATTAGTAACGAACGCGCCAACAGCATCCAGAGGTAAACAACCTTCAAGCTCCAGCTAGCATGAGCCCGCCGACTCGGTCGAATGCTCTCAGGGCCGCGTACCAGCGCGCCGTGGACAACTCCACTGCAATGGTGATCACCGTGCCGCTGGTCGCCGCCGCCGCCGTCGCCGTGGCAAGCCGGCTCTGTGAATTCCGGCCCGTGCACCTCTTCCTGGCCTTCTTCCTCCCTGCGGCAGCGGCCGTCGTGTACCTCATGCTGCGCCCTCGCCCGGTGTACCTGGTCGACTACGCCGGCTTCCGCACCTCGCCCACCTGCCGCATCCCGTTCGCGAGCTTCCTGGAGCACGCCAAGCAGTTCACGGCCCTGAGCGAGCGCAGCGTCCGGTTCATGACGCGGCTCCTGGAGCGGTCGGGCCTCGGGGAGGAGACCTGCCTGCCCCCCGGGCACCACTACATCGGGACGCACAAGTACTGCACCGTCGACGCCGCCCGCGCCGAGTTCGAGCTCGTGGCCTTCTCCGCCATCGACGACCTGCTCGCCAAGACCGGCGTCGCGCCGGGCGACATCGACATCCTCGTCGTCAACTGCAGCCTCTTCTGCCCCGTCCCGTCCCTGGTGGACATGATCGTCAACAGGTACAAGCTGCGCAGCGACGTCCGCAGCATGCACCTCTCCGGCATGGGGTGCAGCGCCGGGCTCGTCGCCGTGGGGCTCGCGAGGAACCTCCTGCAGGTGGCCCCCCACGGCGCGCACGCGCTGGTGGTGTCCACGGAGACCATCACGCCCAACTACTACGTCGGGAGCGAGCGCGCCATGCTCCTTCCCAACTGCCTCTTCCGCATCGGCGGCGCGGCGGCGCTGCTGTCGACGTCTTCGGCCAAGGCCCGGTTCCGGCTGAGGCACGTGGTGCGCACGCTCACGGGCGCGCAGGACAGCTCGTACCGGTGCGTGTTCCAGGAGGAGGACGCGGAGGGCCACCGGGGGATCAACCTGAACAAGGACCTGATGAACATCGCCGGCGACTCGCTCAAGGCCAACATCACCGCGATCGGCCCGCTCGTCCTGCCGGCCCGTGAGCAGCTCATGTTCGTCTTCTCCTTCCTGGCGCGGAAGCTTGTCAACCGGCGGGTGAAGCCGTACATCCCCGACTTCCGCACGGCGTTCGAGCACTTCTGCATCCACGCCGGCGGCCGCGCGGTGATCGACGAGCTGCAGAGGAGCCTCCGGCTGTCCGACGAGCAGGTGGAGGCGTCGCGCATGACGCTGCACCGGTTCGGGAACACCTCCAGCAGCTCGCTCTGGTACGAGCTGGCGTACGTCGAGGCCAAGGGGAGGATGCGCAAGGGCGACCGGGTGTGGATGATCGGGTTCGGGTCAGGGTTCAAGTGCAACAGCGCGGCGTGGGAGTGCATCCGGCCCGCGAGCAACGCCGATGGGCCGTGGGCTACCTCCATCCACAAGTACCCGGTCGACATTCCCGACGTTCTCAAGCATTAACGGTTGGAGATCCGCCGTCGACCCAGAGGCCGGATTGAAGCTCCTCCTCCTCCTCGTGTCCCAATATGTGTTATTATACTACTATATGTTCTTAAATAACGTGCTGATGCTTATAAGCAAATATACCTTATTCTTTATACTACAATGTTCTTAATACCATAAAACATATATGTAATTAATCTTACTAGATCTTCTGAAGCATTAACGGTTGGAGATATGCCATCGACCGAGAGTATCACGCGTATGTTTTTTATTGCGAAAAAAGGACCTAACATTAAAAGAAACACCGAACAGTACAAAACATCTCAACAAAAATAAAAATTACAACAAGATCCTTGAGATGTCCTTCATCTTCAACCTCTAGACCATGACGACGGCGCGCTGCCGCTCCTCCCAGAGCCGGCCTAACATTGTTGGTTGCGGACGAAAAGTCGCGGAACGGGTCAAGAAATCACATCCGTCCCAGAGCCTAAGAAAAAGTATGAACCGCCGATGAACCTCCATGATGATCCGGAGACCCACCGCCAAAAGAAGTTCTCAAGAACCACACCACTCTTACGAGCTTCTCGACATCGTCGATGAGATGGGGTTGAAGGCGGAAAGACATTATTGCAAGAAGCGCCGCCGCCACCAACAAAGCGCCGCCCCAGCTAACCTTAACACTAAAACCAGACAAACAGATCCCTCCCACCGACGAGGGCCGAGATCCACCAGGCCTCCATGGCCCGAAGGCCACAGAGGCGTGGCAGACCTACGGCAGCGCCGGTGGGAGACGGGAATTCTTCAGATCCGATCGCCTCTCCTCTCCTGGGACAAGAGAGAATCTTCCAAAATTAATCTTACTTGATAACCATGTGTAAATTAATATATGTATTGATCGGTGTGCACCGAGATATGGAACCGGCCTGTAATACGAAGACATGTTAGAGCGCAATGATCGATTCCGTAAAACCAAATTATTACACCTATTCTTTAATCACTTCAAGTGTATAAAATACATTATTAAACATATTATTTTTGTAGAAATATAACAATTTTATAGTATTCAGGTCTGGCTTCAGGCAGAAATGTGCAGCTCGAGTGTGGCCCGAACCTCGGGCTTTCAGGCCAGGCTACCCATGCCGGCAACGCGTACTCGGAGAAGTCTAAGGGACTTTTTGATTCAAAGGACTTGATTTGTGGAATTGATAGGGATTTGTAGATTGCATGATTTCAGTAATTTTTCCTATGACGGTTACTTGATTGGTAGATTCGATAGGGATGTTTTCTAAGGATTCTTTTGTATTGGATTTTCTAGAAAATCTAACATCAACTCGAACCTCTTTTGAAGAATTATTTGTTTTCATGTGATGAAATCAAGTAAACTTCGATGCATAGGAAAGTCTGTAGTAAGGAGTGAGCATGACATAGCAATCGTGCATTTTTGCTATTCCGGATTCGTGCCAAGCAAAAGGTCCCTAAACATGTGCGAACCCATAATAACGCATGGGGATTAGCGTGTAATCCAAAAAATATGAGTACAAATTCTACTAGTAGGCTTAGAATTGGAGTAGTAGACCTCCAGTTTAAAAGTAATTTTGAGAACGCTGTCTATATACTGTATTTATATGTCGACGTCGGTAGGCTCGTGGAATTGACAAATAATGCGGAAATTAAGCGGTAAGTCCAAATGGAGCCCGAGCTCCATAGAGCTCGGTTCTCCAAAAAAAAATTGAATCCGCAAATTTTTATTTCAAAAAATTCTGAAAAATATCATAGTGGTGGAGAATACTATGATCCATCAATGTGAAAATTTTCAACCACAAACTCGTTATATTCTGATCTGTGCAAAAAAGAGAAATCTGACCAGATTTCAAATTTTTGAGATTGCGCACTGTTCACCTATTCAGATCTGTAGATTTCTCTTTTTTGCCCAGGACAGAATATAAGAAATTTCTGATTGAAAATTTTCACAGTGATGAATCACAATATTATCTACGACCATAATTTTTTTTGGAATTTTTTGAAATAAAACAATACGTATTTAATTTTTTTTAGAAATCGAGCTCCATGGAGCTCAGCCTCCAAATCGCCGTGCTCGAAATTAAGCAGGGTTGACGAAGTAGCTAGCTAGTGTGCACGTATGACTCATCTGGTTGGGTACGCCAATTAATGGGCAATTATACGTACCGTCGGTGCGTTTATTGTGAAGGCTCGAATGATTACACCCCGAGCGTGATCTCAGGCTGTCCGGCTCGTGCTCGACGTCGACATTGCCGGAAATATTAACTGCCGTCGCCGTCCGAATTTAGGTACTACAAGGATAGGGTGCAAATGGAGCAAAACTTTGGTGAGTGATAAGTTCCGTACTACGTACCTAGGCTAGGCCCTTTGAGACCTAGATCAATCACACAGAAATATAGGTTGCGAGTTACAGTTGGTATGGTACCCATTTAACGGGCGGAAAGTGTAAATGGAGACCGAGCTCTATGAAGGCTTTCTTTTCTTCAAAATTCAAAATTGACAATTTGAGTTTCAAAATATTTGAAAAAGAAATCTAGGGGTAGATACTGTCGTGTGTCCATAATCTCAATGTAAGATTCGCATTATTTTAGGCTACACAAAAGAGACAAATCTGACAAAAATTTATTTTTCTTCAAAATGTGTACTACTCAGAGATCTAGATGCTTCCATTTGTCATTTTATCCAAGCTAAAATACAGAGAATTTCGGAATGAGTTTTTACACACTTATAGATTATATTATTTTCTACATCTATGATTTTTCTCTGAATTTTTGAAAACTTCAAAATACAGATTTTGAACTTTCCTGAAAAACAAGCTCACTCGAATCCGGCCTCTAAGGGCATCTTTAACGCGCCAATCCATTTGGTCTGGCGCTCAGTTTCTGTTTGCTTAGACGAAAACCACGACCCAACGCGCCGGCAAACGGAGAGATGTCCGTTTTTTCTGTCCGGGCAAACCCATTTCTGACTCAAATTTGAGCCCGGTTTGCATTTCCTCCGTAAGTGCAAGGACGCCCGCGGAGTCCTGCCCCTGGCCTGCCCTGACCCGCCCACCAGTGGCACAATCCCACATTGTCTCTTCTATCCCTAGTGCCACCCCCCCCCCCCCCCCCATGCTAAGTTTGCCAAATAACTAGAAAAGGATATGTAGTGTGCTTTTGATGTGCTGTAATCTCGATGGGCTATTGTTCGACACCCTTCTAGAACATGGAGCATAAACACTATGTGTGAGGTGATGACTGCTTATCTGATCATGCACAACATGATCATAGAGGAGCGTGATGACATCATCTATGATGAAGATTAGCAGAGTGATTTGGTTGAGCCATAGGGTGGAGCGACAACATTTGCACGGTGGATCCAGTTTCATCATGAGATGCGGGATAAGAAAACTCACAACCAACAGTTTCAACATTTGCACGGTGGATCCAGTTTTATCATGACCCGTATGTAAAATTATGTGACTAATTTATTCAATTTGGTTATAAAGCTACGGTACCAATATAATCTAAAAAACGATCAGAGCGGACCAAATTGGTCGCCCCATTGGGTATAGTGTCATAAAAGATCGAACAGGGACGAACGTTTGTCTGTTTGACGACCCAAACTTACGTGTATGTTTGAATCGGGGAGTTGGAGATGCTCTAAAACGTCACACTCGGTATATGGACACCCTTGAGGCCGTCAAACCGTTGGACCATGTCTGGCAGCCGGTACCTGTCTGTGGATCCTAGCACATGGACACCAGCGGACAGTGGCTCCAAGGACTTTCTTCTACGGCACCCTCCTGCAGGCTCATCTTCAGGGCGCGCACATGTGGCGAGCCACTTTCGCGGTGATCAATGCTTTGATAGACGTGGCCAAAATTGACGTCAAAAATGATACAGTACTATTATGCCTGCCAACCGAGCGAAATGTATATACTCCTACCACCGGCCGACTCAAATTACGTACATTACAGCGCTGTCAGGAGAGCGAGGGCAACGCACCCTATATATATAAGAGTAAGTGCTCTTTAATTCATAATGTGACGTGTGTTTTTTATAAAGTATTGGCTGAAACAATATTTTCCGTCTACATTCGCAGCATAATATCTTTGCAGTATATGGTGCACGGACTTCTTCCCGGACGTGTCTAATGGATGTAGCACTACATCCCAGATCAGATATTTTTGGATTGCAATGAGATCTGTCTGGGTAAACCTTAGGTGGAGCAGCCACGTTGATTACATGTGTCTGCACTTTTCATGTACTAAATCTACGTAGTACACCGACGACGCCTCGGGTTCTCGACCACCATGCCACGCCGGCACGCCCGGTCCGGTCACCACCGCCACGAGCATCAAATCATCTCATGCGATCTTGTATCTATTCTCCCGAAAAGCTCGTTTGGAGCACGAGCGTCAGGCAGCTCGTTATCGGGTACTACATTGTGACTTTATATATTACATACGGGTTACACGTGTTCAACTCAAATACCTAAACCTTCACTAATTACGAGTTTAACTATATCACAATTTATATACGTATTCAACACTAGTTCTAACAAATTCTACCTTGGCGAATATGTCCTCAACATTTTCAAACTTCCATGCATGAATCTCAGAGTATCTTGGACTTGAAACATTATATACTCCACCGACAATTGTAGTCTTGTCCCCTTTTTCATCATAATCGTGCTCCAACGAATATTAAGTTATTACACACTCTTATTTGGTGTCCCCAACTACCGAAGAATCCGTTCGACGCCATTACACTCCTGGTCATAAATTCAACATATACGATAACATTGTTGTATCATCACCCTGATACCATCTCCGTTGATCTACATACTACCAACCGGGCTACTCCCCCTTTCCATTAACTTTCGCAAACGGAAATACAATGTCTTTGAAACACAGAAGGGGACGGGAAAGAGAAAGTGCCCTCGCACCGATAGGAAACCCGCTGTTAGATGCTCGGCATCAAAACATCCAACTACGGGGCGAAAACCTACCGGCACTAAGACCTACACTAAACAAATTTCATACAACCATTAACCAGCCATACACGGCCAAATCTCCGTTGATCTACATGGAAGTGTACAACTCGCATATTGGGTTGTTCTCGCCCATCGACTGCATATTTGACCCATTGATGAAATTTCTTGGCAGCCTTGAGTTATCCCATGCAAATTCATTTTCTAGATAGTCTGTTGCATGCCACACAGCTGTAACATTTCACCTCCTTCTGCATTTCTAATCTAGACCTTGAGGTGCAGTTTTCGTCCTTGTGCTCTCAAAGCTTATGATTTATTTATTTTCACTTTTCACCGCATTCTAAGATTCTCCATGGCCTACTCTTGTCCACCATGTCTCCATACTTTCCCTACCATGTTCCTGCCCAACAATGTCCTAGTCTGTCGACATGTTTTGTCCTTATCGCACACATCCCCGTGTGTCGAGCTTTTGTTCTCCCGATCAGTCTCCTGGGTACTAGCCCACACCTCCATAATCCATGCAATATAGAACCACCGGTCATAGCAAACCAGTGCTAATGTCACACTTCCATCTGCCACTGATCTCCTGCATCGACCACGTGCTTATCTCTTTTCTCGTAGAAATAGGCTTTGATTCTCTATATTATTACACTTTGGCACCTCTATCAACACAAGTGGAAACCTTAATCAGAACTCAGTTCCACCTTCAACACGACTCTATATATAGTGGATTTGTCACGCCCCAAACCAGGGCCTAGATGGCATGACAGTCACCATATACTTATGAATCAAAGGACTCATAAACATATAAGTAAAATTGTAGAACAATTTGGAGTGTGGCACAAAGAAGTAATTTATTTAAACTTGTAGGCATGATAGTACACAGTAGTTTCAGCTCACCAAACAATCAGAGGCTGAACCTTTATTCTCTTATTGAGAAAAACTGAAAGTAACTAATTATCTCGAAGATCCTACGCCGCAACATCACTCCCCAAGCCCTTCTCACATCTCTTTATCCTCATTAGAATCTGCGCATATCAGTAAGTAGATTATGACTATGGATATACTCAGCAAGATTAAGTTAGAGGAGATGAATTAATCAAGGCAACAAGTATAAAGGTTTTGTTTACCACAAGATCCTAGCTTGGGAGTTCTATGTTAGTATAATGTTTCAGCAAGGTCATACCCTAGCATAAGGTTTCAGGTCTTGTTCTCTGCAGAGAATGTTCATTAGAGTTTCATCCATCATAACAGCCACCTGTTGGTAATACCCATCTCTAAGAACCGCACTATTGGGTTGCCTACTTGTATGAGGATTTCCCATCTCATCCTGACACCGGCCTGGCCGCGCATCGCTCTTTCGGGAATCGACCATCTCTGACTAAGTATACCATGTCTTACAATGGACAGCAATATGTCTTACAACTCGTTCAGTCAGTTTTCATTCGATCTTTCTCACAAAGTCAGTGTTAGATCATGAGACACGAATTAGAAGTTTCATATGAGAAGCTACTATTGTACTCGCTCATCATCCAATGCTCAAATGACCATTATGAGGCCAGTGAAAGGAAGCACATCATTCAGCAGTAACTATGTAATAAATAATCAGTGTGTGATTATCAAGTTTTATATGATATGCACAGCTTGCCTTGTCAAGTTATGGAGTAGTCTCTGCTCGGAACCTGTGTACCTAGTGCAAGAAACCATATTCAGTCTTTACAGGTTTTGGCATCTGGTTCTAGTAGTACAAAGATCAGCTGCAAGTTACATGGATCAAATTCTCAAGAGTTTAGTTATTAAAAAGCTTGTGTATGAACGAAAAATACTGCATACATTCTCTTTTGTTTTTGGTTCAACGACCATGTCTATAAGCATACATTCAGTGGAGTGTCCACTAGTACTAGATTAACAGGCATCATCATCAACATGATGTGCAGATATACACATGCACACGTACTACACACGAAATAGGCTTTCGCCCAGCTTTATAAATAAAGCAACGACCAGCATACAACCATTGATACAAACGCAACACCACATGCCGGGGCAACAGCACACACACAAGCCCAAACAGAAAAGAAATGAAAGCGATGGCGAAGCAACGAAACGAAGAAGACCCTCAACCGCTGCGCCCTCCGTCTAAGTCCCACCACGATCCAAGCTCTCTGAAGCGCCATCGTACCAAGCAGCACCTTCAAGAAGGGAAGCGCCGTCAAAACGACGTTGCTGCCCAGACCAACGGTCCTAGGGTTTCCCCCGGTACGTAGAGTATAGTAGACAAGGGATTCCCTCGACGCCCTCCAGGAAGGGATGGTGCCACTCGATGGCGGCACCGCGTCAGGGTCAGACTAGCTGACAGGGATTTCTCCCGCCCCTGCCCACAAAAAAACCCTGGAGCAAAAGAGCACCACCACCCAGCTTCGCCGCCCACCAGCATGCGCCACCACGATCTTGCAGTCGTCCTCATCAGTCGCTTCGAGAAACTGGCAAGCGGCCTGGATCCGGAGGCTCACGACATCTTTGGGGCGAGGGACAGCAGCCTCGCAGCCACGCGGGAGGAACCCACCTCCACCGCCGCGAGGCAGTCATAGACCGGACAGAGCAGCGGGAGCACACCAGGCCCGCACTGGCCCGGCCGGGCCCGAATGGACCCGTAAAGCTCCGGCCATCCTGCTGCAATGCGCAGGCCGCAGAGCCGCCGTCCCGTGACCCATGTAGTCACCGCCTCCACCTCCAGGGAGCTCCGCAGCAGCCACGCCTCGGCCCGCTGAAGCCCATCTGGGCCCGCCCGAGCCCATCTGGGCCAAGGCCAAGCAGCAACCGGCGACCGCCGCGACAAGGAGCTCCGCCGCGGGAGAGCACCGCCACCAGCTTCACCCGGCCGCGCCGGACCAGGGCATCCCTAGGAGCACCGCCGCCATGGCAGGGGAGGGCCCCGACCCGCCTACCAGGACGCGGGGAGAAGAGACCCCTGCCGGCGGCGGCGACGGGGGAGGGGGGTAGAGGAGGGGGCGGCGGCCGGCCGGAGTGGGAAGCCCCGTCGCCCTCGGGGGGGCGAGAGGGGGCGAGAGGAATACCTTTTTTAGCCACATGCACACGTACTAGCTAGCTCTTGCCCCAAGTACAAAACGTTTCATGCTAGATTACATAAACATCACTAGCTAGATCGAAGTGTAGCAGTCTAATCTTGAGCAGATTCATCTAGTAACAATTTCATGGCTTGATTGTTGGAGAGTGAAAAACAAGTGTGGAGAGACAGCATCAACAGATTTAGGGATCATGTGGGGTGGTGCACGAACTTGAATAGCAGTAGCCAGAACCTCAGTACTAGTCGATGGATGCTAGCACAGAAAATATATGAGTGCTAATCATTGATTCATAGAAACTAGTGGAACATGGATCCACGAATAGAGACAGTGCATTGCAACTAACCTCCTTCCCAGCAATCCCTTTTCGGTTCTCTAGTACTGCAACTCCTGGGACTGTCCTCCTATGCGTGTGTGACAGTCTAAGTCTAGCGATAGGTCTGCTCCCAAATAAGACATGAAGGGCCACTTATTTTACAGCTTCTGGACAGTTTCCCGGTTCGGTACCGCAGAAGCAAGAAAGAAGTCTCCAAACCGTTTGCAGCTTCTCCCCACCGCACCGCACCTTCGCAGTGCAATCTGAGAAACTGCCTCCGAGCAGTTTCCCGAGTTTCTCTAGCCCCGATCGAAACGGTACTGCCTGGGTCGAACAAAAAAAAAAGGAAAATCCTCCCCTCCGCTCCTCCCACACCCCGACCTCTTCTCCCCGCCAACCCGCTCCTGCCCCCGGCGCCGCCCATCTCCCAGATCTCCCAGCGCCGCCCGCCGCCGCTCCCCCGTCCCGCATCGCTGGACCTCGCCGCCTCCGCTCGACCCACCCCGCTCATCCTCTGCCAGATCCGCGTCGTCCTCCGCCGGATCCGCGTCGTCCTCCGCCGTTCCCGTTCGAGCTCCTCCATGGGAGCCGTCCTCCGCCGCTCCCGTTCCACCCTCCACCCGAGCTCCGCCCTCCGCCCGCCCGCCTGAGCTCCTGGCAGCCGCCGGAGGCCCCTGGCCGCAGGACGCTCGAGCGCGTCCCTGCCCTTGCCTTGCCGGCCGTCTCCCTCCCCCTGCTTGTCCCAGCGCCGCATCCCCTTCCCCTGCCTTCCTCTGCTTGTTTCTGAGCCACTGCCAAGTGGGACCATATTGTCAGGATTTTAATATTTTTCATAAATTATTAAAAGGGTAGAAACTGCTTATGCAAAAGAAGTGTCCACAGCAGTTTCTGCCCACCGAAATCCAGAAACCTGCTTCTGCATAAGCAGAAGTTTAAAAGAAGTGGCCCGAAGTCTAGCAACTTGGCTTGTAAGGCATCGGAAGAAAAATCTAAATTTTCTATTCAGCCCTCCAAGCTTACTGGATTACTAAAATTAGTTCGTAGAGATTTATTTATGTTATGTACCGGGTTATTGCAGTATTCTCACTCTACCCTCCCGCACGCAGACTTCAAGCTCCAATGCATACGCCACCTTAAACTGACCTCTACTCTGATCGACTTCGTTGTGGATTTGTTAAACTGTTCAGGCCACGGGTCTGCTTGTATGTATGATGGCATAGCTGAACTTCTTCGTCTACAAGACACGCTCCTCGCTCCAGGATGCTCTGAACTTTTTAGTTTTTGAGGATCTTCTGCAGTTTGTCCTTGTCAGCCTATACAGTCAACTTTTTTTTTTTTAGGAAAGCCTATACAGTCAATTCCTTAACCCGTTGCACACCTTGGGCCGATGGCGACGTTGCCTCTGACCGATCAAGCCCACTCTTCCTGCTACAAAGATTCTACACGAGCTCAAGAAGAAAAAAAGATTGGGGAGCTTCCTCCAGCCTATGGGCCGACAGACCTTTTTTGACGCCCAAATAAGGGAGCGACGCTTGCAGCGCCGGCCTGGGTGTGGGTGGGCCGGCCCAGGTATGGCTTTTATTTTTTTGCAGTTTTATTTATATTTTGCTTCCTTTCTTTCTTTCTTTTTTTCTGTTTTCGTTTTTTGCTTGCGGCCAAACAAGTGTGATTCCGCATGACAATACCTATCGCTGCTTCACCATTTTCCTTCGTGTAAGAAGCATCGGCGTTAATGCTGACCGTCCCCTCAGGTGGAACCTTCCAACTGCTCCCAGGTTTCACCATGTTTTGTTGTTGTTGTTGTCCTGTGTCAGTAACGGGGCCTTACCTTTTGAGGGTTTTTCATCCTCCTGATAGCTATGCAAGAACCCATATAATTTATGAGAAAGTCTCTCGAGTGTGAGATAGCTTCCCACCCATTGCCACGGATTGCATCACACCGCAGGTGCCAGCATCAGTACAAGGCCTCTCTGCTCTTTGCTACAGTAGGCAAAGGCTTGTTCATCAGGAATATTCCAAACTTTCCTCATCTCCTGACGTAGAGCACGGGCTTTAGTACACCGTCGCATGGTAGCTATTTTCATTGCGGATACCACATATCTTGCACCTGGCCATCAAGGTCAAGGGGGGGCAAACATGATAATCAACCATTAGGGGGGGCAACCATGGTAATTTGTTGTGAAAATCGCCTCTAAACCTGAATTATACATAAAATTTGCCTTGATGTACCATGGCATGGGGGGGGCAAGGCCCCTGCTGGTCTCCCCTAGCACCGACGTTCTCCGCATTTGTTGGACATCTTCGCAAGGTTATCACATGAACATGTTTTGGTTCCACATGAACATTATTTTTGAACTGTACGAATTAATGTTGATTAAATATGTTGCACAATATGTGATATCTTATTTAGCATCACATTTTTACCAGCTATTGAACCATGTTATTTCTGAATGCATAACAATTGAGATCAATTTTAATCAGTACATTTTTCTTATACACTTTCAACACAATGTAAAGAAGATGGTACTGAAATATAAAAATACTACAAAATTGATCGATATAGAAAATACCGGAATATAATTTTAATAAGTGTCCCTGGCCCATGTATGGCCGCTCAATCTAAGTCAGCCATCTTTAAATTTGAAAAAAAAAATTATAGAAAAATGGCAACATCTACGGTAACCAATCAATATCACTAAATCTATCACGAAACATGTTTTCATAATATACCTATTGGTTCTAGAACCTTATCGTGAAACTTTGTAAAATTAAACATATATTTAACTTAAGAGAAGGTTGAGTTGCATGTATTCATGGACGGAGGGAGTATATTTAATAGTTACCTACAAAACCTTGTAATACTAGGTTTATATAAAAAATATCAAAGATTTATGGTACCAAGAAATATGAAAAAAATATCAAACATGATTTCATTTTATATTTTCTGGGTATTGCCTATGCTTAACTTGGTAAACGGAGGTCGGAGGGGGGTATATTTAGTAGTTACTCTCTCCGTCCTCAAATAAGTGTACGTTTAGACATGTCTTAAGTCCAATTTTATTAACTTTGACCAACTTTCTAGAAAAATGTAACAATATTTATGACACTAAATTAATATCACTAGATAGATCTTGACATGTAGTTTAATAATATAGTAATTTGATGTCACATATATTGCTATTTTTGTGTAAAATTTTGGTCAAATTTGAAAATGTTTGACTTCTAAAAAAGGAAAACGTACACTTATTCGCGGACGGAGGGATTACATATGAAATATTCAAATATTAGGTTCATAAATTTGTTTCTAGTTATTTCTAACATCAATCGATATTGTAGTTTCCATAGTAGTGGTAGGCTTACAATGTAACAAGAAATAACATATTCCTAAGTTTCTTTGAAAGGTATTCTTATTGTCCACGAATATATGACACATCATTGAACATGCAGTCAATGGTTGCTTGTGCATTGTTCTTTTCCTTGGGTCGCCGCTTTTAGGGAATCTTTTTCACAGTTCATGTGTTATCAATATTAGCAGTTGTTCCCGATGTTGCAAGTCATTGTTCGCTCCGGCGAGGCTTTTTGTGTGTGTGCGTTCTAAATTTCTTGACCAGTCTGGACATTATGTTGTAGAGCCCGGATGTAATTGATATTGACTTGATATTAATATATTCACTTTATTAAAAAATGTCGACATCTCGTATTGCTTCGGCAGTTGAGAATAGTGCATGCGTGTTTATTTTACGAATTTCCTCCATGCTATCTTATATATTTTTTTTTAAAGACATAGCAAAAACCATAGCAAAAGTGATGCTTTGGAAATTCTGAAATGCCAAAATCATGTCTCGCATGCCAGGACGACACAGGGTTAGACTACCCATAGTGGGAGTAACATAGCCAGTAACCTCAATGCCACGTAGACAAAAAATAGTGACATGGCAAGTAATTAATGAGGAGAGAGTAGTAGGTTGGAATAACATAGCTAGTTACCATAACATCACATATCCCAATATAATGTGAGTCTACAACCTAATTAATAAAGATTTGCATGACACCACACTTATGTTACTACCTACTATGGAGGTAGTAACATAAACTAGTAACATGTGCATGTTAATACTTTATGTCACTCTCCACTATGAGTAGCCTTAGCAGTATAACTAACCGAATTTAACTATTTGCGGTTGGCCACCAGCCAAATAGCATGGCCTGGAATAGAGCTTATTCGGTCAAGCGTCCCGAGGGCCGGAACACACCCCGGTATGGCCCGATCGAGATCTCCAAATAATAACCTATTTGAACACTAGAGCAACAAGACGCCAACCAACCAGCCGACACGCCATGTTGTGTCAACTTGCAAAACATTAGAGCATCTCCACGGGGGGTCGTAAAAGGGACCGTAAAGCCTGAAAGTGCATGGTTGCCCCCATGCATGATTTTGGTAATTAATGACAATCTCTATGGACTAATATTTGCATTGAGATATATTTGTAGGTTGTCCATTTGTTTGCTTGTCTCCATAGGTTGAAGTCAAGGTTAAGGGAAGAAGATCATTTGTTGATCAAGGCCAAGGTGTTCGTCATCAAGATAAAGGCCAAGTGAAGATATGCCGAAGAGAGCGTCGCCCATCTTGGTGTATGGGGGAGCATCAAGTGAATCTTCACCGAAGCGCAATCGAGGAAGGTGGTGCGTCTTGAGGAGTTGAAGATCGTCTTCATCGACCTCAAGTGGATTAATGCGCAAGGCAAAGGTATGATCTTGATAGGGTTTATATTTTACCGGTCTCATATTGTTTAGTGAGAGACCGGATTATAGGATAGATAACCGTACTATCAAGAGGGGCTCTCGACCGAATATCGTGATCGTATCGCCGTAGAGAGCACAAACCTTTGCATCCATGCTATCATCTTTATTGGTTCTTATTTGTCTCTTATCGTGGTGTGGTCTTGGTGCTTGTCGTGCTTGTCATGACAAAGCCAAGTTCACCGAAAACGGTTTTCATATGCGTCTTCTATTGCGGTTTCGGTATTGGAGATTTTGCCGGTTTATCCGAGCGGAAGATTTCTCTCTTCCATTTCTTTACAAAATCTCCATTGCTTGTTTGTCATTTTCAAAGGTAGCATTTGTCGTCCTCTTTCCAACAAAATTGGTTTTATTTCATTCGGACATCAATTGCAAAAGTTCCAGCATTTTCGGTTTGCGAAAAAGAGTTTTTAACTTTCCCCATTTGGTTTTATATTATATTCTTGGACTATGATGTTTCTCTGCATATTCTTGTTGTGCTCGTTGTGACGATTCCAACGAGTCCAAGTTTATCGAAAATGGAGTTTGTATGCGAAAGTTATTGCGTTTTCTTCTCGAAGTTTTTATTAGATAGATTTGAAAAAAAAAAACAGAGAAAAGAAAAAAAAAGGCCTGCCGGGCCGGCCTGCCCAGCCCCAGGCCGGGACGAGGCCGGCAGCCTCGGGTGGCTTCCCGGCCCACCCCGCGCTGCCTGACCGGCCCCAGGCCGGGACCAGGCCGGTCGGCTCGGGTTGGTCCCCGGCCCAGCATCATGCCTGGCCGGCCCAAGGCCGGTGCCAGGCCGGTTCGTCTGCTCTGGTTCGATTTCTTTGCTGCTTCCAGGCCGGCCTGGCCGGCTGCCGGCCGGCCCCAGGCCGGGTCGCCTGGGCACGTTTTTTCCCCTCTTTGTCCCACTTTTTCTCCTCCAACGACTCCTTTTTGGAGCCACCTATAAAAGGGTTTTCTTCCCCATTTTCAGAGTGGATCTCATCCCTTGCTCTCTCTCCTCCATTGCCAACATTTTGAGAGCTCGATTCCCTCTAATCCCTCCGATGATTCTTACCCAAATTTAGGGAAACAAGAGAGGAGATCTAGATCCATCTTTCCACCAAACAAAATCTCCTCTAAGTGAGGGGAACTTGTGGGATCTAGATTTTGGAGTTCTTGGTGTTTCTCCTCCGTTCTTCCTCCTAAATCCCTCCGTAGCATTAGTTGCTTCGGTTGGATTTTGGGGAGAAGAATTTGACCACTTGATGTGTTCTTTGCCCTCTTGCATTTGTTGCATCGGGTTGTGCTCCCCACGGTGATTCGTGGGGATTGAAGATTGGGAGCTTGTTACTCTTGGGTCATTGGACCCTAGACGGTGGTGGTGCCGTGAAGACTTCGGCTTGTGAAGCTTCGGCACGTTGGGAGCCCCCAATTGAGTTGTGGGTGTGTGCCCCAAAAGTTGTAAGGGCTCCGGAATCCGCCCCGAAGGATTCCGATAGTGGAAGGTGAACCAAGCCTTTGGGTGCGGTTCATCGGAGAATAGGGTGAGGCCTTTGTGGCATCTTGAGTAGGCCTTTTGTGGCGAGCTCACACCCCTCCAACGAGACGTACTCCCTTAACAAGGAGGAACTCGGGAATAAATCTTCGTCTCCGCGTGCCTCGGTTATTTCTATACCCGAGCTTTTACTTATGCACTTTACATTGTGATAGCCATCGTGCTTGAAGTCTATATCTTGCTATCACCTTGTTGCTTGCCTTGCTTATCATAAGTTGTTGGTGCACTTAGGAAAACCTAGCCTTTTAGGTTGTTAGCTTGTTAATTTAAACACATAGTTTTATTCCGCAATTATCAAGCCCCTAAATAGAAAAAATTTTAATCGCCTATTCACCCCCCCCCCTCTAGGCGACATCTCGGGCTTAGTTGTTCTTTCATTTGGTATCAGAGCCTCGTCTCTCTTGTTTGGCTTTACCGCCTAGAGAGTAAAAATGTCGTCTAGGGATTTAGTGCACAATTCCTTGTTTAGATTTAATGGCACAAATTTTAATGTTTGGAAAACTCATATGCTTAATCACTTACGGGTCTTGGACCCCGATATTGAGCGGATCTTAGATATAGGTTTTTCTCCTCCAAAGGACTACGAAAGTACGACTTTAGAGGATGAGAAAAACTTATATCTAGATGCTCTAGCATCTAACGAGTTTTGCAAGTTTGTGAGTGTAGTTGTGTTTGAGTCAATCATGCCTCTCCGGGATGCTCATGAGCTATGGACCAAGCTTCAAGATAAATATGGAGTGTCCAATTCTATTGAGGATGATTGCTCTCCCTCCACCTCCGGCCGTGACGAGCCCTCGTCTTCATCTACTTCACCAAAATGTGGTAAGCCACAATCCAATGTAATGGTGAGTAGTGATAGGTTTTGCAACCTTGATAGTGAGCTCATTATTGATGATCATTTATCTCTATCTTGTTGCAATGCTTCATCTTTGGACCTAAACACTCATAGCACTATAAATGATTTACATGCTAGTGTTGATAGTCCTCGCATATCTTCTAAAAATTCCTTGGATAATTCCCTCTATGATATGCTTGCTTTATCTTGTTCCAATGATAAAAATGCTTGTGTTCCCTCTAACTCTCGCATGAATGTTAATGTAGAGGAAACCAAATTAATTGTGGAACAAGATTTGAACTTGAGTAGTTCAAAAATCAATTATTCTTCTTCATCTATCACTCATTGCCTTATGGCTAAATCTTCTTCTAGCAATGATAATAATAATGATGATAATGATGATGATAATAATGATGAAGAAGATGATATGGAAAAGATTAATGCTATGCTTCAAAATAAAGGTCTAATGATTCTCAAAGCCCTTCCTAGTAATAAAAGTGCCCAAGCTAACCTCTTTGAAATCATGAGCACTCTTATTGAGCGTGGGGAAACTATTGAGGCCTTGGAAGCAAGCCTTGAAGAAAAAGGTAAGATAGAAAGAGATGATGCTATGGAGAAAGCATCGTTAGAAGATGCTCTTGTGGAAGAGCAAGAGACTCGTGCTTCTCTAGAGGAGAAACTAGATTCTATCGAGGAGTCTCATAATGATATAATTGCTAAAATTATTAAAGAACGTGACCATGCTCATGCTAAATATAAAGTCACGAAAAATGAAAATGCTAGATTAAAAGATGAGCTTGCCAAGTTGTCTTCTTCTATCCCTAATGTAAATAATGCTTGTGCTAGTAACTCAATTTCTTGTGAAGCATCTACCTTGAAGGAGAATGTTGAGCTAAGGGCTCAACTTGAGTTGCTAACTTGCAAGTATAGGGAGTTAGAAGAAAGTCATAAAAAGCTATCTAGCTCTAATGATGATCTTCTAGCATCCTATGCTAGTCTAAAGTTAGCTCATGAGGCAATCACTACCAAGGTAAAATCTTGTGAGCCTCATGTGGATAATAGCACAACCATAACTAAAAATGCTAAAATGCCATGTGCTAATCCTAGTAGTTCATCCACTAAAAATATTGGTACATCATGTGATGAATTACTTGCTTTGCCTTGTTGTTCTAACAATGAAGCTTCTACTTCCTCTAGTGTTTTTGTTGCCACTAACCATGTAGAGGAAATAAAAGACCTCAAGGCCCAAGTCGCTTCTTTGAAGAAGGGCGTGGAAAAGCGTCATGGGGAGAAGAGTGCACTTGACAACATGTTGAGTGTGCAACAATCCCCAAATGACAAGAGTGGACTTGGATTCAACTCCAACATCAAGAACAAGTCCAAGGTTGAGAAGAAGAAGGGCCAAGTTCAAATCAAGAATCCGGCCAAGATCACTTGCTTCAAGTGCAAGCTAGAAGGGCACCATGTTCGTGATTGCCCAATGAAGAAGAAGAAGCCTCTTAGTGAGAAGCAACTAGGGAAGCGGCCTCTTGTTCAATCTCATGCTCAAACACGTGTTGAACAACGGCCACTTCCTAAGAAGACTCAAACCATTGCTCCTCAAGTTGAGGAGCCTATTAAGAAGAAGAAGAGTCGGTGTTGCTACCTTTACCGTGGCAAAGGTCATTTTGCTTCTTCATGCACTAACGGTACCCCATCCAACCCTATCATAATTGATGATGTTTATTCTCTTGGGAAGGATAGAGTTGGCAATGTGTTTGCCAAGTATGTGGGAGCTTAAAGTGGTGGCAAGAAAAGAACCATTTGGGTTCCCAAACCTATTGTGACTAACCTCTTAGGACCCAACTCGGTTGGGGACCAACAAGCTCAAACTTGATCAATAGGTGTTTATGGAGGACATTGGTGACTTGGCTATTTTTGAAGAATTAAGAGATCTTCATGGTTTTATTTCCCAAGCCGAGTCAATTGGAGGATCACATATCTATCTCATATCCAATGCTTCCTCCTTGCGGTAACATGTATTTAACTCATATATACATTGAAAGTTGCTTGCTCCCTTGCATGTGTTAGTTTTGTTCCTAGCATGTGCTTGTATATGATATGCTACCTTCCTACTTGTCTTGTTACTCAAGGTTATGTAAGATAGTTGTGTATCATGTATGTGTAACTTTGTGTTGAGCTTTATTGAATCTTGTGTGAATTTCATTTGGCTCTTTGAGATATTAATGGACTATCCCATTTTGGGGGAGTGATGTGCTTTGTGCACATCACAAACCTAAAAATGTGTATACATGAGGCACACCACCTAGTATTGATATTTCAATATTATCTAGCTACTATGTGGTATGTCATATTCATGAGAAATTCAAATTCTATAATGTCCATTAATTTCTCTAGTTGGTTTTATTTGCCTCTTGTTTAAAAATAAAATGAATTATCACATTATGGGGGAGTAATAAGCTATGTGCATATTACAATCCCATAAAAATGTGAACATTTGAGGTTTGCCACTTAGAGTTGATATTGTACATTATCCATTTCCTATGTGGCATGTTTACTCAAACAAGTTCCATTTTTCCTTTGTGGTTACCCTTTGGTTCTTGTTTGTGTGAGGTTGCTTGTTGTGGTTTTTCTCTAATATGCATTCCCATATATTATATGAGAAACCATTTGTTTCCTTTTATTCTAACCATGGCTTTGCCGGTTGGTTCGAATAATTGAAACTACCAACAAACCTCTTTTAAAAAAATGGTGTTTTAATTCCTATCTTTTGCCATTTGCTAGTTTGTGGTGAAGTTGGTCTTGTACATCATTCCTTTATACCACCGAAAAATATCTTTATATACTCCTTGTCCATGACAAGTGATACTAGTAATTGTGCTGGATTTTGTAGACCATCTTCACATTGGCTCTTGCGTTGATTTGCTTTATCTATTGTCTTCCTTGCCTTTTGAATGGATCCTATCTTTCAATCGGTAGTGTTTAGTGTTTTAGATAAAATATGAAGAGTAATGATCCCTTGTGCATGCATTTTGTATTCAAATGCAAATATCTAAGATAATGCATTAATCTTGGGGGAGCATTCCTTTTTATTTAGAACACTATTCTTTCTATCAATTTTTGATCCTTTCAATTGGCATTTGATTCTTTATCTTGTGTTGGCACCTTCAATTGGTATTAATTGGAATTTAATATCTCCTCCATAGATATTTGTTCCAATTGATATTTATTGTGGGAGTCTTGATACCTTTTGCCTTATTTTAACTTTACTTGATTTTGGTCAAGTATCACCCTCTTCTTGGTATCCTTTCTCCTAGTTGATATTTTTTTATTTGGTATCTTATTTTCAATTGGTGTCTTATCGATCATTTGTTGTGTTGATTTGATTCCTTTTGATATCACACTTCATGTGTTGATGTGTTTTGGAATCAATCATAGGTTGATTTGATTTCTCCTAATTCATGTGTTGATTTGGATTTTGATATAATTTGGACAACCTTTTTGGTTCGCTTTGTGTTTTTGTCGGGGATATGGGACACGGGTACCCGCAAGGAGGATCAACGAGGCCCACCAGGAGGAAGCCCAGCAGACCGACTCTAGTTAGAATAGGAAAAGGACTCACCTTTCCTACTTGTAATATATTAGTAGTGTCCTAAAAGGACTCGACATGTAAACCGGCCTCCTCCACCTTTATAAGGAGGGGCAAGGCGCCCCAAGAGGGACGACCAACAGACCGGACAGACCCAACACAACCAATAGAGGAGCCGCCTCATCGGCGACTTCCACCATGAGAGGAATAAGACCTAGCCACAAACAGCACGTAGGGGTATTACCGGATGATGTTTCCCGGGCCCCGAAGCTGTATAAACCCTTTCTCCCGTATCGTTCGTCTACTAACCCACATCGACGATGCCCGCACGTACATAGTCCCGTATCTTCACCGTCGGTTCATACTACGACATTTGGCGCCCACCGTGGGGCTAAGTGCGCGTGGATTTACAACTCGATGGGTCTACTCTTTATCAACAACGACGGCGAGTTCATCACCGCATCGGACAAGCAACTCGGATGCATCAAGTTCTTCATCCACATGGCGGGCGCGGGGCTCGACATCAACATTGCCAGCGCGCGTCACGGCGACTCGCACAAAAACAGCGACCTGTGTCTGCGAATTTCCAGCGGCGGCTCGTGCAAACGAGATTCGCTCCAAACAGAGAAAGAATAGGAAAAAAAAGTGCCCCACTTTGTGTCGTGCACGGATCGATCAAAGGAAACACGATAAAGGAAACCGCGTGGAGCAACGCGGCAAGTCAAAATTGCGCAAGCCCGACTTCCGTCGACTTTCAAGTTCGATTTCAGATGGACTCGGAGTCCCAAGTCATCATGGGAATCAAGACAGGAGTTCACGTTATTTATTCATACGAGTCAGATCAAGCATGAGCAGCCAATACGTAATCAGATTGGACAAAGTAAGGGAAGAAAGGAAAAACAAAGCGATCAAAGGAGCTAGCTTGTTGCATACACATCACGTGAAGGCCGGGTCCAACTAGTACTACACGGATCAAGACAAGCCATTAAGAAATAAAAAAAAGGAACAGATCGAGTTGTTACCTGGTGGCTAGTCCCAAGGAAAGCCAGGAATTTATTGCCAAATATGTTACGTGCAAAGCAGACCACGGATCAAAGTCGACCACAGATCAAACTCACCGAAGTGGAATTAGCAAGGAGATCGATGGCTAAGTTCTGCGTCACGTGGATTGAGGCAAGTAATCAAAGAGAGAAAGACAAAAGCAACGTGCATAGCTAGCTTGCCATTGGCCATTACATGGATTACACGTGAAGAAAAAGAAAGAAGTAAGAAGATCACGTATTACGTACATTATCTACATATCAAGATGACAGTTCAAAGAAGCCGGCCAGCTTCATCTAGCAAGAGACACACTCATTATTGACGACTCGTTCGTCTGTCGACTCACGAGCATCATCGTCTACAGAAAATACACAGCTAAGTCGCCTTTTTATTTAAAAATTTTATATTTTATTTATTCAGTTAACTTATATAAAGTCAGCCCCTTTAAGTTAATTCCGGGTTAATTCCGAGAGCTATATATCTGGTTTATAAAGAAATTGCAGAGATAATCCAGAAGATTACAGAGTAAGTTTTAAATAATGCAAGGGGGCTAATATAAGTTGAGTACCGTTATTATCTCAGAAAATTTTAGGTGGCATATCAAATCAATTTTTGGTGGCTTAATATAGCCAAGTCTCAAAGTTGGGGTTTTTAAACCCGCCATGGATTTCTAAAAAGTCGAGCTCTCAAATAGCTCGCGCCAAATTTATTTAAAGTCGGGCTATTCTTTGCTCACAACGGATTTCTCAAAAGTCGAGCTATTGCTTGCACCGGATTTCTCAAAAGTCGAGCTATTGCTTGCACCGGATTTTTTCAAAGTCGAGCTATTGCTTGCACCGGATTTCTCAAAGTCGAGCTATCTATTGCTCGCAACAGATTTTTCAAAGTCGAGCTATCTATTGCTCGCAACGGATTTATCAAAGTCGAGATATCTAATGCTCGCAATATTGTAAGAAACAGCCCAGAGAGCTGAAAGTCCTACCAAGTTAGAATGAGCCCAGAGAGCTCCGCAATACCAACGAGCCCAGAGAGCTCCGCAACACCAACGAGCCCAGAGAGCTCCGCAATACCAACGAGCCCAGAGAGCTCCGCAACACCAACGAGCCCAGAGAGCTCCGCAATACCAACGAGCCCAGAGAGCTCTGATTGTTATGATCAAAGGGATAAAGCCGGCTTCTCTACAGTAAGAGTTTTGCCGAGACACCCAGTAAGTGCGCCTTTATTAACTTTGATCATTAGGTCCTTGGGGGCTTGTCTTTCAGGAAAAAGCCAAGCTTTAGACTCATTGACCTGGCAAAGAGGCCAACTTATCCTTAGTTTTATCTGGTAAGTCAGATGCAACCTGTACAACAAACCGGCTGCTAATTAGCAAAGACCGGGCAGGGCCTACTTATTCATCAGTATAAAACTAAGAAGGGTTATAAGAACCAAATCAATTTAAGCATCAATCAAGTTCACAAAGTTTTAGCTCCGAGTCGTCGCAGGCAAACGACCCGACACTTGGGGGCTACATGTTATCAGGTTTTCAGTTTAAGTCAAAGGGAATTCAGAGTTGGAAGCTCCAAGTTGTCGCAGGCCAACAACTCGGCGCTTGGGGGCTACTCACGGATCAGGTTTTTCTACAAGTTAAATAACAATCAAGTTAAAGTTTTTATCTCCAAATTGTCACAGGTTAACAACCCGGCACTCGGAGACTACATCATCTGAAAGTCATGAGTTATACATCAAGGAGTCCCGAGTCGTCGCAGGCAAACGACCCGGCACTCGGGGGCTACATCATCTGAAGTTATGAGTCATCTATACAAGCTCCAAGCTGTCACAAGTTAACAACTCGGCGCTTAGGGGCTATACATATACCAGTGTAAACAAGCTCGAGAGAAGAGAAGCAGCTCGTCGAAAGGACTCGGAGAAAAATTCCGACTCGCCATCAACAAGTCGACAGGAGAAGTCGGCATTAATAAGTCGGCAGGAGAAGCCGGCATTAACAAGTCGGCAGGAGAAGCCGGCATTAACAAGTCGACAGAAGAAGTCGGCAATGACAAGTCGGCAGGAGGAGCCGGCGTTAACAAGTCGGCAAGCGAAGCCGGCATCGACGACTCGGCAACGCCTACATCGACAACTCGGGAAAATCTACAACGATAACCCGGCAACATCTACATCGACAACTCGGCAAAGTCTACATCGACAACTCGGCAAAGGCTGAAGCCGGGTTCCACGACATCGTCGACATCTACGACTCGGCAAGCACTACATCTACAAGCCGGCAAAGAACCCGGCACAAACTCCGTGTCCCATTTCTTCAACAAATCAAGACCTTCCTCATGACTCTGCGAGTCATCCAAAAGCTCGGGGGCTACTGTCGGGGATATGGGACACGGGTACCCGCAAGGAGGATCAACGAGGCCCACCAGGAGGAAGCCCAGCAGGCCGACTCTAGTTAGAATAGGAAAAGGACTCACCTTTCCTACTTGTAATAGATTAGTAGTGTCCTAAAAGGACTCGACATGTAAGCCGGCCTCCTCCACCTTTATAAGGAGGGGCAAGGCGTCCCAAGAGGGACGACCAACAGACCGGACAGACCCAACACAACCAATAGAGGAGCCGCCTCATCGGCGACTTCCACCATGAGAGGAATAAGACCTAGCCACAAACAGCACGTAGGGGTATTACCGGATGATGTTTCCCGGGCCCCAAAGCTGTATAAATCCTTTCTCCCGTGTCGTTCGTCTACTAACCCACATCGACGATGCCCGCGCGTACATAGTCCCGTATCTTCACCGTCGGTTCATACCACGACAGTTTTCATCCAAATTGTATCTCTTTTGGTTCTAGAAAGCCTTTGCATGCTCGGTTACTAATATATATTATTTTAGCATGCTTATCTTTCTTGATCCAATATATAGGGGATACTCCACCGAATCCTAAATCGGCTAAGATGTGCATGAAATTCAATTTCATATCTATATGCACATATTTATGTGGAGTGTTTCCTATATATTGTAGTTGATCTAACTACTATGGAACCCAATGAGTTTGGGAACCATTTTGTATTCTAATTTTGTTTTAGGTACAATGGAGATGCATTGGATGCTTGCCTCATTCATAAGGAAGGTGTTCTCACCGTGTGATTGTCGGAGTCAAGCTTTGATGTCAAACCAACTCTCATCATCTACATCACCAATGTCATCTCGGTAACAAGTATCTATCCCATGCATACTTTTCTAGTACCAACCTTATGTAGGTTGCCTCTTGGCATGAAAGCTTTTATGTGCAATTGTTGTGGTTTTGGCTTATTTCCTTCACTTAATATATCTTTTGTGATATGTGTGTTGAATTTGCAAAAACCTTTTCTTCAATTGATATTATTTCCTTGTGATACTTGTTGCCTAACTCAAAGCATCTCCACTATCTCTTGTTCCCTTAGCGACATGTGTGATGCATTTGATATATTTGAAGTTCATTTATATACAATGAGATAAATTTGAGCTATGTGATATGCTTTTAAGCAAAAATCTCATTTGTATATTTATGACCTCCTTTTGGATACCTTGTTATCTTTTTCCCGAACCATTTCGTATGTATATGTTTCTTTGCGGATGTATATCTTCAATGGTTTGTCTAATAAGAAACCTATACATATGAGAGAGGTCATCTTTTAGTTGGTATCCTATTTCCTCGAGCCACCTTGTTTTTCATCTATAATTCTTTGGCGGCTCCAAATTTGTCTCATGAGTGCTTGTCTTATTGTTTATTGGTATCTTTGCACACTCATGTTTTTGTTGAGGATCTTTTACTTCATGCCTACCATGGTGAGCATGTTGAATTTTATTGGCTAAATGACCTCACTAGCTTTTGGCATTTTCAATTGGTTTTAGTTTCCAATTGGTATCCCTAAGTTTGTGAACATATCTCTTTAAAAGATCTCTTTTCTCGGTTGGGCCTATCTTATGATGAATTTTTTAAAATTGGTATCTTCTTATGGCTCAACCACATCTTTGGTGCAAGTGCTATGATTTGCTTTTGCATTATGCACTCTTGCACTTGTTGCGGGTTCTAGATAATTTTGCGGAGCGAGGATGCCATTTTTGTGCACTTCTCCATTGTGCATGAAAATTGGGGAGCTTCTCCGTTTTTATTTAGAACTCTCGCTTTGGATCTTCTCGATTGTTTTTCTCCTTTGTGGAGATGTTTAAAAAGAACTCATTTCTTTGCAATCTTTTGATCCTCAATATAGTTTGATTTCCTCTAATTTTTCGGTAAAAGGGATTGTCATCTCCTTTATGGAGGAACTCATTTTATATTGGCTCTCTAAATTTTTCTTCCCATTTCGGCAATCGATGCCAATGGGGGAGAAGTTTAGAGGGTTTAAGGGAATTTGGGTTTTATGCTTTTGTTGCATTTGCCTTTAATGCGCTTTGCATTCTTGCTTGTTTTTTATGCAAGGATGCTTTATTCATTATATAAACCCTCTTAAAAGGGATTGTCATCAATTAGCAAAATGGGGGAGATTGAAAGTGCATGGTTGCCCCCATGCATGATTTTGGTAATTAATGACAATCTCTATGGACTAATATTTGCATTGAGCTATATTTGTAGGTTGTCCATTTGTTTGCTTGTCTCCATAGGTTGAAGTCAAGGTTAAGGGAAGAAGATCATTTGTTGATCAAGGCCAAGGTGTTCGTCATCAAGATAAAGGCCAAGTGAAGATATGCCGAAGAGAGCGTCGCCCATCTTGGTGTATGGGGGAGCATCAAGTGAATCTTCACCGAAGCGCAATCGAGGAAGGTGGTGCGTCTTGAGGAGTTGAAGATCGTCTTCATCGACCTCAAGTGGATTAATGCGCAAGGCAAAGGTATGATCTTGATAGGGTTTCTATTTTACCGGTCTCATATTGTTTAGTGAGAGACCGGATTATAGGATAGATAACCGTACTATCAAGAGGGGCTCTCGACCGAATATCGTGATCGTATCGCCGTAGAGAGCACAAACCTTTGCATCCATGCTATCATCTTCATTGGTTCTTATTTGTCTCTTATCGTGGTGTGGTCTGGTGCTTGTCGTGCTTGTCATGACAAAGCCAAGTTCACCGAAAACGGTTTTCATATGCGTCTTCTATTGCGGTTTCGGTATTGGAGATTTTGCCGGTTTATCCGAGCGGAAGATTTCTCTCTTCCATTTCTTTGCAAAATCTCCATTGCTTGTTTGTCATTTTCAAAGGTAGCATTTGTCGTCCTCTTTCCAACAAAATTGGTTTTATTTCATTCGGACGTCAATTGCAAAAGTTCCGGCATTTTCGGTTTGCGAAAAAGAGTTTTTAACTTTCCCCATTTTGTTTTATATTATATTCTTGGACTATGATGTTTCTCTGCATATTCTTGTTGTGCTCGTTGTGACGATTCCAACGAGTCCAAGTTTATCAAAAACGGAGTTCGTATGCGAAAGTTATTGCGTTTTCTTCTCGGAGTTTTTATTAGATAGATTTGAAAAAAAAAACAGAGAAAAGAAAAGAAAAAAGGCCTGCCGGGCCGGCCTGGCCGGCCCCAGGCCGGGACGAGGCCGGCAGCCTCGGGTGGCTTCCCGGCCCACCCCGCGCTGCCTGACCGGCCCAGGCCGGGACCAGGCCGGCCGGCTCGGGTTGGTCCCCGGCCCAGCATCGTGCCTGGCCGGCCCAAGGCCGGTGCCAGGCCGGTTCGTCTGCTCTGGTTCGATTTCTTCGCTGCTTCCAGGCCGGCCTGGCCGGCTGCCGGCCGGCCCCAGGCCGGGTCGCCTGGGCACGTTTTTTCCCCTCTTTGTCCCACTTTTTCTCCTCCAACGGCTCCTTTTTGGAGCCACCTATAAAAGGGTTTTCTTCCCCATTTTCAGAGTAGATCTCATCCCTTGCTCTCTCTCCTCCATTGCCAACATTTTGAGAGCTCGATTCCCTCTAATCCCTCCGATGATTCTTACCCAAATTTAGGGAAACAAGAGAGGAGATCTAGATCCATCTTTCCACCAAACAAAATCTCCTCTAAGTGAGGGGAACTTGTGGGATCTAGATTTTGGAGTTCTTGGTGTTTCTCCTCCGTTCTTCCTCCTAAATCCCTCCGTAGCATTAGTTGCTTCGGTTGGATTTTGGGGAGAAGAATTTGACCACTTGGTGTGTTCTTGCCCTCTTGCATTTGTTGCATCGGGTTGTGCTCCCCACGGTGATTCGTGGGATTGAAGATTGGGAGCTTGTTACTCTTGGGTCATTGGACCCTAGACGGTGGTGGTGCCGTGAAGACTTCGGCTTGTGAAGCTTCGGCACGTTGGGAGCCCCCAATTGAGTTGTGGGTGTGTGCCCCAAAAATTGTAAGGGCTCCGGAAGCCGCCCCGAAGGATTCCGATAGTGGAAGGTGAACCAAGCCTTTGGGTGCGGTTCATCGGAGAATAGGGTGAGGCCTTTGTGGCATCTTGAGTAGGCCTTTTGTGGCGAGCTCACACCCCTCCAACGAGACGTACTCCCTTAACAAGGAGGAACTCGGGAATAAATCTTCGTCTCCGCGTGCCTCGGTTATTTCTATACCCGAGCTTTTACTTATGCACTTTACATTGTGATAGCCATCGTGCTTGAAGTCTATATCCTGCTATCACCTTGTTGCTTACCTTGCTTATCATAAGTTGTTGGTGCACTTAGGAAAACCTAGCCTTTTAGATGTTAGCTTGTTAATTTAAACACATAGTTTTATTCCGCAATTATCAAGCCCCTAAATAGAAAAAGTTTTAATCGCCTATTCACCCCCCCCCCCCCCCCCTCTAGGCGACATCTCGTGCTTAGTTGTTCTTTCAAAGCCCCTTTGGGTTGCCAGACAGAAAAACCGGCCACACCGAGGGGTCGTAAAGCTTTCGTCCGGCCGAAAACCTGTTCGGCACCGCGAACTGGGCCTCCAACTTTAGGGGCTGCCTTCGCGGTGCCGGACACTGTCAGCCGCACGTCTCCGACAGTTATGGCCCGCCCGTCATACATACTACGCGTCGTGCATGCGGAACATCGATCCACTTATAGAATTTTCTGTGCCTAGCCACCTCGGACGTGATATTTTTTATGTGCTACGGGCTGCCCATTCTCAACCGATACACTCACGGGATTCTATGTGGCTATGTGCCTTATTAGTGTTATATAGCTACAGAAGATCCCGTGAGTGGATTGAGTGGGCTGCCTATTCAAATCTACTCATAGGATTTTCTATGACTACGGGTGCCCATATAATATAATGTCTCACCGGCTACGCAAATATATTGTATAGAAAATCTGAATATTCATCATTTGTCCGACCTGTTTAGTCAGTGCCGATGTGAGAGGCGCAAAAAAAAAACGCCGGACAAGTATCCGGCGCCATAAAAGAACATGTAATAGAGGCGTACGGACACAATTTACTCACTCCCCTTTACTCACTCCCCGTAAATACTCTTACATGGCGATATGCAGGAGCGCTGAGACTGAGATGAGAAGCTTCATTTCACGTTTCTAGGGGAGAAAAATAAAACTCTGTTGACCCTGTCACCATTACTCCTCCGATCTTCTTCCCCCAGATCTGCAGTGCAGATCACTGTTTCATCTCTGTCAACAGTGCCGAGTGCCGAGTGCCGAGTGCCGACGACCCACCCATCTCGCCTCCCAGAAGTGGCATCTGCTCCGCTGACCTGATCAAAAGCCGAGCTTCACTGTTTCCTCCTACAGGATCTCGCAGATCACTGTTCGCCAGCTCGCGTAGCAGGTCAGGTTTCCCATGGCGGGTCGCAAAGTTCTCGCCGGCCGGGCCGGGGTTCCGCGCGCAGGCCGCAGACCGATCGATCCATGCATCCGTGTAGGGTTAGATCGAGCTAGGGACCGTGCGCGCGCCATGAAACGGAAACCAATAGAAGCAAATGGCGCATCCGTCCGCCATGGATGGACCGATCGATCGATCGGCCGGCTATAAAACCGGCAGCGTTTTAATGGCATGTGGAGCCAAAAATTAAGCTAGCTCGGATCGACCCCCCGATCCGAAGGCGCGTTCTAGTCTAGGCGCGACACCACGGCTCAATAATGGCGTAGCACCGCGCGCCTGGGAGGAGACGGGAAGAAGAAGAAGAAGAAGAAGTGCAAAACAAGCAAGGTTCCGATGCAAGCAAGAACACCACGCGCGCGGCATTGAAGGCACCCGCGCGCCCATGTCTCATATTTACGGCCGCTCTCCTACTCTTCCTACCTCGCCTCGGCACGGCACTCCCAGCGCCATAAATTCGAGCTCCGAGCAAGAACACGGAAGGATGGGCTAGCTGGGATTTGGAAGCGCGCGCCAAGGATGAGGTAAATGCAGGCTCCCGTACGCGAAGACTCTGGAGGGTGACATGAGGAGCAACTTGCAAATGCACATTGTAAGATTGGTAGTAAATAATGGTACTGATAAAGCGGAGAGATCCGAGAGGACAGGGAGTAAGAATAGTGGTGGAGTACGTACAAAACACAGAAGAGAAAGGAAAAAAGAAACAATTAAGGTACACGAGCGAGCGAGCGATCGAGGACCACGATCGATCGATCGGAAACTTAACCCCGTTGTGCCGGAGCACAACCACCGGCCGCCGCCACATGCGCGCGTCAGATATATAGATCCGGCGTATATTTAACGCGGCCACCGCAGCTGCCATTACGCCGGCCGGCCGCGTCCGAGACCGAGGGAGGGTAGCTAGCACGAGACGATCGAAATGCATGGCACATGGCGGCAATTGCCTACAGCAGATGAGATTTGAGAGAGAGAAAGAGAGGACGATAGCTAGGTCCTGTAGATGACGACGATGACGTCGTCGTCAGTGCTTGAGCACCTCCGGGATGTCCACCGGGTAGCGGCAGATGCTGTCGGCCCAGGGGCCCCGCGTGGCGGCGTCGCCGGCGGGCCGGATGCACTCCCACGCCGCGCTGTTGCACTTGAACCCGGACCCGAACCCGATCATCCACACCCGGTCCCCCTTCCTCATCCTTCCTTTAGCCTCGACGTACGCCAGCTCGTACCACACCGAGCTGCTCGACGTGTTCCCGAACCGGTGCAGCGCCATCCGCGACGCCTCCACGTCCTCCTCCGACAGCCCCAGGCTGCTCTGCAGCTCGTCGATCACCGCCCGCCCGCCGGCGTGGATGCAGAAGTGCTCGAACGCCGTCCGGAAGTCCGGCAGGTACGCCTTGATCCCACCGCCCTTGCTCCCGCCGAACAAGCGCCGCGCGATGAAGGACAGCGCGAACAGCAGCTGCTCCGACGCCGGGAGCACCAGGGGACCGATGGCGGTGATGTTCGCCTTCAGCGCGTCCCCCGCGATGCTCATCAGGTCCTTGTTGAGGTTGATGCCCCGATGCCCCTCGTCGTCCTCCTCCTGGTACACGCACCGGTACGCGCTGTCCTGCGCGCCGGTGAGCGTCCGCACCACCCGGGACAGCCGGAACCGCGCCTTCGCCGGCGACGTCGACAGCAGCGCCGCCGCGCCGCCCATGCGGAACAGGCAGTTGGGCAGCAGCATGGCGCGCTCCTTCCCCACGTAGTAGTTCGGGGTGATTGTCTCCGTGGACACCACCAGCGCGTGTGAGCCCCTCGGCGCCGTCTGCAGGAAGTTGCGCGCCGCCCCGACGGAGATGAGCCCCGCGCTGCACCCCATCCCGGAGAGGTGCACGTTGCGGACGTCGCTGCGCATCCCGTACTTGTTGATGATCATGTCGGTGAAGGACGGCACCGGCGCGAAGAGGCTGCAGTTGACCACGAGGAAGTCGATCGCGTCCGGGCGGACGCCGGTCTTGGCGAGGAGGTCGTCGATGGCGGAGAAGATGACGAGCTCCACCTCCTCGCGCGAGGCCTCCAGGTTCCGGAACGGCGGGATGAAGTGGTGCGCGGGGGGCAGGCAGGTCTCCTCCCCGAGCCCGGACCGCTCCAGGAGGCGCGTCATGAACCGGACGCTGCGCTCGTCGATGGAGGCGCCCTCGATGAAGGTCACCAGCTTCGCGTGCTCCAGGAACGTGCCGAACGGGACGCGGCAGCTCGGCTTCGTGCGGAAGCAGGCGTAGTCCACCAGGTACACGGGGCGCGGACGCATCATGAGGTAGAGGGTGACCGCGGCGGCCGGGAGGAACGCCGCCAGGAAGACGTGCACGGGCCGTAGCGCGTGGAGACGACCGAGCAGCTCCTCCGGCCCGACGCGCGCCGCGGCGACGACGCCCGCGACGGCCAGCGGCACGGCGAGGAACGCGAGGAAGTTGTTCACCACGCACTCGTACGCCGGCTTGAGGCGCCTCAGCAGCGGAGCTGACGGGCTGGTCATTCTGTCAAGCAGATGGTGTGCGTGTACGATGTATGCGGTGGAGTGGACTGGGTGTCACGTTAGCGAGCGCATGGGAGATGGAGGAGGGAAGCGGGAGCAGAATTTATATATAAAAAGGGAGCACGAGCACACGGTGATGATGGGCTCTTGTTGGCCGATAAATCGGCTTATTGCTAATCCATCGAGGATGGAGGACCATGCTGCTGCTAATCTAATCTCTGATGATGGTGGCGATAAGAGGGTGGATTTATGCTGCCGATTTAAGACAATGTTTTTGGCCTCACTGGAGATTCAATGCCTTTGGCGACCCCCACTGGAGTACTGTTGAAGACTGTGGAGTACTTACTCCATTTTCCACCAAACGACTAATGATAGATAGATCTTGGGGGAACATGCATGGAGGCTGGAGAAGAAAGAGCACCGATAAATAAACCATGGATAGCAAACCTTTTTTTATGAACAAAAAATACTACTGATCCCAGAGAGAATCGAGCTCTCTGCCCGTCGCCGCCGCATCATTGTCACCAACGAGTCCGAGGCTTCCTTCTTCCCGGGCTACGGGAACATCACCTCCTCCGAATCCACCGTGGTATGTTCTAGGGTTTGCGCAAACTATGTCTTTATTACGTATTGGGAGGGATAGTTATATTGGTTATGACTATACTCGCTGCTATGTATGGTTTGTCTACATGCACTAGATAAACGAAATTGTATGCTTGTATTAAAAAATACCAATATCCATGTAGTTGCCTGAATTTAATGTATAAATAAAATGTATAGATCTTGATTAAAGGCGTCCGGGGCCGTTGGAGGGTGCCCTAAAACGAAGTGTGCATGCATGGTAGCCGCTGCTGCTCAGTCGTGCAGCAGCGCGGCACAAGGTGGCGGGCAGCACCCGCGCACGCCGTCAGAGGAGCCAAAGACTCTCGTCGTCGATCCTAAAAACTCCAGGAAACGGCCGGAAGTCCAAAGCAAGCATTTGTTGTTGTTGATGTTGGATGGCGAGACGAGCGTTGGCACAGTGCCGGCCTGAGCCTGAGCCTGAGCCTGAGGGTTGGCGTAATATAATAAAGAAATTGGGCGCACCGCCACGCCATGCCGGCCGCCCATGCTCTCTCTGCTCCTTGAAAGCGAAGCTGCATGCGTGGTGTTCTCGACGACGACGACCTGAGGTCGGTCGCCGTGGTATGGTATGGTATGGTATGGGGGCGCCCATGCGGCTGGATACGGCCGGCCGGAGCTGCTGCTGCTGCTGCTTCTGGTATGGTGCTGTGTGGCATGGGCACAAGTTTCCATCAGGTGCATGCGATCAAGAATTGATAAGGACAGGCGTCGCCGAGATCCAACTCTAATTTCGGCCTACATTAATTAATCCATATACAAGTGAATTGCTAACTTTGTATTTCCGTTGAGCAATTAATGGAAATGGGGGTAGCCCGGCTGGAGAAGTGAATTGCTTAGGTACAGTCAAATGCTTAGGGCGGTGCTGGTTTATGGTCCACGGTTCTTCGCAACAAGCTTTTCCTGCCCTGTCGGCACCAGCTCATGCGCTCTCTGCTGCTGCCAGTGGGCGTCCGTTTGAAACCAAGAATTTGGTGAAAGATCGGCGACATTCAAGTGTCGCGCACAAAGTACTTGCGTCACTGGTCATTTGTTGGACTTTGAAGGTCCATCGACCTCCTCTCGGTGAAATCTTTGGACGTGCGCTCTTCTAGAAAACGACCATTACGCCTTGCCCAAACCGAGCATCAAGGTCGTCTAAGGACCAACATCAATCACCTTCGAAGAACGACAACCTCAGGAACTCGACATGCCCTCCAACCTTGTGTACCTAAGGAAGGGAGTCTATAGTGAGTGACAGGGAATGGTCGGTCCCAAGGAAGGCACCATTAGACCATTTCCACGGGGAGCGTCTAAATTGTGTCTGACACACCTTCATTAGAGGCCTAATTGAAGGGTGCTGGACACTTGTCCGGCGCTCTTTTTTTTTCCTACCACACCGGCACCCCCTAAACGGCCGGACCCCAAGCAAAAAAAAAAATAGTGCAATAAATTCATTTGATTCAAATAGAAAGTTTCATACAATTTGATTCGATTTCGATACAAATTCGATACAACTTTTTTAATTTAAACACTAAATCTAATTCGACCACCAGACTCCGAGACTTTCCTCACATATGTCGACCGCGGAGGAGTCCAGGCAGAATGTATCTCTGCTCGGGGCCATCCTCGCCGGCACTGCTCGAGTTACTTCTTACAGTCCTGGTCAAGAGGCCGTTTCGGGCTACGTCGATATCAATGATCGACGTAGCCTGTGGAGAAACCACTGCTTGACCAGAATCCTGAAAGTCTTTGTCTGGTAGGGCCTCGATATCAATGGTCGGCACAGCTTGGTGGCGGAGGAAGAGCTGGCTCCTCCTCGTCGGACACCGGCTCGGGCGGCTCGTCATCGTCGGTGCGGTAGCTGTGGAGGCGGTGAAAGAACAAACAATGCCCGGATGTCGCCTAGAGGGGGGGGTGAATAGGCGATTAAAACTTTTTCTAATTAGGGGCTTGATAATTGCGGAATAAAACTATGTGTTTAAATTAACAAGCCAACAACCTAATTACTAGGCTCACCTATGTGCACCAACAACTTATGCTAAGCAAGACAAGCAACAAGGTGAAAGCAAGATAAAAACTTCAAGCACGAAGGCTATCACAATGTAAAGTGCATAAGTAAAAGCTCGGGTATAGAGATAACCGAGGCACGCGGAGACGAGGATGTATTCCCGAGTTCCTCCTTGTTAAGTGAGTACGTCTCGTTGGAGGGGTGTGAGCTCGCCACAAGAGGCCTACTCAAGATGCCACAAAGGCCTCACCCTATTCTCCGATGAACCTCACCCAAGGGATTGGTTCACCTTCCACTATCGGAATCCTTCGAGGCGGATTCCGGAGCCCTTTACAACTTCTCTTGGGGCACACACCCACAACTCAATTGGGGGCTCCCAAACTCGTGCCGCAGCTTCACAACTCGAAGTCTTCGCGGCACCTCCAACCGTCTAGGGTACACAATGCACCCAAGAGGCAACAAGCTCTTGGGAACACAATGCACCCAAGAGTAACAAGCTCTTCAACCTTCAACTTCACGTATCACCGTGGAGAGAGCAACCCGATGCAACTAATGCAAGAGGCAAGAACACACGAAGTGGTCAAGTCCTTCACTCTCAAATTCCAACCAAGCAACAAATGCTTTGGGGGGAATAAGAGAGGAAGAACAAAGGGGATGAGCACAAAGCAACCCCAAATCTAGATCCACTAGGTTCCCCTCACTTAGAGGAGAATTTGATTGGTGGAATGGTAGATCTAGATCTCCTCTCTTGTTTCCCTAAAGATGGGCAAGAATCATTGGAGGGAAGTGGAGTAATCAAGCTCTCAAAGATGTGCAACAATGGAGGAGAGAGAGAGCAAAAGGTTCACAAAAGAAACTTAGAACCGATGGGGAAGAAAACCCATTTAAAAAGGTGCCCTGGGAAATCTGGCCGTTGGGCTCAGATTCCCGCAGGACCGGTAGTACCGGCCCAAGGGGCGGTACTTCCGGCCCACCCAAAACTAGCCTGCCAACGGTAAGAAGAGAAAGCCCGCGAGGTCGGTAGTACCGGAAAAAGGACCGGTACTTCCGGTATAGCGGTAGTACCGGGGCTACTTCCGGTCAAACAACTGGGAGACTCCGAGACATCCAGTACCTGAAAAAATAAGCGGAAGTTCCTCCGGAAATTTCCACCGGAAGTAGGTAGCGGAAGTACCGCCAAGCTCACCGGTACTTCCGGTGGACCGGTACTTCCGGTTCTACTTCCGGTCCAAATTTCGGAGGAACTCACGGTTCCAGTACCTGGGAAAAATAAGCGGAAGAGGGACCGGAACTGGGCACCGGAAGTGCCCAGCGGTAGTACTGGTCCAGGGACCGGTACTTCCGGCCAGCAGAGAAAACTGGCAAACCCTGAAACTGAATAACTTTTGCGTGGCAACTCTGAATCGAGTGAATCCAATTTTGTTGGAAAGAGTACGACAAGAGCTTACACTACAAAAAGTCAAAAAATTGAAACAAGCCAAGGAGATTGTGCAAAGGGATGGAATGGTGAGACCTTTCCAAGCGGATGAACCGGCAAAATCTCCAACACCGAAAACGCACAAGCTTTTCATCAAGACTCCGTTTTCTATGATCTTGGGCTTGTTTCGAAGATAATCACAAGCCCTACAAGATCATGCATATACACATCATAGTCTATCATGTGAGGAGGAAAACATAAGGAGAGAGTTTGACCTCTTGTAGAAGAGACAAACCGGTAAAACCTCCGATATCAAAAACGCAAGAAGATATTCATGAGATCCGTTTTTGATGAACTAGAGCTTGGTATGGAGATGAACACAAGCTCTAAATTCTCACATGGATAAAAGCCAGATAAGAACCAATAAAGATGATTGCATGGATGCAAAGGTTTGAGCTCTCCACGAACGATACGATCATGATACTCGGTCGAGAGCCCCTCTTGATAGTACGGCTATCTATCCTAGAACCCGGTCTCTCACTAAACATAATGAGACTAGTAAAATAGAAACCCTATCAAGATCATACCTTTTCCTTGCGCTTAAACCACTTGAGGTCGATGAAGACGATCTTCAACTCCTCAAGACGCACCACCTTTCTTCATTCCTTTCTTCATTGCGCTTCGCTTGGTGAAGATTCACATGACGCTCCCCCATACACCAAGATGGGGAAAGCACTCTTCGGCATATCTTCACTTGGACTTGAGTGTCGATCAACCCGCACTAAGCCTTGATCAACACAAATCTTTTCTTCCCTTGAGCTTGACTCCAACAAATGGAGATCAAGCAAAGCACCTTGACTCCAACACATGGAGACAAGCTTGGCCTTGATCAACAAATGATCTTCTAACCTTGACCTTGACTCCAACCAATGGAGACAAGAAAACTTGGCCTTGATCAACAATGATCTTGACACAAGCTAAAGGACAACCTACACATAGAGCTCAATGCAAATATTAGTCCATAGAGATTGTCATTAATTACCAAAACTATGCATGGGATCAACCATGCACTTTCAATCTCCCCCATTTTGGTAATTGATGACAATCCCTTTTAAGAGGGTTTATATAAAGAATAAAGCAACCTTGCATGCCAAACAAGCAAGGATGCAAAGCGCATTAAAGGCAAATGCAACAAAAGCATAAAACCCAAATTGCCTTAAACCCTCTAAACTTCTCCCCCATTGGCATCGATTGCCGAAATGGGAAGAAAAATTTAGAGAGCCAATATAATATGAGTTCCTCCATAAAGGTGTGCATTTCTCAAGATATGAGTGAAATCAAATGCACTTATTCATTGACGAATAATTAGAGGAAATCAAACTATATTGAGGATCCAAAGATTGCAAAAAGATGAAATCATTTTAAATATCTCCACAAAGGAGTAAAGCAATCGAAAAGATCCAATGTGAGAGTTCTAAATAAAAACGGAGAAGCTCCCCAATTTTCATGCACAATTGAGGAGTGCACAAAAATGGCATCCTCGCTCCCCCAAAATCATCTAGAACACGCAACTAGTGCAAGAGTGCATAATGCAAAAAGCAAATCATAGCACTTGCACCAAAGATGTGGTTGAGCCATAAATAGATACCAATTTTCAAAAATTCATCGTAAGATAGGCCCAACTGAGAAAAAGAGATCTTTTAAAGAAATATGTTCACACGCTTAGGAATACCAATTGGAAACTAAAACCAATTGAAAATGCCAAAAGCTAGTGAGAGCATTTAGCCAATAAAATTCAACATGCTCACCATGGTAGGCATGAAGTCAAAGATCTTCAAAAATACATGAGTGTGCAAAGATACCAATAAACAATAAGACAAGCACTCATGAGACAAATTTGGAACCACCAAATAATTATAGATGAAAAACAAGGTGGCTCAAAAGAAATAGGATACCAACTAAAAGATGACCTCTCTCATATGTATAGGTTTCTTATTAGACAAACCATTAAAGATATACATCCGCAAAGAAACATATACATACGAAATGGTCCAGGAAAAAGATAATAAGGTATACAAAAGGAAGTCATAAATATACAAATGAGATTGTTGCTTAAAAGCATAGCACATAGCTCAAATTTATCTCATTGTATATAAATGAACTTCAAATATATCAAATGCATCACACATATCACTAAGGGAACAAGAGATAGTGAAGATGCTTTGATCTAGGCAACAAGTATCACAAACAAATAATATCAATTGAAGAAGAGGTTTTTGCAAATTCATTACACACATCACAAAGATATATTAAGTGAAGGAAATAGGCCAAAACCACAACAATTGCATATAAAAGCTTTTCATGCCAAGAGGCAACCTACACAAGGTTGGATACTAGAAAAGTATGCATGGGATAGATACTTGTTACCGAGATGACATTGGTGATGAAGATGATGAGAGTTGGTTTGACATCAAAGCTTGACTCTGACACTCACACGGTGAGAACACCTTCCTTATGCATGAGGCAAGCATCCAATGCATCTCCATTGTACCTAAAACACAATTAGAGTACAAAATGGTTCCCAAACTCATTGGGTCCCATAGTAGTTAGATAAACTACAATATATAGGAAACACTCCACATAAATATGTGCATATAGATATGAGAATGAATTTCGTGCACATCTTAGCCAATTTAGGATTCGGTGGAGTATCCCCTATATATTGGAACTAGAAAGACTAGCATGCCATAAAATATATATACTAGTAAATATGCATGCATAAACTTACAAGAACCAAACGAGATACAATTTGAACAAAAACACCAAGTAAACCAAGAAGAGAGCACACCAAGGTGTGACACAAAAAGGTTGTCCAAATTATATCAAAATCCAAATCAACACATGATTGAGGAAAAATCAAATCAACAAATGATTGATTCCAAAACACATCAACACATGAAGTGTGATATCAAAAGGAATCGAATCAACACAACAAATGATCGATAAGACACCAAAAATTGAAAATAAGATACCAATTAAAACAAAAATAACAACTAGGAGAAAAGATACCAAGAAGAGGGTGATACTTGACCAAAATCAAGTAAAGTTAAGATAAGGCAAAAGGTATCAAGACTCCCACAATAAATATCAATTGGAACAAACATCTATGGAGTAGATGTTAAATTCCAATTAATACCAATTGAAGGTACCAACACAAGATAAAGAATCAAATGCCAATTGAGAGGATCAATAATTGATAGAAAGAATAGTGTTCTAAATAAAAAGGAATGCTCCCCCAAGATTAATGCATTATCTTAGATATTTGCATTTGAATACAAAATGCATGCACAAGGGATCATTACTCTCCATATTTTATCTAAAACACTAAACACTACCGATTGAAAGATAGGATGCATTCAAAAGGCAAGGAAGGCAATAGATAAAGCAAATCAACGCAAGAGCCAATGTGAAGATGGTCTACAAAATCCACCACAATTACTAGTATCACTTGTCATGGACAAGGAGTATATAGAGATATTTCTCGGTGGTATAAAGGTATGATGTACAAGACCAACTTCACCACAAACTAGCAAATGGCAAAAGATAGGAATTAAAACACCATTTTTGAAAGAGGGTTGTTGGTAGTTTCAATTATTCGAACCAACCGGCAAAGCCATGGTTAGAATAAAAGGAAACAAATGGGTTCTCACATAATATATGGAAATGCATATTAGAGAAAGACCACACCAAGCAACCCATGCAAACAAGAGCCAAAAGATAACCAAAATAAAATTGGAACTTGTTCGAGCAAACATGCCACATAGGAGAAAGATAATTTGCAATATCAACTCTAAGTGGCAAACCTCAAATGTTCACATTTTTATGGGATTGTAATATGCACATAGCTTATTACTCCCCCATAATGTGATACTACATTTTAATTTTAAGACAAGAGGCAAATAAAACCAACTAGAGAAATTAATGGACATGTAGAATTTGAATTTCTCATGAATATGACACACAACAAAGTAGCTAGATAATATTGAAATATCAATACTAGGTGGTGTCCTTCATATACACACATTTTTAGGTTTGTGAAGTGCACAAAGTACATCACTCCCCCAAAATGGGATAGTCTATTAATATCTCAAAAAGGCAATTGAAATCAACCCAAGATTCAATGAAGCTCAACACATAAATTACACATACATGATATACAACTAACATACACAACCTTGACTAACAATACAAGTAGGAAAGAAGCATATCATATACAAGCACATGCTAGGAACTAGACTAACACATGCAAGGGAGCAAGCAACTTTCAATGAATATATGAGTTAAATACAAGTTACCGCAAGGAGGAAGCATTGGATATGAGATAGAGCAATATATTCCAATTGACTTGGCTTGAGAAATAAACCATGAAGATCCCTCAATTCTTCAAAAGTAGCCAAGTCACCAATGTCCTCCACAAACACCTATTGATCAAGTTTGAGCTTGTTGGTCCCCAACCGAGTTGGGTCCTAAGAGGTTAGTCACAATAGGTTTGGGAACCCAAATGGTGTTTTTCTTGCCACCACTTTGAGCTCCTACATACTTGGCAAACACATTGCCAACTCTATCCTTCCCAAGAGAATAAACATCATTAATTATGATAGGGTTGGATGGGGTACCGTTAGTGCATGAAGAAGCAAAATGACCTTTGCCACGGCAAAGGTAGCAACACCGACTCTTCTTCTTCTTAATAGGCTCCTCAACTTGAGGAGCAATAACTTGAGTCTTCTTGGGAGGTGGCCTTTGTTAAACTCGTGGTTGAGCACGAGATTGAGCAAGAGGCCGCTTCCCTAGTTGCTTCTCACTAAGAGGCATCTTCTTCTTCATTGGGCAATCCCGAACATGGTGCCCTTCTAGCTTGCACTTGAAGCAAGTGATCTTGGCCGGATTCTTGATTTGAACTTGGCCCTTCTTCTTCTTCTCAACCTTGGACTTGATCTTGTTGTTGGAGTTGAATCCAAGTCCACTCTTGTCATTGGGGGATTGTTGCACACTCAACATGTTGTCAAGTGCACGCTTCCCTTCATGACGCTTTTCCAAGCCTTTTTTCATAGAAGTGGCTTGGGCCTTGAGCTCTCCTCTTTTCTCTACATGGTTAGTGACAACACAAGTACTAGAGGAGGTAGATGCATCATTGTTAGAGCAACAAGGCAAAGCAAGTAATTCATCACATGAGGTACCTACATTTTTAGTGGATGAACTACTAGGACTAGCACATGGCAATTTAGCATTTTTTGTTATGGTTGTGCTATTATCCACATGAGGCTCACAAGATGTTACCTTTGTAGTGATGGCCTCATGAGCTAACTTAAGACAAGCATAGGATGCTAGAAGATCATCATTGGAGCTAGATAGCTTTTTATGATTTTCTTCCAACTCCCTATACTTGCTAGTTAGCAACTCAAGTTGAGCCCTTAGCTCAACATTCTCCTTCAAGGTAGATGCTTCACAAGAGATTGAGTTAGTAGCACAAGCATCATTTACATTAGGGATAGAAGGAGACAACTTGGCAAGCTCATCTTTTAATCTAGCATTTTCATTTTTCGTGACTTTATATTTAGCATGAGCATGGTCACGTTCTTTAATAATTTTAGCAATTATTTCATTATGAGACTCCTCGATAGATTCTAGTTTCTCCTCTAGAGAAGCACGAGTCTCTTGCTCTTCCTCAAGAGCATCTTCTAACGATGCTTTTTCCATAGCATCATCTCTTTCGACCTTACCCTTTTCTTCAAGGCTAGCTTGCAAAGCCTCAATAGTTTCCCCACGCTCAATAAGAGTGCTCATGATTTCAAATAGGTTAGCTTGAGCACTTTCATTAGTAGGTAGAGCCTTAAGAATCATAAGACCTTTATTTTGAAGAAGGGCATTAACTTTTTCCATATCATCTTCATCATTATTATCATTATCATTATTATCATTGTTATTATCATTGCTAGAAGAAGATTTAGCCATGAGGCAATGATAGGTGGATGAAGAGGAAAGATTAATTTTTGAACTACTTAAGTTCATATCTTGTTGCATAGCAAATTTGGTTTCCTCTACATTATTATCAATGCAAGATTTAGAGGGAACACAAACATTTTTATCATGGCAACAAGATAAAGCAAGCATATCATAAAGAGATTCATCGAAGCAAGTTTTAGATGATATGCGAGGACAATTAACACTAGCATGTAAATCATTTATGGTGCTATGTGTGTTTATGTCCAAAGATGAAGCATTGTAATAAGATAGAGATAATCGATCATCAACAACGAGCTCACTATCCAAATTGCAAAGCCTATCACTACTCACCATTACATTGGATTGTGGCTTACCACATTTTGGTGAAGTAGACGAAGACGAGAACTCGTCACGGCCGGAGGTGGAGGGAGAGCAATCATCCTCAATAGAGTTGGACACTCCATATTTATCTTGAAGTTTGGTCCAAACTCATGAGCATCCCGGAGAGGCATGATTGACTCAAACACAACTACACTCACAAATTTGCAAAACTCGTTAGATGCTAGAGCATCTAGATATAAGTTTTTCTCATCCTCTAAAGTCGTACTTTCGTAGTCTTTTGGAGAAGAAAAACCTATATCTAAGATACGCTCAATATTGGGGTCCAAGACCCGTAAGTGATTAAGCATATGAGTTTTCCAAACATTAAAATTTGTGCCATTGAATATAAACATGGAATTGTGCACTAATCCTCTAAACGACATCTTTACTCTCTAGGCGGTAAAGCCTAACAAGAGAGACGAGGCTCTGATACCAATTGAAAGAACAAACAATGCTCGGATGTCGCCTAGAGGGGGGGTGAATAGGCGATTAAAACTTTTTCTAATTAGGGGCTTGATAATTGCGGAATAAAACTATGTGTTTAAATTAACAAGCCAACAACCTAATTACTAGGCTCACCTATGTGCACCAACAACTTATGCTAAGCAAGACAAGAAACAAGGTGATAGCAAGATAAAAACTTCAAGTACGAAGGCTATCACAATGTAAAGTGCATAAGTAAAAGCTCGGGTATATAGAGATAACCGAGGCACGCGGGACGAGGATGTATTCCCGAGTTCGTCCTTGTTAAGTGAGTACGTCTCGTTGGAGGGGTGTGAGCTCGCCACAAGAGGCCTACTCAAGATGCCACAAAGGCCTCACCCTATTCTCCGATGAACCTCACCCAAGGGATTGGTTCACCTTCCACTATCGGAATCCTTCGAGGCGGATTCCGGAGCCCTTTACAACTTCTCTTGGGGCACACACCCACAACTCAATTGGGGGCTCCCAAACTCGTGCCGAAGCTTCACAACTCGAAGTCTTCGCGGCACCTCCAACCGTCTAGGGTACACAATGCACCCAAGAGGCAACAAGCTCTTGGGAACACAATGCACCCAAGAGTAACAAGCTCTTCAACCTTCAACTTCACGTATCACCGTGGAGAGAGCAACCCGATGCAACTAATGCAAGAGGCAAGAACACACGAAGTGGTCAAGTCCTTCACTCTCAAATTCCAACCAAGCAACAAATGCTTTGGGGGGAATAAGAGAGGAAGAACAAAGGGGATGAGCACAAAGCAACCCCAAATCTAGATCCACTAGGTTCCCCTCACTTAGAGGAGAATTTGATTGGTGGAATGGTAGATCTAGATCTCCTCTCTTGTTTCCCTAAAGATGGGCAAGAATCATTGGAGGGAAGTGGAGGAATCAAGCTCTCAAAGATGTGCAACAATGGAGGAGAGAGAGAGCAAAAGGTTCACAAAAGAAACTGGGAGACTCCGAGACATCCAGTATCTGGAAAAATAAGCGGAAGTTCCTCCGGAAATTTCCACCGGAAGTAGGCAGCGGAAGTACCGCCAAGCTCACCGGTACTTCCGGTGGACCGGTACTTCCGGTTCTACTTCCGGTCCAAATTTCGGAGGAACTCACGGTTCCAGTACCTGGGAAAAATAAGCGGAAGAGGGACCGGAACTGGGCACCGGAAGTGCCCAGCGGTAGTACTGGTCCAGGGACCGGTACTTCCGGCCAGCAGAGAAAACTGGCAAACCCTGAAACTGAATAACTTTTGCGTGGCAACTCTGAATCGAGTGAATCCAATTTTGTTGGAAAGAGGACGACAAGAGATTACACTACAAAAAGTCAAAATATTGAAACAAGCCAAGGAGATTGTGCAAAGGGATGGAATGGTGAGACCTTTCCAAGCGGATGAACCGGCAAAATCTCCAACACCGAAAACACACAAGCTTTTCATCAAGACTCCGTTTTCTATGATCTTGGGCTTGTTTCGAAGATAATCACAAGCCCTACAAGATCGTGCATATACACATCATAGTCTATCATGTGAGGAGGAAAACATAAGGAGAGAGTTTGACCTCTCGTAGAAGAGACAAACCGGTAAAACCTCCGATATCAAAAACGCAAGAAGATATTCATGAGATCCGTTTTTGATGAACTAGAGCTTGGTATGGAGATGAACACAAGCTCTAAATTCTCACATGGATAAAAGCCAAATAAGAACCAATAAAGATGATTGCATGGATGCAAAGGTTTGAGCTCTCCACGAACGATACGATCATGATACTCGGTCGAGAGCCCCTCTTGATAGTACGACTATCTATCCTGTAACCCGGTCTCTCACTAAACATAATGAAACTGGTAAAATAGAAACCCTATCAAGATCATACTTTTTCCTTGCGCTTAAACCACTTGAGGTCGATGAAGACGATCTTCAACTCCTCAAGACGCACCACCTTTCTTCATTCCTTTCTTCATTGCGCTTCGCTTGGTGAAAATTCACATGACGCTCCCCCATACACCAAGATGGGGAAAGCACTCTTCGGCATATCTTCACTTGGATTTGAGTGTCGATCAACCCGCACTAAGCCTTGATCAACACAAATCTTTTCTTCCCTTGAGCTTGACTCCAACAAATGGAGATCAAGCAAAGCACCTTGACTCCAACACATGGAGACAAGCTTGGCCTTGATCAACAAATGATCTTCTAACCTTGACCTTGACTCCAACTAATGGAGACAAGCAAACTTGGCCTTGATCAACAAATGATCTTGACACAAGTTAAAGGACAACCTACACATAGAGATCAATGCAAATATTAGTCCATAGAGATTGTCATTAATTACCAAAACCATGCATGGGATCAACCATACACTTTCAGGCGGCAGGCGTGCTCGGACCTCACAATGGCATCCCAGTACACCGCCGACGCGTTGAACGGAGGCACATGGCTCCGCTCCTTCTCCGTCACCACGCCGGCGACGTCCGCCTGCCACATCGACTGGATGTACTCCAGCCTCGCCTGTCCGGTCAGGGGTGGCTTTTTAAAGCCGGTCGAAGGAGTGGAGATGTCGTCGCCATTAACGCCAAGACGGCATGCATACCGCCGCATGGGCTCTGCGGTGCTGCATCGAGGCGATGCTTCACTGCGCCGCCCACCTAGCCACTGAAACGATGCGCCGCCTGACGGCCCGTGCAACGATGCGACGACTCGCCTCTGAAACGATGCAGCGACTGCATCGTTGAAACACTGTCGCGTACCTGCGCCTCGCCGGTTCGTTTCGTGTATATGACGGGCAGACCATCCCTATCGGAGGCGCAGGCCAGACAGTGTCCGGCACCGCGAAGGCAGCCCCAAAATTAGAGGCCCTGTTCGCGGTGTCGAACAGATTTTGGGCCAGACAAAAGCTTTGTGACCCCCCGGTGGCCTGTTTTTCTGTTCGACGCCCGAAATGAGCTTTACGGCCCCCGGTGGAGATGCTCTTAGGAGTCATCGACTACCACGTATATTGCACGCCCCCGAAGCTAGCAGCATGCATCACAAGAACACGCACACTCCCCCAGAATCAAGTCTAAAGCAATGCTTCAAGGAAATGACGCCACAATGGCGGAAACGACAACTCAGGGGCACAATGCCAAATTATGCATGAATAGTGACGTCATACCGTTCATCGCTATTTGTTGTTGATACCATAGTGCTATCATGGTTTTTAGAAACACCGAAACATAGGTTTCACTTGGTTTTCATCAGTCTCCACCAAACTTTTCCCTGACATGGTGTTGACTAGTGTAACGGAAACAGATGTTCGGGGCAAAAAAAAGCCAAAAGACCGGCATTTCCCTGACATGGTCTGTTTAGCGCCTGAAGATACGGATGCTCTGATGTGTTAATGAAAATGACAACAATGTTGAGGAAAGCAACCAGACGGATAGGCTAGCTCAAGCAAGCAGTACGCTATTCAAACAATTACACACAGGCTGATCGTTCTTCCATACTCTGCTAAGTATAATAAACTCATCTGCTACTCCATAACAATCAAGCAAGTTGATGATGGAGAACCGTGATACAGGTCCAAGCGACATTTTCTGTCAGGGACTACCCTAAACCGTCCTAGTAAGAAACACATTCTAAAGTATGAAAGAATCTCTGTGACAAGGTGAACCGACTACATATGAATAGATTATATTACAATCTGCCGATTTAATCCCTTGTGACCAAAACTGTCAGACAACTGTTTATAAAGGAACCACATATATACTTCAGATGAGAGCTGAGCTGAGATGACTGAACTGATGCAGCGGCAGGACCAGCTGGGGGGACATGGCTCTGATGTGTTAATGCTGTTATATATGTTGCCTACAATGAGGACACTACACGCACCGAAAAATGTCAGTAACAAACTTGTAACAAACATACGATAAATCGCAGGAGCTATACTACAACCACAAGTTAGATGCAAGTAGCCATCTACAACATACCTTGTACACTACGACTCCGCTGCATACACAACAACAAAGAAGGTAGCTTTGTAATGGTACCAAACCCCAGGTTCGCTTAAACAAAGGGAAACCAGTCTATGGCATTATGCTAGTGCGGAATAGTATAATGAGGAGCATATGCCAGAAAATATAACGATAGTTTTAATAATTATATAACACCGGTAAGTTCTGAAGCAGAGCTGATACTTAGGCAAAACAAAGGTCAAAATAGCAGTACTTGACAACATGACAAGGGACAGTAAGTACCGACAATCTTGGTGGTAAAAAGGAAAGGCCTAATGAATCTCCCCATCTTCTCCAAGTTCACCATCCTCAAGCTCCTCATTTACACCATTTTTGCGGGAATTATCTCGATCCCTTCTATGTCTTCTATGCCGGTTTTCAGTATCCATGTCTGAAGCATGGGTATGCTGCATGATGACAAAAAATCTCGATATTATCATATATCCATGTGATGAGGGTGTAATGAAGCACTTTTGTGTGCTGCACGGACACAACCATGCTAGTTCTCGATATTTTACGTAATATACAAATCTCCTATGCTGGCAATATCACAAGTGTCACCATTTTAACAATATGAAACTACTGTGAATTAGACACATGCCTCACCAAACTGTCCAAATATGCAAAGGCAAGAATATTCTAAGTTCACTATGATTGCACAAAAATGTTATACCTTCCTAGATTTCTTGCGATCACTGCTATGCCTTCGAGACTTCTTCGAGTCATCCTTCTCATCCCTTTCAGGGCTTAGATCATCTATGGTGTCATGGTGGCGTCTTTTATGCTTCTTTTCTTTATCCTTCTCCCGTTTCTTATCTTTTGAGCCATGAATCTCCACACCGTCGCTATCAATCTCCATTTCATCTCTTTTTGACCGATCCTTTCCTTTTTCCTTTTCTCTTTCCTTCTCTTGGCCTCTTTCTTTTCTTTGCGATCTTTCTCCTTCCTTTCTTTTTCTTTATCTTTTTTCTTTTCTCTCTCTTCCCGGTCTTTCTCTTTTTTGCCTAAATAGAAGACGACGTACATGAAGGCATATGTAGGTAAACAATACAATTATACAAATGTTATGTTGCATTCATGTGTATACATATGTAGGCAATTAGCATAAGGAGATGCATTCAGCCACTCAGGTGCACATTACAGTTGGCAACAAGTGTGACTACAGTGCATGTGCACTTCACATAAAAAAATTGCACCACCCTCGAAACAAGTGTGAGTGAGGAGTGTGGAAAACCACAATGGGTGGAGAAAGTTCAGAACACTTGTAGATAAAAATCATTTTATAATGGGTGGAGAAAGTTCAGAAAACTTGTAGACAAACATCATTTTCCATAGCTGCCCTCAAACAAAAGCATAACAAGAACCAAACAGTTGATAGGACTAATCATAAATGATTCAACAAGAAACAGTAGCATTACCTTTTCTTCCTCCCTCATGCGCTCTCTCTCTTTAAACCTTTCTTTCAGGCGGACAATATACTCTTCAAAAAGCTCTCTACAATATGTCTCACCACCCAAATCCCTATGTGAGATAATACAACAGATCAAATCATTCCATGTCCCAAGAGGCAAAAATAGCAAATATAAAATAGATATCACCTCACTCCAGTTTCAGAGAGAAACTTCTGTACACATCCAACATTGAAACTAACAATTTGTTTATGTTTGTTAATAGGTACTGGTACAACCCTTTTTGTTACCAGAATTGTTTCAACGTGCCAATTTTGCATAGGTCATCAGGACACTTTGAAATAGATATCGTCTCACTCCAGTTTCAGAGAGGAACTTCTGTAAACAACCAACGCTGAAACCAGCAATTTGCTAATGTTTGTTAATAGGTACTGGTACAGCCCTTTTAGTTACCAGAATTGTTTCAACGTGGCAATTTTGCATAGGTCACGAGGACACTTTGAAAAAGGTATCACCTCGCTCCAGTTTCGGAGACGAACTTCTGTAAACATCCACCGCTAAAACCAGCAATTTGCTTATGTTTGTTAATAGGTACTGGTACAACCTTTTTTTTGTTACTAGAACAGTTTCAGCGTGCCAATTTTGCATAGGTCATCAGGACACTTTGAATTTATTTACACATAGGGTCCACATAAACTCAAACAGACATAACGCAAGCTTAATAACAAATAAGCTGGCTTTAAAGTAAAAGCTTTACAAAGTATAGAGAAATTCTTGAAAAGTGACCATGTAACTTGTAATTAAACAGATTTATTATAAATATAAACAGGACCCTCGCAAAAAAAATCTCAGATCAACCAACTCATTCTTTTTTGCTAACCAAATTGTACAAATTTTATGTGCAAGCGAGAAACTAGCCCAGTTACCACTTGCCACTACAAAATAATCTGTATTGTACCGTGAAACAGAGAGGATTGGTGAAAGTATTTGTTTAACAAGGTGGCATAGCTCACTCTTAGAAACTTCATGTGGTATGTAAAGAGGATTGCCATTACCTGTACTCCTTGGTGTCATCAAATAGTGATTTAGAATCATCCCATGTTGAAGTAGCTGTTATCTCCTACAATTTTTCATAGGAAAAGGTTAATTAGACCAAACAATAATATTCCTCAAATTATCACATTGAAAACAATGGAGTAATTATGGATAAAGTTGCTCTCAGTGAAGAAAAACATTGACCGACCCACCAAGTTCCCGGTTTAGATTGGGAAACCAGCAGGTTTCCTCAAACCATTACGGCCAGTTTTGCTATAAACGGCAGAAATTGAGATCGAACTGCTATTAACAATGATTCAATATGTTCATAACAACTGAAGTGGCCAACATTACAAATATAACAAAAAGAAAAGGTTAATGAATTTTAAGCAAGTTTTTGGATCTGCAGGATCTGGCATTAGGACTACAGTAAGAACCTAAACCATCATCTAACATTTAGGACCAAATTTATGCTTCTCTAGCGTCCACCACATGACCGTCCTTGTCATATGCCTTCTCCAAGTCGATGAAAACCACATGTAGGTCATTCTGCTCCCTATATCTCTCTATAAGTTGGTGACGCAAGAAAATCATCTCGGTAGTCGATCTCCCAGGCATAAAACCAAATTGGATTTTAGTGACCCAACAGATCATGTTTCAGTACCAAATTAGACAGCCAATCGAGATGGCCAGTCGTACATCAAGGTTCCTCAAGCCAGGGAAGGATTAAGAGGTTGACCAAACCAATCAAACAGTGCCTACTTGAGCACCATATGGCAGATTTTGAAATGGTATTAGAACAACATAATATATAGAGGCTACAGATCGTGAAATTCAGGCATTAAATAAGTATAGAAAGTTCTCAAATGTAACTATCAATGACCAATTTAGTCAGCGTTACCACCAGTTGCACGCCTTTCTCAAAAAAATTGCATAGCTACTTATTTCCTTCTAATATTGATAAATAGTGCTTCATGGAACAGAGCAAAGATACAGTCAAGCACTACTGTGTGGCCAATATTGATACCTTGATTGAGTACAGAAGATCCAGAAAATTATCACCCAGTCGCTGACGCTTCTTAGCCTCCTTTACTTCCTTTTCCCTGAGCCTTTCAATTTGGTCCTCATAAATAAGCTGTAGCACATCCACAAAAGAGAAGCAACACTATCAGTCATGGCTAAAACTCAATGTTGCAATCACTTGCAAAGCAAAAATACCACCAGACGATATCTCAATTATCTCCGAATACTGATAAAAGCTTAAGACCACACCTTGATATTTATGTTTGATACTCCTTTACATTTATCATCCTCTGTAACAGCAGCTTGGAATTCCTCTAATGTCCATGAGGCCGTCATATGAATCTAGAAGAAATAAGAAGGTACTCAACCATACATGTGACTAGTTGCTCATAAAAACTATATCATAAAATGCAGTTATGTACCACACCTTTTCTAGGAGTGAAAAATAAATAAATGAAAATGTACCTTTCTAGACTTCACTTCATCTTTAACTAAAGTCTTGTCATCTTGATACTGACAAAAAAATTGTTATAAAATATCAGCTCGAATGGACAAAAAAGGGAAGATGGTTATCTGAGTAGGCTTGGTTTGTAACGTGAATAGAACTAACTTTTGCCCCAGCAGATTTTATTCCAACCATGAACATTAAATGAATCAACAAGTACCATTTTTACAGAGAATATTCAACCTGAATTGGAATAATAGGAACCACCATCCGATTAGACATACTTAATGCTAAGCTTGCAACTGCTTAGAGTTACGGATACCCATGCAAAAGAGCACAATATACAAGAATGTCCCACACATCTACATAGGACCCCAAATCCAATCTTTAAGCCCAGACCATAAGCTGTAAGCGGCCCAAGCACCCAACTCCAATCCAGCAACCCAGTATTTTGTAGTCCCGTCATCCGCTAAAAACAGTTACCACTATTCGGATTGAGCTGTACGTGCAGGTTGATTGAACATAATCAACGTGTGCGTAACAAAAGGGAAAAAGGAATCTCACTGGCCAATGTTCAGATCAAGCTATACGTGCAGGTTGATTAGATGTAATGAACATGCCCCGTGTGCGCTAAAAAAATGTTGATTCAACGTAATCAACGCGTGCACTGTCGCCCAGGGGATCAAGTCTTGACTCGGCAGCTGTTTGGATCGAGCTGCATGGTTGATTCATCCTTGCGTGAAAACCAGATCAACTAGCCAGCCCGCTATCTAAATAAATTATATAACCGTCTTGTACACGGCGTGAACTGACAACGGGAGCAATCCACAAGAAATAAATTGATTGGTATAGGCATGCATTGAGGGAACCCGTCTCCGTCGACAGCCCACATGAAGGATAGGGTATGCACTCAAACTGGTTTGTTCATCCATGATCAATCCAACACATCAAGCGTGAGCGATACCTACGATCGTGAAGTATTGCCAATATTTGCTTGCTCAAGTAGGGTTGCCAAAGTGCTTTTAAAAAGAGCGACATGTGGTGGGATGCGGAGTGGCGGGGGGAAGAGAACGAACCACATGGTGCGATTCAGAGTGGCGAATTAAAGAGTAAATCGCCACGCTTGACTGGAGAGAAGATGACACGATAAATCCGTGGCAACGCACACTTGTGATTCAAATGGAGCAGCAAGACAAAGTTTTACCATTCCTGATTAAATATCAAAGAACAAACACACAAATGGAATGATCTGACATATAAAATGCCAAAGTGTCACCATAGAAAATTAAAACGCTGTTTCAAAAAAATTGTTCTTATTTCAGAGGGAAATGAGCATGTTTCATTTCAACGAAAACTATATATTTAACCATTTGTATAGTAACTAAGAATTAGAGTAGCCCACAGATGGCAGCTCAAGTACAGCTATTGTAGAATTTAGTATTAGCAACAAAAAATTGTCAACATATTGAGTCCACCAAACAATGATGCAAGTTCCAGGCTATGGCCCTGTTTGTTTGGGCTTCTGCTTCTGCTTTTCAGGTCCAAAAGCAGAAGCCCAAACAAACAGCATGAGATAGGAAAGCGCTGCCTAGAAGCACTGCGCCGATATGCACGTAAGGAGCGAACGAGAGAAGAAGCAGGGTGGGAGGTGCTTCCCGCAGCTTTTCACTCAATTCCCGAATCGGTATTCTTTATTGCCCTTTCCTTTGCTGAAAATTACAAGCACACTGCCACCGTGAGCTGGAACCGGGGCATCCCGCATCCCCATCCTTTTCGCAGCTGCGCAGTGCGCACAACCTGCTCACTGCTGCCTAGGCAATGTGGCACACCATGGTAGTACTGCTCCATAATAGGCACTTGCAGAAAACCCAAACGGTACTGGAATATAGTACTAGTGTAGTGCGTGGATGGATGGCAAGGTACGTGACCACTCATCTCTCTCCGTGACGCTCTGTCGACTGGTTTCGTAACTTTGCTCTCTTCGTCTTGTTGCTGCACAAAGACCTATATTTGATGATTATCTAGTGTGTATATTTTTATGTATTCATAATACTTTTTTTTGAATTTTAGTGACCCGTCTCCAAAAAATTATTTTGGTAAAAAACATGTTTACAATTATGTTAATAAAAATGTAAATTGAGATAATTTAGCCCGTAAACATCGCAATTATGTTAAAAAGGGGTTGGAATCAGCTATTTTGTTTCGAATCAATATTTATACAACTTTTTCAGCATTTAGGGGCATTCCAGACATTTCATCCTTTGAACCAACAGCAGCAGCTATCAAAAGCACTCATGCCAAACATCAAATCTCTGCTTCCAGCAGCTGCTTCTTACAGCTGCTTTCTAACAGCCCACCAGCTAAAGTGCTTCTCAACAGCAGCAGCCCAAACAAACAGACCCTATGTCCCAATTATCTTTATCTTTTGGTATCATATAAATGGGTCACTCTATCGGTCTATCCCACCATACAACTTAACTAACAGAAACCCAATAAATCTCCCCCCATGAACTAACCCAACCACAGCTAAACAGTCTTTAACAAAATTGGAGCATGACACCTAGCAGAGGTGTGACGCTGAGCATAGCAGCTTAGCTGAGGTGTTGAGCTGGCTGAGACAGTGACAATGATTTAACATGATCGGTTCTACATACATTTTTATCCTTAGTGAAGCACACATATATAGCTACAATAACAAAACAATTAGTTCACTAAAGAATTTGTCAATCACCAATAGTCCAACACAATACATGGACTATAGTAGGACATGTATACATTGATAAATGATTACAAGAATATACTCAGATTTTCAGAAACTAACCTGTTTATCAAGGTCCTCCATGACATCTTCAAATAGCTCATTTGGCTTGGAACCAGACAAATTTGACGCTACAGCCAGGTAAGCATGTGAATCTTTTACCTGCAAATTGATAAATTTACTGAATCAGGGTAATCTTGTATAACATTTGATTTACGAAAAAGTGTACTTCTCATCCTGCAGCTATTGGCACGTCTACATTTCAAACCTATAACTCTAAACAGAAGAGGTTCAGCCTTCAACTATTGCCAAAGTCTATATTTCGTCTACTTCTCATCACTGGGACAATACCTCCCTGGTTAAAAATCCAAAATTCACATTGTGTTCCATTTCATTTAAGATGTGGTGTGCCAGATAGGTGACTGCTGTTAGAGCTTCGAGATCAGAGGGCCTAGCTGTGCCCAGCATGAGCTTGAGGGACCAAGAACACGCGACAGGTGGGCGTCATGGCCAGCACAATATGCAGCGGCGAAGGAGAAGAGAGAGAGAGTTCAGGGGCGAGACTAATCTTTTTTTTAAACTTGAGATCCACTATAGCCTGTAGCTCATTATATATCAGAGGTTGCAACTCAACCAAACACATGGGATCCTAACATGACTCTAATCCTAATCAGATACGAACCTACCAATCTGGTATCAATGCAGACTTGATACAACTCTAAGATCCAACAGGGCCTCTTCTGGTCTGCTCTCAACTACTGCTAGGCTTCAGGCTATGCTGCTGCTGGCAGGGCCCGGCGTCTGCTGTAAGTTATTCCCCGCATCACAGTGGCAGACATAGATGTACATGGGTCAAAATAACTTTAAAATATATTTTTTCGAGAAAACGTCAAAAGCTTTTGCGTTTCATTTCATTGAAAAGAGAGGGTTCAGTCAAGCAGCCTCTTAGGAGGAAAGGCAAAATTACATAAGAGTGCCAAAAATATTCACAGGGATGCATGTAAGGGACGAAGAACTTCCTCGAACTTATTGCCAAAAATATTCCAATTACCTGTGCAAAGTAGTCACGCCAATGAGTTTTTGCATTAAGTGTGCCATCAGCAACATGTTCTTCCAACATCTTACGGAACTGATCACGGTTTTTCCGCTCTTGTCTCCTTGTTTGCTCCTGCATTTAAAGAGTAATGTAACTTATACATCTATAGCAGTAAAGAATTAGATACCAGTAAGAGATAATGAAATACCTTCTGTATTCGCCTCTGCTCTTCCTCTTCTTTCTCCAGATCCCGTATATATTCCTGAAATGGATACAAATATTTTGTCAAACCATAAAATGAGAGAAGCTCTGGTATAGGGTGCAGAAAATACAAACTTGAAAGATATCCAAGCGATCAATCTTCTCAAGTCGGAAACAGCGTTCATCATCCTCTAGCCGCTCTTGAACTTTTCTCCATTGGGTGTTTGCCTGAGCATATAAAAATAAATAAAAATGATTGCACTCCGAGCATACTAATTCACTAGATGATAAGGTCTAAGAAATAACCTTGATGAAATCACACGATTCAAGAAAAGCTCTATATTCCGATACATGTCTTTTGTGCTCTTCGGCAGCCTTTGCTTTTGCCTACAAAGCAACGCAATATTACATCAAGATTAGTATGTGATATATTTTAAGCTACAACGTATGAAAACTCCCCAGACTAGTTCTCCGTAAAAAATACTGTTAGATACTACTTACTTGATCCAGAGAGTATGCAATAACTTCATGGTATAAGCTATTATAAGGTCAAGTACATGGGAAATTTAGCCTCAGAAATCTGTCATTCTGAAGAAGTGATTTGTATGGTTTGGGAAATTATTCATCATAGTAACTTTAATCCACTCTTTTTTGGTTTAAGGGAATCCTTTTGTCTTCCCCATCCCCATGCCATTCCTAATTAGAAGAATGTCTAGAAAAAAATATAATAGATGACCATGCCACGAAAATCACGGAATGGCGCGATGGGAGAGCAACCACCACTGAATAAACCATAGCAAACCTGCTGCCAAACAGCGACCCCATTGATCCCGTGTGTTGCCCCCGGGAAATGGGCTGAGACTAACAATGGTTTGTTCTTAGGGTCATTTCCAGTTTCCTTAAACCTGGGGCCAAGCCACCGTGGGATAAAGCCAATCCTTGACACGTGTGTATGCTTTTTTATCTAAGAGCCTTTTTTGCATAAAGCAATTTACCAGAACCATGAAGCAATGCTCCAAATTACTTATTTGAAATGAACAAAACATCAAGCTGGCTACATATGGCAAGTAAAAATCATCAATAACCTAGCTGGAAAATCTGTGACATAAAGCAATTAAAATAGAATTAAATTGCAAAACAAGCAGTTCATAAGCAGGCATATCCCTAGGACAGACAATGATGAAAGAAGGTCAGCACTGGCTTGAACAGTCTCCACTCTGAAGACTCACAACAGATGAAAAGCATCTCATATACAACAGTCTCCAGTTTAATAATATGACAGCTACCATAATTATAAGTTAGTGTTTTCAGCTCATATAACCTTCTTTTGCAGTTCCACGAGATAGTTCTCAAATAAATCTTCACGCTCCGTTGTGCGGTCAACAGCATTGAACCTTTCATCATCCTCAAACATAGTTATTGCTTTGCTGCACAGTGAAAAACAGCATGCTAAGAAGACATACTAACAAACAGAAAATTTAATTATTACAACAACTTATGAATAGCATAGAGCTTTCTGCTATGGTTGTCTATACAAGCAGGGGTTGAAGAATATACCTCCATCTTGTCGAAAATGTAAGGTCCTTAGATTCCTGAAAAACAGGAAACTGGTTAATATGGTACAAAAAAATAAGAAAAGGGAAAGCTTACTAGAGCGATCTTACTTCCAGCATTGTGAGAAAATCATCACGTGCTTTCCTCTGCTTGACACGCCTCTCCTCAGCTTCAATCTTTTTACGCTGGTTTAAGTACTGCAAAACAGAAGATGCACCCTAAGTGAACAATTTACCACAATCAAAATGATGATATTACACCGAGGATTCCAAAATAATGCTATCTCTTATGAGAAAGAAATGATAACCTCATTGAAAGCTTGCTTTCTCTCTCCAAGACTTTTCAAAGCACCATATCTTTTGTCATTTATAATAACTCTCATGGCCTGGGAATATTATATCACTGTCAGGCATTTGATTAACTAATAGTAGTTAAATTACTTAAATACTTAAATTCAAGTTGCGTACATGATCCCATGACCAATCAGACTCAACATTTGCCGATTCAAGCAGGGACTTGAATGCATTCTTTGCTTCCTACGGTTTAAACGGAGAAATATAAGTTAGGTTCACAAAAGTAAATCAATTGCTGAATCTTAGTTTACTTCTGTACTAGTCTCCCTCACCAACTTATTAGCATAAACAACAGGTTTTTCTTCAGTTAATTTATCCTCCAGTGTAGTAACATTGATCTTCCCTGCAGTTGGCATCGTCTTTTTGGCCTCCTAGATAGCAGTAAGAAAAATAATATTAGTGTACAGAGACAGAGGCAGCATAGCAAATGGAAGCAGAAAATACAATTACACCCACTACGAAAGTATAGTCCTATTCAAATTTTCAATTGATAAAAACATTCAAATCAGATTGGTACCAAGATCAAGAGACAACTACTCACGATGTTGACATACTAGTCCCAACTGAAGTAGGAACCTCAGATTCCTTCAAAAAAAGTAGGAACCTCAGATTATCCAAGGAACTTTTCCTTGAGAAAAGAAGAGTTCAGACTACTAAATGATGCATTGAGCAGTAGGTTTAAAAATCAAGGAAATAAAACAGAACTTCTTAATCCCCTCTATGAATTGAATCGCTAAATGAGATTTTGTACCGTGGCAGTCCTTGACTCCTTGTAACAAATGTATCAAAATATTCTGAACCAAGCATGCGCAAGTGGAACCAGGAACACTAGATATTATCCACGTGCCCAGTGTAAACCATCTCCTCACCATTACAGTAACTTTGATTTCTGAAACTCTCTAAGTCAATAGATCAATAAGGCAAGTGCTTCACAGTAATTGTAAAGGATCATGGTAACGATTTTACATGGGGAAAAAAAGACATGCTCAAATGTTGCATCTCCTAAATAGCTCAACAAATTGGTAAATAAGATACTACTGTGATAAAAATCCCCAAAGCATTCCCCCGTGTCTAAACATCCCGTTACAGAAAAACAAAAACTAAGAGCCATTAAAAGGCAGGGTAACGCTGCTGTAAAGGGGAGCCATTCACAGGCAAACCTAAGCAATGACACAAGTATTATAACTGTAAGATGACAAAAAGGTGAGAAGAATGTAACAATACAGGCTTGCACAAAATAGAGGAACTGAATTATTCTAAATAATTGCAAGTAGATCAACACTTGCTAACGACACATGTGTTTTTGCCAAATAAGAAAACGTGAGAAGGTACCAAAACATACCTCCAAATCTTCAGCAGAAACTCCAACTTTTGTGTTGGTAGTGCTTGTTAGAGACGAACTTCCACAATTGCTTTTTCAAAGTTAAACATATAACACAGTCTGAGCTGCATTCACATAATGTGAGGAAGAATTGAGGGTAATTGAGAAAACCTCTGCAAATACCTGCTTGTCCCTGCATCACTAACAACTGATGAAACCCCCGTGCTTGTTGTAACAGGAGTAACAACAGCAGCACTTGCTCCACCATTTTGCATGGAACCATGGGAAGAAGATATATCCCCATTGTACGACAAGCCAGTAACAGGAGGAGCACCAGGAGGCAAGTTTGCTATCACATCTTGTGCGCTTGAAGCAATTATTCCTACTAAAGATGAAGGCTGGTTGGCAGGTAAAGAGGAAGGCTCCGCGAAAACAGAAGCAGATCCAACAGGGGCATCAGTAGTGGTTTCGGTCTCCCGATCAGGCTGTTGATTTGATGTCTTTTCTGCCAACTCACGTGCAATCTGAACAGAAAGCGGAGAGTAATTGTAAAATTTCTCTCACTTATTAGACAACAATTATAGATGTCGCGCCAAGGGTAAAAACCTTAAGCTCATCAGGAATAGTCCATTTGGATTGCTTTGTCACTTTGTTGTAATAGTACCTGGAACAACACAATAGTGAAACTACAGAATAAAGAAAATCCATGACCTGACCAAATAATAGATCGCGTGGCAAGTATTTTCAATATGAACTTACTTCCGTCCTTCCGCTGTAGTAAATTCTTTCCATTCAGTTGAGGCATCAGCCCGCTGTACCATTACCAAAAGTACAGAATGAAGACCATAAATGGCTATTTAAGATAGACCAAAGAAGAATAAAACAATAAAATGCAGTGGTCCTACAAGACACTAACATGTTTCTTCAGATGCCATATGCACTGCCCTCGCCCCTCTCAGAGGGGTCAGGACAAAGAATGCATTTTGGGTTAATTGTAAATGCTATTCGAGTGGTGTAATGCAAGAGGAGACGTTTTCTTGGAATGCCGAGCCTCCGGATTTTCTTGTGCACAGCTTAGAAGCTGATTGTAACCTTATGTTTGATAATTAATAAAGCTCACGGTTTTTTCAAAAAAAAAATGCTATTCGAGAATAATTGCAAGAAATATATGATATGGCGGCAATATGGTACGAAAACACGTTGCACTTATGATATCAAATAAGTTAGGGTGTGCTACTGCCGATGAAATAAATCAGAGTCATGCAAGTATTGTTCCATTGTATTCTCAATAAAATTAAGATATCAGTCATGTGAAAAAAATTAAAAAATACATAAAACGCAGGCCACAATGCAAAAGCTGCAAATGTTACTGATGAGGATAAATAACAAATTTATACAAGGGAAGCAAACAAAAAATATATGAGGTATATAAAGCATACAGCACAACTAACCTCCAAAGGTGTCATCAACTCAGCAGGTTTCTCCCAACTTGATTGCTTTGTCCTCTTATTGTAATAGTACCTAATAGAAAAGGATACCAATCAAAGCAAATGAGCAAAAAACAATGACCAGAAGATGCAATAATAGAATCAGGAAAGACCAAAAGATGCAATAATAGAATCAGGACGTATATCACGAATTATTATTTAGTAAAACAGAAAGTAATAGAAAGACGACTTACTTCCTTCCATCCCCTGAACTGTGCTCTTGCCAATCCGAAGAGCTCGATTCAGTTGAGCTAACCTGCACATTTGGTAACTGATTTGTTTCACAGGTAAGGATTTCAATTTTATGTGGCATACAAAATGGAATGCTGCAGGAAAGGTCTTAAATTTTACATAGTACTAAAGAGATGGAATGTAGCAGAGGACCTGTGGTACTTACTGGGGGCAATGAAGCCGACAGAGACTGATGCCCAGGCTGCACCATGGGTGACACGACAGGTGCGCCCTGACCGATAGCTGTGCCCCAGGGTTGAGCTACAGGAGGAATCGATGTTGGTTGATACTAAAATGCAGCATTAATTAACTTGTCAGCAAGATATACATATACCATTGACAGGGAAAAGCATTCCATATATATACATCAGAGGAAAACAGTGAAAAACAAGACATACGGTATAAGAAGGAGGCGGCCTAGGAGCGCCCATGGTGGGCAGTCCACCAGGGAATACAGCTTGCAGCGGTGGCTGCATAGGTGCTGATGACATAGGTCTAGCTGCCTGATACGCCATGGGGACAGCTTGTGATGCAGACGAAACATGACCAGAGTGAGGCATATGTTGCCCAGGTTGCAGAAAATGTGGCATCTGCCCTGGCATGCCCATGTTAACTCCTGGCATGGCCTGGCCAACAGGTCGAAACTGTTGCAGCACTGGTTGCATGAACTGGGGGGGCTGTTGTGGCAGACCGGCTGGCCTAAACTGAAAATGGAGCATATAATAGCAACATTAAAACCTAACATATGATTACTAAAGTGCAGACTGCAGAAAGAAGCAATAAATCAAATGTTCTAGTTCACCTGCATGGGCATTGGTGGTCCCATATTTTGTTGTGACCTAGGGGGCTGCTTGGAAGAAAGTTAAGGGGATTACCTTACTTGCACACCACACAATAACAATAATCCTTCCTACTGAGATAACTACGTTACAAACTCTAGGAAAGTACTTACCTGAGGTAGCCCAGTAGTCTGCATATTATTCGCCATTAAACTGCATGAAAGGAAGTGTCTTCCAAAGATCAACTCAACTGTCTGCCAAGTGACAAATTGAGATGTTAAAACATAACAAACAGATGACGAAATCGACTATGTCAACCAGTGATTGTATTGTGGTTACACATTGTATGAGAAACAATCACATGTTTTGAAGCAGTCCCATCCAACTATCCCACGGAAAAAACGGAAAAGGGAGGCCTTCCTTTCTGATTAAAAAGACATTTTTCACCTTTTCAATGAGTGAAACCTGACTGTCCGGTCAGGCTCGACTCACCCAAATCCAGTGATCCACTAATTGATACAGCTTATGCACCACCTCATCACACGGCCTTGCTCATAAATTCCTGCCTATATATGGTTAAGAGAAAATTTACTATTTTTTGACGGTCGTGTTTCTCTCCAGCATCTATCAAATAAAAAAACAAATGCCGCATATAGGACTCGGAAGTCGAAATGCACTTGAATCGAGGCCATAAGCCTTACCAGTTACTACTGCTCTGGTACAGGGGGCAGGAAATTTAGGGTTTACTTTTTCTCGATAGTCTAGAGTTTACTTAAAACCCCCGATTATTTTGGAAACCAAGCTACTGCTATTGTTCGATACTGGGTGACTCTAAATGGTCTGCCGATCCGGTTCTGGGTAATCGCTAGATACCTGAAAGTTCATACATACCTCGAAAACAAATGCCTAGGAAGTGTGTACAGTGTTGGGACGGGGGCGGGCGATGGCGTCACGCGTGAGAGGAGGCGCCGGCCAACAGCGTCAGGAAGAGGTTGGCGCCAGTTTGGTTGTAGTATTTGCATGTCTGAGTGGTGTCGGCACAAACGGGTGGGGCAAAGGGGTATGGAGGTGTGAGCAGGTGGTGGTGGGGTCGGCGGCGAGCGGAGCCCTAGCGACAGTGGAAGATCCAGAGGGTGGACAAGGTGGACCACGACCCACCCTGGGATTTTTGGTTGGTCCATATATCATAGAAACAAAAAATAGAAAATCCCAAATCCGAGGTATAGTATCTTTTTTTGTTAAAGTGGATCAACGTGGTGAAAAGACTTGGGTCCGCCACTACCTAGCGAGTCGGAGCAGGGAGAGGACTCGCTCAGGAGTGCGAGGTGTGAGGGGCAAGGCGAAGAGGGTCAAAACCGTACTAGGCAGGCACCTTCCAATTTTATTTTTCTCTTCAAATATACCCATGTCATTACAACCATACTTTAAATGTTTATCGCAAAATTAAAATATTTGGACACGTGGTTCATCTCCGACACCCACAGGGTGATTTGTATTGTGGGTAATACTCGTAATATACTTTAAATGTAAATATGGTCTTAGTATTGTACTTGAGGTAGACTGTTTTTTACAAAACTTTTGGCGATATGCATTTAAACTATTTTGTAATGGCAAGAGCATATTTAAAGAGAAAACTATTTTTTAGTGGCATGAGTTTATTTACACCCGCCTAGCACGGTTTCAAAACATGGTACTGTGTTGACAAATACATAGCAGTTTAGCAAAAACGTGGGCTGAACCAGAATACTCAAAATGCTACTCCCTCCGATCCATAAAAAGTGTCGCTCATTTTGTACTAAGTTAGTACAAACTTTGTATTAAGTGGGCGACACTTTTTATGGATCGGAGGGAGTAGTATACTCAGATTATCACAAAATACTTACAACAGAAAATTTATCAAATAACCACCACAGATCAACGCAGTACCATAGACGCATAGATCTCAATTCATGGATTTGTGTCACGGTTTATCATAGGTCACAAATACATGTCAACATAAAAATTATCAACAGAGGCAGTACAAGTTAATAATACTACAGGTCAACATGAAATCGAAGATCGGTCCACCACGGATTAAAAAAATCATACATGAGCAGAGGACAAAGGAGAGTAGCGCGGCATACGGGCAGAGGGATTCTTACCGGCGGGTGCAGCGGCGGGGATGGACGGTCGAAGGAGACGGGGGCTGGTTCACCGAGCTGCTGCGACGAGGGAGGACGGCAGCCCGGGGAGCGAAGGGCGTTGGCAGGGGAGGACGAGGTAGACGGAGCACCGTTGAGGGAGTCGACGACGCGGCCTGGGTTTAGCGCCGACGCCGGGTAGGGAGAGCGCCGCCGACCTAGGGTTAGAAACGGCGTGCGGGGGTTTGTTCGGGGAGAGAGATGCTGGACTGCGGCGCGGCGCGGCGCTTGGATCGGCCGGTCGGACGGACCATTCGGGGCGCGTTTGGTGGCCTGCAGGAAGCCCGGCCAGGCCCGCCAGCTGCACTTGCACGGTGTTTGGTTGCCGGTTTCGCTCCTGGGTTATGCGGGCCTGAACTTTAAAGCACCGGGCCAGGCCGAGGAGGCACAATCGAATCGACCATGCCCGTCGGGCTAGGCTCTGGGGAGCGCAGGTTGCATGCGAACTGCCCACCGCCTGCAGGCGTGGAGAAGGGTGGGAGACGCATCAATACCCTGCCCACTCCACACTCTCTCCTCTCACTCGCTACTGTCACCGCCCAGACACCCCTCTCACGTCCCATCAACTGCCCGAAGAAACCGAGGAGACCCATGGCCGGCGCTCCTCCTCCACCTCCGCCGCCACCGCCGGCCCTAGATCCCGCCGGCATTGTTCCTCCCCGTCCATCCTCAAGGGTAGCGCGCGCCGTCCACGAGTTCGAGGCGGGGACTTGTCGCAGCGCGACGACGCCGATTAGCCTGGCCGTGCTGCCGGCCCTAAATCGGCCCTCGCCGGTAGCAAAGCAGATGAGCGCGGCTGCAAGGGAAGCGGCCGGTTCGAGCTTAAGCTCGGCCGGAGCGGGGATCTTGTAGCAGGGTTTTTTGAGCCGCGGGGAGGGTTTGCTCTGCGGAGGGCGGCGTAGCTTGCAAATACGCAGCCGCCGCCGGGATTCAGCTTGATTCCTCGATTCCCCCCTGCGCCGGTTTCCTCTGCTCTGTCGTCCCCACTCCGATGCCCAGATCTGGTGTTGCACCATCGCCCTCTCCCACGCCGGCTTTGCCAGAGGCTGGTTCTAAAGTGGCATGTACTACTCCGGCATCGCCATCGACGAACTCTCGGAAGAGGAAGGGCAAGGCAGTTCGAGCCGACGACGGGTCCCAGGGCGGCGGCGGCATGGTAAGATTGCAATCCCTCATTAGGGTTTTTACATGCACTGATTGCTGCTATGTTGGATGGGCTGTATACTTGAGTAGATGTTAGAGTACATTACCACTCCACAGTTGACATGCATGTCCATTATGTTATTGGTCATGCCGGTGGTCACCGCATCGTGCCGGTGCTCACCGCGTCGTGCCGATGATCACCGCATTGTGCCATTCTGCATACTGCAATGAGAAGCGACTTTGTGTGCATGTGTGCAATTGACAATGTGTAGAACTGATGTATGGAAGTTTGCAATTGTGCAATTGACTATGTGCAACTGATCAATGTAGACCTGGGAGGCGCTTTGCAAGATGACCCCTGAGCCTCCTTCCCCGCTCAAAGGCTGCATCTACCACAACACAACAGTCAGGAAAGCTGTTGTGGAAGGCCTTGAGAAGGTTGTCAAAGAGATGGAGAAGAAGAGGTTCAACGGGGAGAAGACAGTGGGTCGTCCTCCACGCCTTGGCAATGTGGAACAGGAGCTGCTGCCACGGCGCTTCTATGTGGAGGTGAGTGTCTCCGACCTGAAGGCCATCGTCATCCCTGCTGAACTGAAGCCAATGTTGGTCAAGAAGCACAAGATCAAGCCCAACCAAGCTGTGAGCCAGCCGAGGATCACCGTGCCTATCCGATGGACAAAGTGCTGTGAGTACTTTGTGCAAGTTCAGTGGTTCGACGACGAGCTCGTCATCTTCAAGGGCTGGGAGGATTTCGCCAAAGACATGAAGCTGGATGTCGGCGACGTCCTGGTTTTCAAGTACTCCCTATGATCCATAAAAAGTGTCGCCCACTTAGTACAAAGTTTGTACTAATTTAGTATAAAAAGAGCGATACTTGATCAGAGGGAGTAGTAATAATAATTGAAAACTGAAAATTATCAGCCCTTTCCGATCCAGTTTCAAAAAAAAAATTATCCGATCCACTTAACCAAACGGATCCCGCGTCTGATCATTTTGGAAACATGTTGCAAAAGTCAATAAAGTATTAACTAATCTTCCTTTCAAAAAAAGTATTAATCTTCATTGATGGCGCAAAAAATGTTGCAAACATTGTCGTCGTTTGCAACAAGAATAACCAACTTATTCGAAGTTTGTGTACAACTCATCCAACACTAAAGAAACACGTATGCAACATTAGAGCAATCTCTTTGTAGCATACACACATACATCATTACAGCAATTTACCCACACTTACACAACAACAACGATACACTTATGTAGCAAAATCGCACACTGCATGTAGCATGCACAAATCCCAAAAAAATTGGCCTTCTTGACAATGGAGGCACTATCGTGGCTGATTCGATCTCGTCGGCCACGAATTCCCTGGAGCGGAGCTCCGTCGAAGCCAGATCGGATGAAGTCCAAACCAATCCACCTGTGAGGCGTCATCTTATTCAAATCTGGTGGCGTGTGGAAGCTCGTCATCCATGGCGCGAGGCCGAGCAGAGCAGCCATCTTTGTTGCTGAGGGAGAGGGTCACAACGAGGTCGGTGGGTAAAAGGGAGGAAAAGGGCGACGAAGATCTCCTTCTCTGATGGCTTATCCGATTTTTGAATTGGGTCATCTCTCATGAAGGTTTTGAGCGTTCACGTGCGGCGTTGAGGTGGGCGGAGCAGGCGTCGGGATCCGACGTAGTGTGGAGGTCAGCAAGCTCCTTGCATAGTTCCTGCTTCGCTCCATCGGTGTATCCTTGATCGCGGCGAAGAATGGATGGTGGTCTCAAAGGATGAAATAAGGCGGGCTTCCAGGTCTGTCGCAGAATCGGGTCGTCTCCTTCCGGATATCTTGAAAACGGCATGCCTTCAATAGAGAGATTCTCCATGATTTATCGATGGTGCTTTTCGAGGCTCCCTGGAGGCATGTGTTGTGGGAATGGTGGGGATCCACATCTAGAGCTTTGATACATTAATTGTTAGCATCAATTAGGGGTTGTGGTTTGTATTGTCAATTCTGACGTTAGAATTTTTGCGAGGAAGGGGAATAGTATCGATGCAATTATATTAGTCTATAGGTACTAGTTCCCTTCGGTAGCGGTGAACCCTATTTGACGCCTCTTGCGGAAAATAGCAAGTTGACCCGTACCCTTTTTCTTTTCTCACGGGTATATTCTGGATGGCCCATTCTTTAGCCCCCACAAGCCCACATGTTGGTCCTTTCCTCGCATGCCAGGACAGGCAGATTCTCCCCAAAATTTCTCGCGCCTCCTTGATACGTCGCAAACGTATCTACTTTTCCAAACACTCTTGCTATTGTTTTGCCTCTAATTTGCATGATTTGATTGGAACTAACCCGGACTGACGTTGTTTTCAGCAGAATTGCATTGGTATCTTATTTTTGTGCAGAATAAAAAGTCCGCAGAAAATTCCCGAAAAATAAGAAAAGGATTTTGTAAGGAAATAAGCCACGGAGCCAGAAGGGCTCGCGGAGGGGCCACTCCAGGAGCAGGGGCGGGCCCCAACCGCGGGTGGGCCCAGGGCCAAGGCCAGGGGTCGCCCCTGCCCCTGGTGCGCCGCCTCTGGCCCCCCTTTGACATATATGCTCCATCTGACCCAAAATCGACACCCCCCCGAACACTTCATCCAGAAACCTTCTGCCACCACCTCGAAACCCAAATTCGAGGTCCAGGATCGCTGTTCCGGCACACTGTCGGAGTGGAGATCGTCGCAATCGTCGCCGCCAATGCCTCTCCATCAACCATCCATGATTCCCCCATCCATGAGTGAGTTGTTCCCTGTTGTAGGCAATGGGATGGAGGGGGTGAATAAGATCACTGGTGTAATTCGATGCTAGATTGTTAGGGCATGATGCCTAGTATCCTCTATTTGTGTTAATTGTCGTTGTTGCAACTAGTTGTGCTTAATGCTTGACACTTATGGCCCGAGTGTCATGATTTCAGATCTGAACATGTTATGTTTTCATGAATATAATTGATGCTTTGGATCATATCTACTAATTGTATGCACTTGTTGTTGTCCGGAATCGGCGACCCCAAAGTGACATATTGGGGTATCAAAGGGAAAGGGTAGCAATTTGAGGATTACATGTATTCACCGTGTGTTAATGCTTTGCTCCGGTGTTCTATTAAAAGGAACACCTTAATTGCCATTATTTCCATTATTGGCCCGACAGAAACCAGATGGCAGGACAAAAGATGTCGTGCAAGTTTTATTGCAAGCACGTTCGGCTAAATTGGGAATACATGCCTATGATTAATTGATACTTGGATGCATTATTGTTATTCATTTGCATTGTGCCATGTGATGTTTATCATATGAGTTATCTTATTCATGCAACGCCCGTTTATCCGTCCCTATGCCTGCGGTGCGTTTAATCCTGCTGTTTACGACTGATACTTTTGCTGTCATGATTGCTACTATAATTTTACTGCTGCTGTTACTGTTACATTGCCATTACCACATCACTGTTACTACTGATAAATTGCACCGAGCGAGTTCCTTTTTCAGGTGTGGTTGAATTGAAAACTCAACTGCTAAGTCATATAAATATTCTTTGCCTCCCCTTATGTCGAATCAATAAATTTGGGTTTTACTTCTCTCGAAGACTGTTGCGATCCCCTACACTTGTGGGTCATCAAGCCTATTTTCGGGCGCCGTTGCCGAGGAGCATAGCTCTATTTATAAGTTCACCTGGGAGTTATTCTATCTACTGCAGCTCCTTCGCGGTATCCATATGTACAAATCGATGTAGACTTCTTCTTCTTGATCCCGCAACCGAGGAAGAAGTGGCTCGCGAGATTCCAGCAGCACGACGGTGTGGTGGTGGATATGGTGGAGATCCCGGCAGGGCTTCGCCAAGCAATTGCGGGAGAGAGGAGGTGGAGGAGAGGGGCGGCGGCTAGGGCTTTAAGTGGGGTGCGCCCCATCTCTCTCTCCTCCTTATATAGGCGTGGGGGTGATGTCTACTACAAACTTCTATTCTTGTAGACTTGTTGTGCCTCCAAGCGCAGAGGTTTGTAGGACAGCGGCAAATTTCCATTAAGTGAGTAACCCAAGGTTTATCGAATCCATGGGAGGTAGAGGTCAAAGATATCCCTCTCAATCAACCCTGCAATTAAGATACAAAAAGTCTCTTGTGTCCCCAACACACCTAATACAATTGTCAGTTATATAGGTGCACTAGTTCGGCGAAGAGATGGTAAAATGCAAGTGATATGGATGGTAAAAGGAAATTTTGTAATTCTGTAATAAAAATGGCAGCAAGCAAACAAGTGACAAAAGTGACTAAAAACGGTGTATCAATGCTTGGAAACAAGGCCTAGGCTTCATACTTTCACTAGTGACTACTCTCAACATCATTAACATAATTAAACACATGATAGTTCCTACAAAAATACATGCGTGGTAGACGTTACTCGGAGATCATTCTTTTGCGGATCAAATAGGATGAGAATTGCGTAGGGCTACGAAAGCACACCTTAAAGTTCGTATTCCACATCTATGGATACTTCATGTTGTCACTATCCGCATCCAAAGATAGTACTAACAAACATCACAACCTATTTCTTGAATAGTCTCTTTCTTCAATAACAAAAGCATCAAGAAACCTCATGATCTATTCAACCCAACAAATAAAGAACAAACTCATGATGAAGATCCTTCCAATCTATTATCCATAGAGTCACACACGGCACCCATCCTGTCACCGAGGTACCATGATCACAACGGTGGCTCCGGAAATTGTACTAAATAACACTACTTGAGCAACATCATATCCATTACACATAGGGAAACATCATGTATTCAACTACACTAACAAAGCTCATGATCACAACGAAGATCACATCATGGGAGAGAGAGATAACCGCATAGCTACTTGTATAAGCCTCAGCCCCGGTGAGGGACTGCTCCCTCCTCATCGCGGGAAGCAGCGGTGTTGATGGAGATGGCCCCGGCGGTCGATCCCCTTCCCGGCAGGGTGCCGGAACAGGACCTTCTGAACCCCCGAAACTTGTCGGCGATGGCGGCGGAGCTCTGTTGCGTATTTGGGAAAATCCTTCAGGGGTTAGGGTTTTTGCGTCGGATGTGATTTTATAGGCGTCGGAGGTGGCCGAGGGGTGCCCCACAGGGCAGGTGTCGTCGTGGTGAACAACAGATGCCTAGGCGTAGGCTTAAGTTTGGGGGCCGATGGACGCTAGAGGATTCGGGGAGGGATTATGCACTGAAAAAGTACACACGAGAAGACGAACACGCACGATTTACCCAGGTTCGGGGCCCTCGTGAGGAGGGTAACACCCCTACTCCTGCTTGTCTGATCTGTATAAGTGTGTCATACCGGGGTACAGAGGTGCTCCTCGAGCTGTATCTCAAAGTCTACAAACTCTGGAAACTATGCCTTGAAGAAACACTACGCGCTAAGCTAGAGGGAGGAGCAAGAAGAGAGCCAGGGGGACATGAGCCTCGCCCCCCCTCCTGAGTGCTTCCCCTGGTGCCCCTTATATAGGCAGCCCAGGGGACAGAAAGCACTAGACATGACGTCGTCGGTACTCTATGCTGCACTATAGACGAAAAGACTACTGAGGTCTAATCAATACTATTGCCTGCGTCATCAGTTGTACTCTTGTCACATCTGTGGCGCTGTAGCCACGCAGTCTGGACGTCCTCTTCATATCCACTTGCGCTTGCCTCCTGGGGGTGGCAGAGCATCTGTACTCGTCAAGGAAGTGTAGAGACTGATGCCGGGTACGAGCAACGGCGTCCCAGTACCCGGGCATAGGCGCCTAGTCTCGGCCGCCGGAACCTGGGGCCTGGCGTGGCCTTGGTCGGGTGCGCCTTGTCGGTGCTATTGTCTGGTTGTCGTCGTAGGTGATCCGGGGAAGCGATCCGGCCTGGAACGGGCTGGAACGCGCCTCCAGCGATCCGTTGACTCGGCAGGGGAGCCCAGGATGCCGACCTAAAGTTTATTCGGCGGGAGAGCTAGCTACCGATCGCTACCAGCATGGGGATCACTCGGCAGGAGAGCTAACGATCGATCGGTAGATGCCGTCCCAGGCTGATTCGGCAGGGAGCGACTGATCGACAGCGTCCCGTGACTCGGACCGAGCGATCGGTCAGCGATGGAAGCCGGCCTGGAAGCTCGGCCCACCCGGGTCGGAGGGACCTTGGCCCAGGCAAGAAGGGAACTCGGCCCAGCCGGATGAGGGGAGGCCGGTCCAGCCGGGTCAGGTGATTCGGTCTAGCTGAGTGGGGAACTCGGCCTGCCCAGGGGAGACTCGGCCTGGGTATCGTGACCCGGATGGAGATGATTCGGTCCACTGAGCCGGGAGCGAAGCTCGGCCTGCCCAGGCGCAGAGAGGAAATTCGGTCCGGGCTGCTTTCCGGCTTTTCCTTTATCCTTTTTATATAATTCTGCTTTATCTCTCTTATCAACACAACCAACTCATGATTTTGGGGTACCGGGGATTACATCCCCGACACTAGTCCCCGAGGCTGCGGGGGACTCGTAGAGTCGCGCGCAGACTTACAAAAATAAATATCCAACACCAAAATCTCCATGAAAGAATCATCTTGCCAGCATGGGCTTCAGTATAAGCCGGTCGTCTAGCCATGCCCTCCAAGCCAAACGTGACATCCGGTTGACCGAGCTCACCCGAATCAACAGCGAGATAGACAGTTTGCACTGGAAATGCGCTGAATGCATGGGCATGGCCATACATAGATATCTCTGCCGACATTGGGCAATTTGGCATACGGCCTGTACGAGCAAGTTTCATATGTCGGATGCCAACATCCTTCTGCTAGATTGTCGTAGTGCCTGCATGGGCATATTTTATACCGGTTTCCAGCCTTCTTGGGCGTTTACCGAAATCATATGTCGGCAGCAAGTGCTGGACCGACATATAGCCTGCTTGGGCATATTTTATACCGGTTTCTAGCCTTCTTGGGCGTTTACCGAAATCATATGTCGGCAGCAAGTGCTGGACCGACATATAGCCTGCTTGGGCATATTTTATACCGGTTTCTAGCCTTCTTGGGCGTTTACCGAAATCATATGTCGGCAGCAAGTGCTGGACCGACATATAGCCTGCTTGGGCTAAACTGAACATTCTGCCTTCATGGGCACTTGTCAGCTGACGAGTTGAGAAACTTCTCAACGCGTACCACTTAGTGAGATTAGATATTTTTCAACTCTGAGCACCGAGATGATGATGCCATGATAGTCGATAAGGCCGATAAAGATAATGATTTGTGAGATGCCTGATGATGTGAGATAAATGCCGTGATATTTTAGCAAGCCGAAATAAACGGCGATTCAAGATATTGCAAGATGCCCAGATATTTAGGCGATATAGACAGCGATTTGAGGTATGAGGTGATATTGAGATATAACTGCAAACCGAAATAAACGGCGATCTGGAGAATACCGATAATGCTATGATATTTTGGGTGATCAGAGACAACCGATAAAGCCGCAATCTTGGTGATGAATATTCTCTCGGTAAAACCAATATTACCTCTCAATGTTAGTTCAAGCAGATATATAATGAATATTTAACAGGAGTAGTAACTTTATCCCACAAATATATCTAAGTCTAGCAGCGCAATTATATATATGAAAATGCAGACTCGGTTTCAACCGAGTCCCCGAGTCACTTTCTTTATCTAGGAGATAAAACAAAACCAGACGGGCAGTCCAGTCCCCGGGTCAAGACACCTTGGTCCCGGGGAAACAGCTAGGCAAACCAGAAAAGAGGGGAGAGTCCCCGAGCACTATTTGAGACTATCTAAAAAAGTGATGCAGACATATAAATGATACTTACGAAGCAAAGTTGTTGGAGAAGTCGAGGAAGGCGTTGATGCTGGTGTAAATATCAATATGTCGGATTCCTCAAGCTTAACTCGGATTTTCCCATCTTAACTCGGATTCCAAACCTTGACTCGGATTTTCCAAGCCTTGACTCGGATTTCAACCCTTGACTCGGATTTTCCAAGCCTTGACTCGGATTTCAACCCTTGACTCGGATTTTCCAAGTCTTGACTCGGATTTTCCACCTTTGACTCGGATTTTCCAAGCCTTGACTCGGATTTTCCAAGCCTTGACTCGGATTTTCCACCTTTGACTCGGATTTTCCAAGCCTTGACTCGGATTTCAACCCTTGACTCGGATTTTCCAAGCCTTGACTCGGATTTCAACCTTAGTCAACTCAAAAATGAGCTAACACACGGGGACGATGCCGAAGTTGAGTCCCCGAGTCACTTTTCTCATCCGGGATCTGCCAATGATGCCCGTCGGTGGAGGCAGCGCTAGCCTCTGCTCACAGCGGCAAGCTAGAGCGCGGGGGACAATGGCGATGTCGAGTCCCCGCTTTGATGATGAAGGTCCCGTCCGAATTGATCCAGCAAGCGCCACTGAGAGCCCCACGGTGGGTGCCAACTGTCGTCGTGGTGAACAACAGATGCCTAGGGGTAGGCTTAAGTTTGGGGGCCGATGGACGCTAGAGGATTCGGGGAGGGATTATGCACTGAAAAGTACACACGAGAAGACGAACACGCACGATTTACCCAGGTTCGGGGCCCTCGTGAGGAGGTAACACCCCTACTCCTGCTTGTCTGATCTGTATAAGTGTGTCATACCGGGGTACAGAGGTGCTCCTCGAGCTGTATCTCAAAGTCTACAAACTCTGGAACTATGCCTTGAAGAAACACTACGCGCTAAGCTAGAGGGAGGAGCAAGAAGAGAGCTAGGGGGGACATGAGCCTCGCCCCCCTCCTGAGTGCTTCCCCTGGTGCCCCTTATATAGGTAGCCCAGGGGACAGAAAGCACTAGACATGACGTCGTCGGTACTCTATGTTGCACTATAGACGAAAAGACTACTGAGGTCTAATCAATACTATTGCCTGCGTCATCAGTTGTACTCTTGTCACATCTGTGGCGCTGTAGCCACGCAGTCTGGACGTCCTCTTCATATCCACTTGCGCTTGCCTCCTGGGGGTGGCAGAGCATCTGTACTCGTCAAGGAAGTGTAGAGACTGATGCCGGGTACGAGCAACGGCGTCCCAGTACCCGGGCATAGGCGCCTAGTCTCGGCCGCCGGAACCTGGGGCCTGGCGTGGCCTTGGTCGGGTGCGCCTTGTCGGTGCTATCGTCTGGTTGTCGTCGTAGGTGATCCGGGGAAGCGATCCGGCCTGGAACGCGCCTCCAGTGATCCGTTGACTCGGCAGGGGAGCCCAGGATGCCGACCTAAAGTTTATTCGGCGGGAGAGCTAGCTACCGATCGCTACCAGCATGGGGATCACTCGGCAGGAGAGCTAACGATCGATCGGTAGATGCCGTCCCAGGCTGATTCGGCAGGGAGCGACTGATCGACAGCGTCCCGTGACTCGGACCGAGCGATCGGTCAGCGATGGAAGCCGGCCTGGAAGCTCGGCCCACCCGGGTCGGAGGGACCTTGGCCCAGGCAAGAAGGGAACTCGGCCCAGCCGGATGAGGGGAGGCCGGTCCAGCCGGGTCAGGTGATTCGGTCCAGCTGAGTGGGGAACTCGGCCTGCCCAGGGGAGACTCGGCCTGGGTATCGTGACCCGGATGGAGATGATTCGGTCCACTGAGCCGGGAGCGAAGCTCGGCCTGCCCAGGCGCAGAGAGGAAATTCGGTCCGGGCTGCTTTCCGGCTTTTCCTTTATCCTTTTTATATAATTCTGCTTTATCTCTCTTATCAACACAACCAACTCATGATTTTGGGGTACCGGGGATTACATCCCCGACAGCAGGGGCGGGTCCCACCCGCGGGTGGGCCCTAGGCCGCGGCAGGGGGCCACCCCTGGCCTATATGCGTCCCCTGGAGTCGCCCTTCTGGCTCCCTTCCTCATTTCTTCAATAAAAAATCTCCGTAAATTTTTGTCCAATTCCGAGAATATTTCCAGAAGTAACTTTCTGCAACAAAAACAACACAAAAACAGGGAACTAGCACTGGGCATCTTGTCAATAGGTTAGTCCGATAAAATGCATAAAAATGATATAATTGATAGTAAAAACATGTGACAATATCACAAAACTAGCATGGATCACTCAAAAATTATAGATACGTTTGAGACGTATCAGCATCCCCAAGCTTAACTCCTACTCGTCCTCGAGTAGGTAAGTGATAACAAATAATTTTTGATGAGACATGCAACCAACAAAATCTTGATCAAGATAGTAATGAAAAGCAAAGGATGTGAATGAAGAGATACAAAACAATTGTCTATAATTGATAGCAAGAAAGCAATGAATAAACAAGTTGAATCATTCAAGCAAAACCTTTCATAAATAGTATGTTAAAGACATGAAAACAATGTGATCAACATATTTGATTAATCCACAAAGGTAATAGTTCCATGAAAAAAGTGTTTGAGAATCAAAACAAAGAAGATGTAAGTTTTAGCAAAAAGCTTCAACTTCCAACGGTAAAGTCAATATAAAGATTCATGTTTAATCTGACAATGCAATATGATCAATGATACCCAGGGTCAATGCTAGATGTTTGCTTTGGTGGAGATAGAAGGAAGAGAAAAACTGACTCAACATTAAAAGTAAAAGAAAGGCCCTTCGCAGAGGGAAGCAGGGATTAGTCATGTGCTAGAGCTTTTTATTTTTATGAAACAGAAGTAAAACAATTTTGAGACATGCATGCTTTCGTCAACGACTTCACAACAGAGAAGATATCTAGTCCCCCATAACAAGCAAGGTTTTTTAGAATTGTGAGAGCGGCTGGTTTTTAGAGGAGCGGGTATGCTCTTCTTTCTCCTTGGTTTCACCACTGTCCAATGTTTGAGCTGATTTCTCAGATTTGCATTGCGCGGAGGAGAATGGTGAGTTATATTTATATTTTGCTTAAGCTGCTCTCGGGTTAATTCAGAAAACTCAAAACTCACGAAAGATAGATAAAAGCATCAGGATTGCTGTCAAATATTATCAGAAAAAGATAAAATTCTAGCGATTTTAGGATTTTCGTGCAACAGGCACACAGAATCTGTTTTTGAACAGTAACACAATACCTCGCACTTTCAATGCATTAGAGGTTAAACTTGGCACAAAAAACCAAAAGAAAAAGATACAATGAAGTTGCTACAGAGCTAATAATTTCATGACTCAAGAAAATCAAAAAGCAAACTGAAAATAAAAGATGGGTTGCCTCCCAACAAGCGCTTTTCTTTAACGCCTTTTAGCTAGGCTTGAGATTTTAATGATGCTATCATAATAATAAGAGTTGAAACATAAAAGAGAGCATCAAGAAACAATATTAAACACATTTAAGTCTAACCCACTTCCTATGCATTGGAATCTTATAAGAAAATAATTCATTGGAGCATAAAGCATTAAGCATAGGAAGGCAAAGCAAGTGCAACATTAAAACCTTCAACATAAAGAGGGGAAACTTCATAAGATGAAAATTTATATAACCACGCTTCCCTCTCTCATAATAACTTTCAGTAGAATCATAAGAAAACTCAATAACATAACCATCACATAAAGCATTTTTCTCATGATTCACATGCATAAAAGTATTATTATTACTCTCCACATAAGTAAAATCTTTATTATTAGTAGCAGTGGGAGTAAAACTATCATAGACATCATTGTAATCATCATAAATAGGAGGCATATCATAATCATAATAAACTTTTTCCTCAATAGTAGGTGGACTGAAAATATCATATTGGGGATATTATAACTGGCACAAACAGGAGCACTCTCACGACATCCACGTTCTGAGACTTCGTGACCGTCCGATCGAGTCAACTGGCTATTTCTGACCGTCAGATTAACTTCAGATCCCGAATTGGGCCGCCTATCCCTAGCCACGCTAACAGGGCCGGAAATATCCACCGAGCCCATTAACTTTGTTACTGGACCGAGCCAGGTGAGAGCGAACGGCCACGCTTCCACTCAGTTCGCGAAAAAAAGGAGACGAGGGGATTGGGATAGCCATGAGAATTTCTCGCTCAAGCACACGAATCGTTCGCTCTCCTCGCGTCCTTTCTTCTCCCTCGCGAGTCGGAGACCTGGAAAAATCGTAGGTGCGCCTCTCCTTATCGTTGTCGCCAGGCAATTTGACTGAAAATAACCACGGAGGGAAAGAATTTCACGAAATAAACGTTGGCCGAAACTATTTCACGAAATAACCCTTTTGCGTAGCGCCTTACGATCAGGCGCTATGGTATTCGGTATAGCGCCTGGGTGAAAGGCGCTACACATCCTGCCAACGTGGCGTCCGAAGGGCCCACTCGTGTTCATGTAGCGCCTTGAGGAAAGGCGCTATGCTGTGGTATGTAGCGCCTTAATAATCATCATATATACGAGGCATAGTATAATCAAAGCAAATTTCCTCCTCAAAGCTTGGGGGACTAAAAAGATCATATTCATCAAAACCAGCTTCACCAATCTTAGAATTTTCCATAGCATTAGCAATAATGGTGTCCAAAGAATTCATGCTAATAACATTGCTACTATAATGATTATTATGCAAATAAAGTTCCATCGGTTTTTTAATTTTCTCTTCAAAAGCATCATGACCAATTTCAAGATAAAGTTTATAAAGCTCTCTCATTTTTTTGTTGTTTTCCATTAAGTCTAACTAGTGAAATAAAAATAAGAAACAAAAATATATAACTGCAGAATCTAAAGAAGACACCTTCAAGCACTCACCTCCCCAACAATAATGCTAGAAATTAGCTTCGTCGTCGGAGTGTGAGTACCGTTTACCTTACCTCCCCGGCAACGGCGCCAGAAATTAGCTTGTTGGGCCTCCAAGCGCAAAGGTTTGTAGGACAGCGGCAAATTTCCCTTAAGTGAGTAACCCAAGGTTTATCGAATCCACGTGAGGTAGAGGTCAAAGATATCCCTTTCAAGCAACCCTGAAATTAAGATACAAGAAGTCACTTGTGTCCCCAACACACCTAATACAATTGTCAGTTGTATAGGTGCACTAGTTCGGCGAAGAGATGGTAAAATGCAAGTGATATGGATGGTAAAAAGTGATTTTGTAATTCTGTAATAAAAATGGCAGCAAGCAAACAAGTGACAAAAGTGACTAAAAACGGTGTATCAATGCTTGGAAACAAGGCCTAGGCTTCATACTTTCACTAGTGACTACTCTCAACATCATTAACATAATTAAACACATGATAGGTCCCACAAAAATACATGCGTGGTAGACGTTACTCAGAGATCATTCTTTTGCGGATCAAATAGGATGAGAATTGCGTAGGGCTACGAAAAGCACACCTTAAAGTTCGTATTCCACATCTATGGATACTTCATGTTGTCACTATCCGCATCCAAAGATAGTACTAACAAACATCACAACCTATTTCTTGAATAGTCTCTTTCTTCAATAACACAAGCATCAAGAAACCTCATGATCTATTCAATCCAACAAATAAAGAACAAACTCATGATGAAGATCCTTCCAATCTATTATCCATAGAGTCACACACGGCACCCATCCTGTTACCGAGGTACCATGATCACAACGGTGGCTCCGGAAATTGTACTAAATAACACCACTTGAGCAACATCATATCCATTACACATAGGGAAACATCATGTATTCAACTACACTAACAAAGCTCATGATCACAACGAAGATCACATCATGGAAGAGAGATAACCACATAGCTTTTTATATAAAATGCATAAAAATGATGTAATATGATAGTAAAAACATGTGACAACATCACAAAACTATCATGGATCACTCAAAAATTATAGATACGTTTGACACGTATCAGCATCCCCAAGCTTAACTCCTACTCGTCCTCGAGTAGGTAAGTGATAACAAAATAATTTTCGATGAGACATGCAACCAACATAATCGTGATCAAGATAGTAATATAAATCATAGGATGTGAATGAAGTGATACAAAACAATTGTCTATAGTTGATAGGAAGAAAGCAATGAATAACCAAGTTGAATCATTCAAGCAAAACCTTTCATAAATAGTACGTTAAAGACATGAAAGCAATGTGATCCACATATTTGATTAATCCACAAAGGTAATAGTTCCATGAAAAAAGTGTTTGAGAATCAAAACAAAGAAGATGTAAGTTTTAGCAAAAAGCTTCAACTTCCAACGTTAAAGTCAATATAAAGATTCATGTTTAATCTGACAATGCAATATGATCAATGATACCCAGGGTCACTGCTAGATGTTTGCTTTGGTGGAGATAGAAGGAAGAGGAAGACTGACTCAACATTAAAAGTAAAAGAAAGGCCCTTCGCAGAGGGAAGCAGGGATTAGTCATGTGCTAGGGCTTTTTGTTTTTTATGAAACAGAAGTAAAACAATTTTGAGATATGCATGCTTTCGTCAACGACTTCACAACAGAGAAGCTATCTAGTCCCCCATAACAAGCAAAGTTTTTTAGACTTGTGAGAGCAGCTGGTTTTTAGAGGAGCGAGTACGCTCTTATTTCTCCTTGGTTTCACCACTGTCCAATATTTGATGGTGAGTTATATTTATATTTTGCTTAACCTGCTCTCGGGTTGATTCAAGTGAAGACGTAATCCATCGACACCGGGTGAAATGGGGGAAATGACCTTGCTCGTCACAAGTTATATCTAGATCTCTACTGCTCCCTCATGAGCTTAAAAACAGAGGCACAAAAAGTAGTATTTTGAATTTTTAAAAATAGCACATGACAAATCTACTTGGAATGGCAGGAAATACCATGCATCGGTAGATATGGTGGACTCAGCTGGCAAGATAGTTTGGCTTTGGGATTTGGATGCACGAGTGAACCATACACTCAGTACGAATTTTTGGGCTTAGCAAAGAAGGTATTTGAAGCAAACATCTAAAATTAACCGGTAACAGAGTAGCATAAGACATTTATCCATCATAACCATAAAAGCTCCACACCATCTCCAATGTTGACCAAACAATTCTTTTGATGGAAAGATTAGCTTAAAGAATTAACAACTACGAAACACCACATAGTTTCAAGTTTTTAACAGTATTTCTGTACTAATCAATTCCACTCAAATAACCAGCAAGTTTAAGCATTCATCCTAATATCTCAAAACAAATGAGAAGCATCAAGTATCCACACTATGATCTACAAGACTATGCAGGATTTCATTTCATTCCAATATCACATGGATAGCATTTTATCGCTCTAACAAATTAAACAAGCAACCATAGCAACTCTCTAACAAATATAAGTGAAGAACAAGAGAGTTTAACATCAACAACTAGCAGCTCTAAACAAGATAAAAGCTAAAAGCGATAGCTTACTAGCAAACAAACAGTAGCTAAGAATACTCAACAAGATATAAGCGAAGCAAAAGAGTATTCAAATGAAAAAGCGGAGCGTGTCTCTCTCCCACACAAACAAAGCAAGGATCCAACAAGCATATGACCAGCAAACAAACAAAACAAAACTGAAAGTAAAAAGATGCTCCAAGCATAGCACATAATATGTAAAGTGATAAAAACTTAGTTCAACGAAGACGATCTCATGATAGTCGATGAAGAAGAGGGGATGCCTTGGGCATCCCCAAGCTTAGACGCTTGATGGTTCTTGATATTCAGAGGGGGTGCCATGGGGGCATCCCCAAGCTTGAGCTCTGATCCATCTTCAATTTCTTCATTGTCCTCTCCTTTGGAACTTAAAAACTCACTTCACACAAAACTTCTCATAAACTGATTAGAGGGTTAGTGCTCATAAATTAAAAATACACATGTGTTCAACTCAAGACAAATTGCAAACAACTTTATTGGGCATCAGTTACTGTTTACTATGCCTCAGTGTGGCACTCCTTTTCTAGAGTATCACATTTGACGATAGTAAAAGAGACGAATACAAATAAAAGCAGAATCTGTCAAAAACTGAATAGTCTGTAAAGATCGAATTGTTCGAGGCACTTATGTAGCTCAAATCAGAAAAGTCAAAACTAACAAAACATAGCTAAAAGTATCAGGCTTTCTGTATAAAAATTTCAGAAAAATATAAAATTCATAAGATGTTTAGATTTTCGAACAGTGAAGGACAAAATTCTGTTTCTAGATAGCAAACAACCCCTCGCACTTTTAATGCATTAGAGGCTAAACTTGGCACAAAAACCAAAAGAAAAAGATACAATGAAATTGCTACAGAGGCAAAAACTTCATGACTCAAGAAAAACAAAAACAAACTGAAAGAAAAGAAAACATGGGTTGCCTCCCAACAAGCGCTTTTCTTTTAATCCTTTTAGCTAGGCATGATAATTTTAATGATGCTCTCATAAGAATAAGAGTTGGAACGCAAAAGAGAGCATCATGAAGCAAATATCAAACACATTTAAGTCTAACTCTCTTCCTATGCATAGGCATCTTGTAAGAAAATAAATCATTGGAGCATAAAGCATTAAGCATAGGAAGGCAAAGCAGGTGCAACATTAAAACATTCAACATAAAGAGGGGAAACTTCATAAGATGAAAATTTATATTACCACACTTCCCTCTCTCATAATAACTTTCAGTAGAATCATAAGAAAACTCAATAACATAGCCATCACATAAAGCATTTTTCTTATGATTCACATGCATGCATAAAACTATTATTATTACTCTCCACATAAGTAAAATCTTTCTCATTAGTATTAGTGGGAGTAACACAATCATAATCATCATTGTAATCATCATAAATAGGAGTAATATCATAATCATAATAAACTTTTTACTCAATAGTAGGTGGACTGAAAATATCACATTCATCATTATAATCATCATATATAGGAGGCATAGTATCATCAAAGCAAATTTCCTCCTTACAGCTTGGGGGACTAAAAAGATCATCGGCATCCCCAAGCTTGCAATTTTCCATAGCATTAGCAACAATGGCATTCAAAGAAAACATAATAATAACATTGCTACTAGCATGATTGTTATGCAAATAAAGTTCCATAGGTTTTTTAATTTTCTCTTCAAAAGCATCATGACCAATTTCAAGATAAAGTTTATAAAGCTCTCTCATTTTGTTGTTGTTTTCCATTAAGCCTAACTAGTGAAATAAAAACAAGAAACAAAAAGATTTAATTGCAAGATCTAAAGAAGATACCTTCAAGCGCTCACCTCCCCGGCAACGGCGCCAGAAAAGAGCTTCGTTGCCGGAGTGTGAGTGCCGTTTACCTTACCTCCCCGGCAACGGCGCCAGAAATTAGCTTGATGTCTACTACACACTTCTATTCTTGTAGACTTGTTGGGCCTCCAAGCGCAGAGGTTTGTAGGACAGCGGCAAATTTCTCTTAAGTGAGTAACCTAAGGTTTATCGAATCCACGGGAGGTAGAGGTCAAAGATATCCCTCTCAAGCAACCCTGCAATTAAGATACAAGAAGTCTCTTGTGTCCCCAACACACCTAATACAATTGTCAGTTGTATAGGTGCACTAGTTCGGTGAAGAGATGATAAAATGCAAGTGATATGGATGGTAAAAGGTGATTTTGTAATTCTGTAATAAAAATGGCAGCAAGCAAACAAGTGACAAAAGTGACTAAAAACGGTGTATCAATGCTTAGAAAGAAGGCCTAGGCTTCATACTTTCACTAGTGATTACTCTCAACATCATTAACATAATTAAACACATAATAGTTCCCACAAAAATACATGCGTTGTTGACGTTACTCGGAGATCATTCTTTTGTGAATCAAATAGGATGAGAATTGCGTAGGGCTACGAAAAGCACACCTTAAAGTTTGTATTCCACATCTATGGACACTTCATGATGTCACTATCCGCATCCAAAGATAGTATTAACAAACACCACAACCTATTTCTTGAATAGTCTCTTTCTTCAATAACACAAGCATCAAGAAACCTCATGATCTATTCAATCCAACAAATAAAAAACAAACTCATGATGAAGATCCTTCCAATCTATTATCCATAGAGTCACACACGGCACCCATCCTGTCACCGAGGTACCATGATCACAACGGTGGCTCCAGAAATTGTACTAAATAACACCACTTGAGCAACATCATATCCATTACACATAGGGAAACATCATGTATTCAACTACACTAACAAAGCTCATGATCACAACGAAGATCACATCATGGGAGAGAGAGATAACCACATAGCTACTTGTATAAGCCTCCGCCCCGGTGAGGGACTACTCCCTCCTCATCGCGGGAAGCAGCGGTGTTGATGGAGATGGCCCCGGCGGTCGATCCCCGTCCCGGCAGGGTGCCGGAACAGGACCTTCTGAACCCCTGAAACTTGTCGGCGATGGCGGCGGAGCTCTGTTGTGCATTTGGGAAAATCCTTTGGGGGTTAGGGTTTTTTCATCGGGGATGATTTTATAGGCGTCGGAGGCGGCCGAGGGGTGCCCCACAGGGTAGGAGCGGGTCCCACCCGCGGCAGGGGACTGCCCCTGGCCTGTGTGGGTCCCCTGGAGTCGCCCTTCTAGCTCCCTTCCTCATTTCTTCAATAAAAAATCTCCGTAAATTTTCGTCCAATTCCGAGAATATTTGCAGAAGTAACTTTCTGCAACAAAAACAGCACAAAAATAGGGAACTGGCACTGAGCATCTTGTTAATAGGTTAGTCCGACAAAATGCATAAAAATGATGTAATACAATAGTAAAAACATGTGACAATATCATAAAACTAGCATGGATAACTCAAAAATTATAGATACGTTTGACACGTATCAGTGCGCCACGGCTAAGTTGGGACTTGGACGAGCGGGGTGCACCGACTTGCTCGTGGCGCACCGAAATCTCATGCGCCACGGCTAACTATTTATTCGTGGCTCACCCAACTGTGCTGCGCCACTACTATTTCTGGTCCCGAGCCACGATGGCATACTCGTAACGCACAGAAATTTGATGCGCCCCGGGTACTTTTTTCCGTTCGTGCGGGGGCTTCGTACGTCTTTTGTATTTTGCGCGCGGGGGGGGGGGGGGGCTTTGTTTTGGGAATCTTCCGCGCGCGGGGGGCTTCGTTTCGTCACGGGCCTGCGTCGATCCGTGGCACCCGCATCGGACGGCCTGGATGCTCTTCGTATGAAGATCTGACGGTCCGTGCGCGCAGCAAGAAGCACACGATCCGCGTGACTGGATAAGGACGGAGCTGCCCCGCGGCGGGCGAGCGAACCAGAACCAGGACAGAGCACCAAGCCACCCACGAGCAGAGTGACCGTCTGGCCAGAATAGGAAGCCCCCCCGCGCCGGTCGGCGACGGAGCACCCTTTTCGCGGCAAGGTCGACGGCAGCCCCTTGGGTCGAGCGGAGCATGTCGAGCCCTTCCCGGCTCGTCAGTGAGGTCGGCAGCCTCCGCTGCCGTCAGCTCGAGGCGACCGGGCGCTGCGATGATGGCGCGACCGAAGGCGAGGCCACCGGCGCGTCTCCAATCCGAAGGCCCCCGTGCGTGTCCTCCCCCCCCCCCCCCGGCGATGCATCCCTATCCGGGGAAGCCCCGCGCACTGCGACGATGGCGCGGCCGAAGGCGAGGCCACCGGCGCTTCTCTGATCCGAAACCTCCAATCTGAAGCCCCCCCCGGCCCACGAGAACGAATCCTCCCGCCGGCGACGCGTCCGTGTCCGTGTCCGACGAAGCCCCCCCCCCCCCCCCCCGCATGCGTGCGCTGCTGCAGGGCCGGACGCGCACGAAGCCCCCCACCCCCATGCTGACATAGACGAGGCCCCCCCGGGGGGTTCCTTTTTTTGGATTCCGACATAGCTAGCCGTGGCGCATGACGGGCCTTGCTCCACGGGTATTCTTCGCTGCTGGTGGCGCACCGAGACGCTGCGCCATGGCTAACCTGTTACCCGTGGCATGGGTATTCGTGGCGCAGGGCCATGCGCCACGGGTAGCAAATTTCAGCGCGCCACGGGTAACCGTTTTTGTACTAGTGCATGGAGCACACAAAATAATGACATTTAACAGTTGCTGAAAATATAACCAACACTTGTGTTTATTTTCGGCAACTCATGACACTCTTCCAAAGGGTTGTATTTTAGTCATACTCCTTTTAATAAGGCGCATTGATAAAATATCAAAATGTTTATTCAATATTTAGCACGACTAAAACAATTGTCGTTATTAAGTTTTGGATATTTTAGTATGCCCCATATTTTTATAAATGTTTAACTAATCATTGTCTAGATTAAAATAAGGACAATAATCGCATAATCGAAACATGATCACCAAAAAGAATTACTCATGAAAATAGAACAACCGTCTCACAAACCGAGACTCGCTAATTTAAAGATCACACTTAATTCGATTACTAAAACTCATTCAAATCCTCTAATCAAAAACGATAAATGTTGAAGTAGAATGTCTTCAGCATCACTCCTTGATTGCCATCATCCTGCGATATCCACTCAGTCCATCGATTGCACTTCTCAAACGGCAGGACCTATTTTCATAAAACAGCACAAGTATCAAATACTTAGCCACAAGTGTAAACAGGAAATTTAAACATTTATGACTCGTATATCAAAATATACCTTCTGCATTGACAACCTCTCATGCTATGGGTTCCACTTTGACATGACACAGCCGAGACACAAACTCACAGAAAGTGCTCGAATCCCTTCCCAGGACATAGTCCCTGGCATAATTCTTGAAGCTGGGGGGAAGCGAGCGTAGCACCCCATCTATCGTGAATTCATCCGTCATCAAGTAGTCCCAAACAAGCACTAGACGGTGATGAATCTCATGCATCTTCCTCAGGTGTTGTTCCAAACAAATATTTTCTTCCATCTTGAGTGAAAGAAACTCATTCAGATTCTCAAACCTCGCAATTCTGACTTGTGCTATGAACCTATTTTTCAGCTCATCAACAATCTCATTGGCACGCTGATGCATGTAAAATGCATACATGAACTTTGCACTATAATACTTGTATTCCATTCATATGTGCATCATATAAGGGGTATATTACTGTTATTTAATGATTTTTGGTAATTAATAATGATTTCCCCTTTTTATGGAATTAATCCTGCGCAGGCAGAAAACCCCTATTTCTTTCCTTATTTATTTCAGGGCCTTAACGACGTCATAATGAGCTGCAAATTTACGGGGATCATTATTTTGGAAGGAGGAAGACCTAGGAGCGAAGGAAGCAAGCGAACGGAGGCCGGAGGGGCGAAAGAGGGTGCCCCACGCGGCCAGGTACAGGGGCCGCGTGGGCCCACCTCTTTTGTCCCTCGTGGCCCCGTTTGCGACGATCCTTCTTCCCGAAGCTTCCTCGTGACCTAAAAACGCCTATATAAAGAGCCCCCCGACGTTCTTCGAAAGGAGAGCCGCCACACGAGAGAAACAAGAAACAGAGACCAGGAGGCTGCAGATTGGAGGGGGAAACTCCGGCGGAGCGCTGCCGGAGAGATCTCCTTCTTCTCCATCGACATCTCCACCGTCTCCATGATGAAGAGGGAGTAGTCCACCTCTGGACTATGGGTTTGTGGCAGTAGCATATGTATCTCTCTCTCTCTCTCTTGAGCTTCACTAATTAGCACCGTATGAGCTGCTGAACATGATTATGGTCATCGTTGTATTACCTTTGTGGTGGATCTTTTTATGAGTTAATATATGTTGAGATTGCAATGTTTATTTCAGTTATGAAAGTAGATGCATATTATGTACCCCGTTCTTGTATCCTTGTTTTGATCAAGCATGTTTATGAGAGTGTGTGAGGGGGAACGTGTGCATTAGTTGGAGTAACGGGGGTGGTGATGTGATAAGCTGACAACTTAATATCGCGACCCATTGGGTGTTTACCTTACTTTGTTGCCTCACTAGGGATAAACCAAAATACCATGTTGCAAGGTATGAGGAGTGACAAGCCTCTACCTATGACTAGATCCAGCATATTCTTATTTTCACTTCATGTCATTAATCTTAAGGCTATACTCCGAGTCATCTTAATTACTGAGGTGTTATGATTTAGTTCGCATCTTGGTGGAGTATAAGTGAGACTAATAATCAAAAGGTCTCTATGTTAGTACGTGATGCCCATATAATTAGTAACATGTCATTAAACTTGTTGCAATCTCATATGTTAATCCTATGTCTACTTATTTGCCACACTATATTAAAGAGATAGTGATGTGTGAAACCATGAACCCCGGTCCATTTTTATAATCATAAGAAATAACTTTCCAACCACTTTTAAGCATTTTCTACATTCAGCCATTTTAAAATCAGAAAATACAAAAACACTTTTATTCATTGCATACACATATAAAAACCCCAAAAATATCATCCATCATCATTACTATCATCCTTGCATTACTACTTACCACCATTGCATATTTATTTACTGTTTTGCATTCATTATTATCTTAATATCATTCTCACACCTTGTGCTTGACAACCACTTGGTGAGGTTGAGGGCACAAAGCAATCTACTTTGTTTGCAGGAAATCTAGAGAAGGACAAGGAGATAAAATCCCCACTATAGATTCCCCGAGAGTTCAATATTAAACCCTCGAGTCACCCTCGTGGGGAAAAAACTTCCACTTCTAGCTACATACTCTGCACTTGGAGGCTCAACCTATCCCATATATTATTTTCCTTTCAGGGTATCAAGAGTGCATGTTGGCGTAGTTGAGGGAGAAACACTCTTATCAATTTCGTCATCACGTGTTTTTTCTAGCGCCGTTGCCGGGGAATCATAGCTGGAAGGTTTTATCCAAGGATATCACAACAAAGTCAACTTCATCACCAACTAGTGCTAACACCTAAGCTTGGGGAGGTTGCACCTACGTGAGCATCATCTTGTCCATCTTTACCTTCAAGCATTTTATTTTGTTTTGTTATTGTCTTGCATATCATTTTTAGATTTTGGTTAGCATTTTTTTATTTTCAGTTTTGCATTTTTTTTTGCATTAGTTAATTTGGTTTGCATTATTTAGTGTCATTTTATTTTCAGTTTTGCATAAAAAATTAAAAACACAAAAAAAATTCCAGCACCTAGTTTATTTCGGTTTTGTCTTGTTATTATGTCTTGTTCTTTACTTGCTATCAATGGTTACTTTCTGTGAGACTAGATCTTATTGGCTAGGAAGGTTCACGGAGGAACAACAGAAATATTATAAGGAATACCGCTTGTCTGAAAAAGGGACACAACTATGGGCACAATTACATATATTGAATAGTCTTGCTACAAACTTTTGCTCTAAATATGATGAATCCTGGTGCTTTAATAAATCTTTTTGCTGTAGGAGGGACAAACACCTCCCTTTCCAATGTGATTATAATGATAATGAAATATTGGCTTCTTATGCTAAAGGAAATTATGATTTTGATAATCTTGAACAAATTGAAGAATTTGTTGTTTTTAAGGGTGCCTATGAAATTACTGCTGTGCTTAAAAATGATGCTTCTTACAAATCTGAAAATTATGTTATACTTGGATATTGCCTTCAGTATTACAGTGATAATCCTCATATTACTGAATTTCTTGAGAGAACTTATCCTAAAAAGAAGATACTAATGCCCTGCTGGAAGTTGTGGAAGAAAAAATAGCTGAAACTGAGATCTCCTTGGATGAAAAAGAGCAAGAGAGTGAAGGAGAAATAGAGGATCTACTTATAATGATAGTAACTCCTCAACTCTCACATTATTTGATTGCCCTCCATGCTTATCAAAGGAGGATGAATGCTATGTTCCTATGGATTCTCTTGAAATATCCCTTTTTGATAAAACTGATACTTGCTATGCTTATGGGTGTGATGTCCCTAGGAATGAAACTTGTGAAAAGGATTATGCTTCTGCTATTTATGATAATCCATGCTATTTAAATAAATCTTATGATAATCCTTTATTTGTTCCTACTACTGATATGCATGATAATGAGGAGTGTTATTTAAATATGCTATATGATAATGCTTTAGATGATGGTCCTATGCTTATTGATAATCCTCAATGTTTAGAAGTTGTTACAAATTTATGTGAGTATAAAAATGATATACTTGCAGTTTGTGATGGTACTCTTACTCATGAGAGTCCTACTTTGTTCTTAAATTCTCCTAGTTACACCATGGAGGAGAAATTTGCTTATGTTGAGAAATACTTATGTGGTTTGCAATTATCTTTAGTTCCAAATATTTGTTGCAACCATGATATTAAACTTTATATTGATCTTAATAATTATTTTGAAAGAGGGAAGCATGCTAATGGATTCCAAAATAAATTTAATGATCCTCTTTATGTGCCTATATTATCTAAGTTGAATGATTCTTGTGATTCTATGGTTGAATTTATTTCTTCTACTTGCAACTATTATAAAAGAGGAGGTAATAAGAACCCTGTTTATGCTACTAATAAATATATGCTGCAAGTAACTACTTTTAATATGCATTGTGAAATTTCTATTTATTGTGATTCATTCATATACAAAATGCCAATGCATAGAAAGAAAGTTAGACTTCGTTGTTATTACTTTTGTGTTTTGTTTTTCATTTTACTAGGTTTCAACTTGACTATTATTTTGATTGGCTTGAGAGCACCATGGGATCCTGGTATTTGCATGAAAAAACTTCCCAAGGAAGAGGTACACACCAAAATATAAGCTCCCTCATGAGCTTCAACCTTCATGATCAACAAGTAAGTAAGCCTAGCTATATGGCTATAAAGAAAGCGTTTTACGGGAGGCAACTCGGTTGTTTTTATTTGGATTTTCTTTGTGTCCTCTTGCTGTAACAAGATAATGTTTTCTTAGCTTAGTTTCTGGAATTTTTAATAAGGTGCCAAGTTTTACCTATTTTGGTTTGAAAAAGTTGCTATTTCTATTCGGAGATTTTATTCCTGCACAAAGTCTGTGCACAGTTTGATTTTTTATTGTTATTCTTTAACTCCGAATGATCTGGGATTTTAAGTGTAACTGCAACTTTTCATCCTCTGTATGCCTGAATTTTTTCAGAAATTTTAGACGAGTTTAAGTAGGACAGAAAAATACGTTTTGCTGCTGCTGTTTTTCTTGACAGATTTTGTCCCATATTGTTTTATGCATAGTTTGAACTTTTGAGTTGAATCTGTTTGATCCAATTGAGTTTATGAGTAGGCATACAACACTATACACTCTATGAACATTCATATGTATTTTAGTCTATGGATTATATGCAGCAAGAAGCCTATTTGTTTATCTCTACTAATAGAAAAGAAATGGGAGAAACAGTGTTTTGAAGTTTTTTCATAGGGATTGGAGGAGATGCACCATGAGTTATCCAAGGATGGTGAAAACCATAAGCTTGGGGATGTGGAGAACATCCCCACTGAACCAACATAATCTCGGTTTGCACACGTCTAACTTCTGTTTTTCATTTGAAACACTTTATCGCATAAACTTGGAGCGTCTTTTTGTTTTTTGCTTTGATTTTTTTTAGACCACCACACTATCATTTATATATGAGAAAGCTACTGGAAATATGGGTTGAAATATCTTGCATGCTTTTATTTTATTGGGAAAAGGGATGTCTAAGTTGATTTTTAATGACACGTATAGTTGCATGATTCATGAGCTTCTTTGTGAGTAATAATTTACAAATGCTTTATCATGAGCTATCTTTTATTCATGTTTTGATGATGTATGTTATTTCACCCTGTTTGACATGAATTAGTTAGTTCTATGGACACTCATGCATGCATCTAGATGGTCATCTTTCTCCCTTTTGTTAGCACAAAAATTCCAACAAGTAAAAACTTGTTTCCAACACCTTCAACCAAAGTTTTTCCAGTGAGTCCACCATATCTACCTATTAGCTTTATGCTATTCCAAGCATGTTTATCATGTTATTTGTGTTATCTATACCTCTAAATGAAAATGATTATATTATTTATTGTAATGGGAAAAGTTGGTTAAAAAGCTCTCACGAACTTGATGCACACTTTATTTTTATTGCATTTAATAAAACATGAACCATTGTGATTAATATTATGATGATAGTGGCTTGATAAATGTTTAAGGTTGGGAGTTAGCCCATATGTGTTGTCACATGCAAAGCTTTCAACATGTTCCATCATTTATTTAGTTGATATCATGTACTTTTGTTTATGGATGCCTATCATGGTGAAATAATGTGGAAATAGAGTAAGTTTAAATGAGTTTGTATAAATGGTTAGCGAGAAACCTGGGCGGCCAATCTAAGCCATGCATCATTCATGGTGGAAATTTACTTACATGCTATTTTGAACTTTCTGTGATACACCCTACAATAAAAAGCTATATCAAGTGGTAAATAAAAAGGGTGTTGAGGTTGTTCATTATGTTTGTTTGTCTTGTTGTTTTGATGTGGGCTTGATCCATATCATGGGACAAGAGGTACCCTAGTCGAGTCTCTTGATAATACCATTATTACTTACAATGATAGATAACTTAAACTTGCTTTGTTTCCCAAGATGTGTAATCATGGTGTAGGTACTTGTATTCAAGGGGCATGAGACATCTAACCTTTACTTTATCAAGGCCACTACTCATATTTGCTTTCACATTTAACTTTAATCATTCAAGATGCTATGATAGGGGAATGAGAGCTTGACAGGAAGTATTACCATTGCAATCAATAACTCAAGTAGAATAGTTTGGAGGATAGATAAAACTTATGCATGTTTTACCTATACTCATTTACATATCCTTTCCAAAGTGTCCACCTTTTACTTTCAGATTTTCATCTTCACTCTATGACCAATGTAGGATGTTCTTACTTATCATATTGCATACTTGTGGTCCATATTACTATCTTTTATGTTACACTTTGTGAACTATCATTGAACATCCTTGCATTGAATACTTGATATCACTTTATTAACTGTTTGCATATTGCTACTTCTTTGAATTAATGAATCATTTGAATTTATGTAGCAGTAGAAATCATCTTTTATATCCATGTTGTTATTATATTGCAAAGTTCATGTTAGTTTTATCACTTTCATACTCGAGGACGAGCATGAGTTAAGATTGGGGATGTTGATGCATGTAAAATGCATACATGAACTTTGCACTATAATACTTGTATTCCATTCATATTTGCATCATATAAGGGGTATATTACTGTTATTTAATGATTTTTGGTAATTAATAATGATTTCCCCTTTTTATGGAATTAATCCTGCGCAGGCAGAAAACCCCTATTTCTTTCCTTATTTATTTCAGGGCCTTAACGACGTCATAATGAGCTGCAAATTTACGGGGATCATTATTTTGGAAGGAGGAAGACCTAGGAGCGAAGGAAGCAAGCGAACGGAGGCCGGAGGGGCGAAAGAGGGTGCCCCACGTGGCCAGGTACAGGGCCGCGTGGGCCCACCTCTTTTGGCCCTCGTGGCCCCGTTTGCGACGATCCTTCTTCCTGAAGCTTCCTCGTGACCTAAAAACGCCTATATAAAGAGCCCCCCGACGTTCTTCAGAAGGAGAGCCGCCACACGAGAGAAACAAGAAACAGAGACCAGGAGGCTGCAGATTGGAGGGGGAAACTCCGGCGGAGCGCTGCCGGAGAGGTCTCCTTCTTCTCCATCGACATCTCCACCGTCTCCATGATGAAGAGGGAGTAGTCCACCTTTGGAGTATGGGTTTGTGGCAGTAGCATATGTATCTCTCTCTCTCTTGAGCTTCAGTAATTAGCACCGTATGAGCTGCTGAACATGATTATGGTCATCGTTGTATTACCTTTGTGGTGGATCTTTTTATGAGTTAATATATGTTGAGATTGCAATGTTTATTTCAGTTATGAAAGTAGATGCATATTATGTACCCCGTTCTTATATCCTTGTTTTGATCAAGCATGTTTATGAGAGCGTGTGAGGGGGAACGTGTGCATTAGTTGGAGTAACGAGGGTGGTGATGTGATAAGCTGACAACTTAATATCGCGATCCATTGGGTGTTTACCTTACTTTGTTGCCTCACTAGGGATAAACCAAAATACCATGTTGTAAGGTATGAGGAGTGACAAGCCTCTACCTATGACTAGATCCAGCATGTTCTTATTTTCACTTCATGTCATTAATCTTAAGGCTATACTCCGAGTCATCTTAATTACTGAGGTGTTATGATTTAGTTCGCATCTTGGTGGAGTATAAGTGAGACTAATAATCAAAAGGTCTCTATGTTAGGACGTGATGCCCATATAATTAGTAACATGTCATTAAACTTGTTTGCAATCTCATATGCTAATCCTATGTCTACTTATTTGCCACACTATATTAAAGAGATAGTGCATGTGTGAAACCATGAACCCCGGTCCATTTTTCAACTTTCCAACCACTTTTAAGCATTTTCTACATTCAGCCATTTTAAAATCAGAAAATACAAAAACACTTTTATTCATTGCATACACATATAAAAACCCCAAAAATATCATCCATCATCATTACTATCATCCTTGCACTACTACTTACCACCATTGCATATTTATTTACTGTTTTGCATTCATTATTATCTTAATATCATTCTCACACCTTGTGCTTGACAACCACTTGGTGAGGTTGAGGGCACAAAGCAATCTACTTTGTTTGCAGGAAATCTAGAGAAGGACAAGGAGATAAAATCCCACTACTGATTCCCCGAGAGTTCGATATTAAACCCTCGAGTCACCCTCGTGGGGAAAAACTTCCACTTCTACATACTCTGCACTTGGAGGCTCAACCTATCCCATATATTATTTTCCTTTCAGGGTATCAAGAGTGCTTGTTGGCGTAGTTGAGGGAGAAACACTCTCATCAATTCTGTCATAACACGCAAGTCTTCGAATTGACTACTCAGGTCAGAATTCATGCAGGTGCACATCAACCACTCAACTTTTAAGTAAGTGGTTTCTTGGCGAAGCCATTCTATGTGCTCTTCCTCAGTTGCAGAAGTGTTGGGCTTATCTCCTATTGGTTCTTCTAGCACGTCAAGCAAGTCATTGGCGTGTAGGACTTCACACAAAAGCAGGTACCACTCGATAAAGTTTGAACCATCTAGACGCAGCTCCTCGGCCATGAAAAGACGACCATAGTCGGCCATGATCTACAAGGATTTTTGCAAAGACATCTTTGGACTTTTGTTTATGATAATTTTAGTTCATATTAATCAAAACTACTACATGAACTCCCACTAAACTTAACATCTCTCTGGTTGTTTAGTGATACACGATCCAAATCCACTACACCACAACCGATCATCACGTGAGATGATGTAGCTTCAAAGGTGAACATCACCATGTTGATCATATCGTCCATATAACTCGTGTTTAACCTTTCGGTTCTTGTGTTCCGAGGCCATGTCTGTACATTCTAGGCTCGTAAAGGAAACCGTAGTATTTCCGCGTGTGTAAATCTGGCTTACACCCGTTGTATGCGAATGTAGAGTCTATCACACCCGATCATCACGTGGTGCTTCAAAACGACGAACTTTTGCAACAGTGCATACTAGGGGAGAATACTTTATTATCTTGATATTAACGTGAGAGATCACCTTATCATGCTACCATCGCGATCACATCAAAGTAAGAAATAAGGTGCATAAAAGGATTAACATCACATGCAATTTATAATTGTGATATGATATGGCATTTTCTTCTTGTGCCTGTGATATCCATCTCCAAAGCACTAGCATGATCTCCATAATCTCCGGCATTGTGGCTCCTCCTCCATGGTTGCCATCACCAACTATTGCAACTACAACTATTGCTACTCTTAGCGATAAAGTAAAGCAATTACATGGTGATTCAATGACACGCAGGTCACATAAAGTAATAGACAACCATATGGCTCCTACCGGTTGCCGTACTCATCGGCATGCAAGTCGTGAAAGATTACAAACATGATCATTGCATACAATATAACAAATCACATATTGGCCATACCACATCACAAACCCTGCAAAAACAAGTTAGACGTCCTCTAATTTGTTTGTGCAATTTTACGTGGCTTGGTCAATGAGATAGAACCGTTCTAATCTACGTAAAAACCACAACGGTGATATAGAAGTTGCTTATTTACTCATCTTTTTAAAAGGCCTTCCATTGCAGATCGCATCTCACCATAGCTAGAGAAACAGACACCCGCCAGCCACTTATGCAATACAAGTTGCATGTCAATCGTGGAACCGGTCTCTCGTGCGTGGACGAGTAAAGTTGGTCCGGGCCTCTTCAATCCAACCATCCAATAAGATACGAAATACACGCGAGAAGGTAGCAACAAAAACATCAACGCCCACAACTCCTTGTGTTCTAATCGCACCAACATCTACGAATAGATCTAGGCTCTGATACCACTGAAGGGGTCGTTGCATGGAAAACAAAAAATTTCATGCGTAACAAGCGGAAGAAACCCCAAGGATCTAGATCTACTAGATGCAAGTAGCAAGAAGGAGATCCAATCTCTTACCCTCGCAGAACGATCAAATCCTTTTGTCGATGCAGGGGTTGGTCTGTCGATCCCCGCAACTAGACTCATCTAGGCGCGAGGAGATGTATTATCCGATCCGAGATCCAATCCGATGCAGTGCCACATGAGCAACACCTCCGCGGTATCCACACGTACAGCTCGATGTAGACTTCTTCTCCTTGATCCCGCAAGTGAGGAAGAAGTGGCTCGTGAGATTCCAGCAGCACGACGGTGTGGTGGTGGATATGGTGGAGATCTCGGCAGGGCTTCGCCAAGCAACTGCGGGAGAGAGGAGGTGGAGGAGAGGGCGGCGGCTAGGGCTTTAAGTGGGGTGCGCCCCAGCTCTCTCTCCTCCTTATATAGGCGTGGGGGGGGGGGCAGCCCTTGCCCCTCCCCCAAGTCCTAGGGGCGGCCAAGGGAGGGAAACTTGCCCCCCAAGGTGCCCCTTCCTTTTAGGGTTAGGGTTTCCCTTGGGCTAGCCGCATGGGCCTTTAGGGAGGGGTTGCGGCCAGCCCATGTGGGCTGCCGCACCCCTCCTTAGCCCAAGTCGACCCTATGGATAGGTGGGTCCCACTCTGGAACCTTCCGGAACCTTCTAGAATTTTTCTGGCACCCTGCCAAAAAATTCCCGAACTTTTTTCGGAACCTGAAAACCACTTTCCTTATATGAAACTTTATCTCCAGACTCTTCCGGAGCTCCTCGTGATATCTAGGATCTCATCCGAGACACCGAATCAACATTTTATTACACCATTTACTTATCTCACTAAAACCCTAGCTACATCGGAGCGTTAAGTGTGTGACCCTACGGGTTCGAGAACATATTGAAAGAACAAACGATGTTGCCTAGAGGGGGGGGGGGGTTTAATAGGCAATTAAAACTTTTCCGGTTTAATGCTTGATAATTGCGGAATAAAACTAGGTGTTTAAATTAACAAGCCAACAACCTAATATACTAGGTTCACCTATGTGCACCAACAACTTATGCTAAGCAATATAACAACAAGGTGATAGCAATATATATGACATCAAGCACAAAGGCTATCACAATGTAAATTGCATAAGTAAAGAGCTCGGGTATAAAAATAAACGAGGCACGTGGAGACGAGGATGTATTCCCGAGTTCCTCCTTGTTAAGGGAGTACGTCTCGTTGGAGGGTGTGAGCTCGCCACAAAAGGCCTACTCAAGACACCACAAAGGCCTCACCCTATTCTCCGATGAACCTCACCCCAAGGGTTAGGTTCACCTTCCACTATTGGAATCCTTCAAGGAGGAATCCAGAGCCTTTACAACGATCTTGGGGCACACACCCACAACTCAATCGGGGGCTCCCAAACCTTGCCCGAAGCTTGACAACACGAAGTCTTCGCGACACCACCAACCGTCTAGGGTACACAATGCACCCAAGAAGCACAAGCTCTCGGGAACACAATGCACCCAAGAGTAACAAGATTCTCAAACTTCAATCCCACGTATCACCATGGGGTACTCAAACATATGCACCAAATGCAAAAGGCAAGACCACACAAGCTGGTCAAGTCCTTCACTCCCAAATCTAACCAAAGCAACTAATGCTAGGGAGGGATTTGAGAGGAAGAACAAAGAGGAGAACCACAAAAGAACTCCAAGAACTAGATCCACTAGGTTCCCCTCACTTAGAGGAGAAATTGATTGTTGGAAATGTAGATCTAGGTCTCATCTCTTGTTTCCCTAAAGATGGGCAAGAAACATTGGAGGGATTGAGAGAGGGCAAGGTTTTCCAAGGTCAACAATGGTGGGAGAGAGAGAGAAAAACATGCTGCTGAAAAAACCTTAGCCACTTGGGGAAGAAGGGGGCCTTTTATAGGTCCCCACAAAAACTAGCCGTTGCAGCCTGCTCAGACCGGAGACTCCGGTGTAAGTGCACCGGAGACTCCGGCCTGGGCCGGAGATTCCGGCCAGGCTCCGGGCTCATTGGGTCATCGGGGCAGACCGGAGATTCCGGTCCAGAGGGGCCGGAGACTCCGGCCAGGCCGGAGACTCCGGACTATCTCCGGTGATGCTCCGGACCCCTATCCAGTACCGCACCACAAAGAGGCAAAGAGCAGAGAAAAAACTTGAGGCCGGAGATTCCGGGTCCTGTGGACCGGAGACTCCGGCGGACCAGAGATTCCGGGCCATCTCCGGTGTACCTCCGGACCCCAATCTAGTACCCGCACCACAAGAAGGTCACTTGGCAGCGAAAAACAATGGACCGGAGACTCCGGTGGGACCGGAGACTCCGGACCAGATCCAAACAGTAAAACCTGAACTGCCATAACTTTTGCAAATGAAGTCCGAATCGAGTGAATCCAATTTTGTTGGAAAGAGGACGACAAGAGCTAGCAAATAACAAGTTGAAACAATGAAAACAAGTAAGGGAGATTTTGCAAATAAATGGAAGAGTTAAAACTTCCACATGGATGAACCGGTAAAATCTCCAATACCGAAAACGCAAAAGAAGACCCATGCGAAAACTGTTTTCGGTGAACTTGGCCTTGTCATGACAAGAACGACAAGCACCAAGACCACACCACGATAAGAGCCAAATAAGAACCAATAAAGATGATTGCAAGGATGCAAGGATGCAAAGGTTTGAGCTCTCCACGAACGATACAATCAAGATACTCGGTCGAGAGCCCCTCTTGATAGTACGGTTAACTATCCTATAATCCGGTCTCTTACTAACATCATGAGACCGGTAAAATAGAAACCCTATCAAGATCATACCTTTGCCTTGCGGATAATCCACTTGAGGTCGACGATGACGATCTTCATCTCCTTTTTTGATTGCGCTTCGCTTGGTGAAGACTCGCTAATAGCTCCCCCATACACCAATATGGGAGAGGCACTCTTCGGCATATCTTCACTTGGACTTGAGTGTTGATCAACCCGCACTTAGCCTTGATCAACATATAATCTTCTTTCCTTAGCCTTGACTCCAACATATGGAGATCAAGCAATGCATATGGACACAAATACAAATATAGCTCAATACAAACATTAGTCCATAGAGATTGTCATTAATTACCAAAACCACACATGGGGGCAACCATGCACTTTCACATATAGGCATGATCCGATAAATAATCAATAGCGGGACCGGGATGCCCATATTGACTCCTACATATTCAACAAAGTTCCTTATCGATTGAACCACGATGCCGAAGATTCTTAATCTCGTATACGATTCCCTTTTGTCTTATGATATTTAATTTACCCGAGATTTGATCGTCGATATCTCCATATCTAGTTCCATCTCGTTACCTGGAAAATTCTCTTTACTTGTCCATAATATAGGATCTCCGTGATTACTCCTAATCACACGTTTGCAAACTTTCTAGATGCTATATTACCGAGAGGGCCCAGAGATATCTACTCCGTCACATGGAGGGACAAATCCCACTCTTGATACATATCACCCAACAACCTACCATCGGAGATACCTGAAAGCCACCTTTATAATCACCCAGTTACGAAGCGACGTTTGATGTCCACAAAGTATTCCTCCGGTAAACGGGAGTGACATAATCTCATGGTCTAAGGAAACTATACTTGGCATATACTAAAAGCGTTGGCAATGAAACTTGTGTGATACGATCAATTGCAACTCTTTATTATCGGGCCTTGTCCATCACATCATTCTCCCAACGATTGACTCCGTTATCAAGTGACTATAACAAGTCCATGGTCAGGAAACCTTAACCATCTCTTGACTAACGAACTAGTCCTGTAGAGGCTTACTAGGGACACTTGTTTGTTTATATTCCACACATGTATTATGTTTCCGGTTAATACAATTATAGCATGGATAATAAAACTATTATCATAAACATGAATATGCTAATAAACCATTTTATTATTGCCTCTAGGGCGTATTCCCAACAGATGATGAGTTTATTATAGAGTGCATGGACTGTGATACTTGTAATGATCCTGATGCTTTAAAAAGATTGCTTGAAAAACATGCTATGAAAAATATTTTTTTTTCTGATCCTGAGTTTCCACTTCTCCTATATGCATTAAAGATGTGTGTGTTTGTTTGGGCTGGCTGCGGCTGGCTGTGCTGTTGTGCACAGAAAGCCGATGAGTTTTAGTTTTTGGCAACTAGATGGCTGTCTGGCTGTAATCCGTTAAATTAGAGTTATGGAAACTTGTATTGTTGTTGATTTAGTGTATTTAAAAAAATGATAGTAATCCATACTATTTGAAAAAGATAATAATCCGAATCTTTACATCAGCTAGCATTTCGGGATAGTAAAAGACAACAGTTAGCTGCTTGTATCTCTCTGTATAGAAAACACATGCTAACAATAACAATTAAGTATAATGAACACCCAACATCAACTAGCTAGCTAGCTCTCTGTATCTCTCTCCTTTTTTTTAGCATGTTGTATCTCTCTCCTAGTAGCAAACAACCGAAACAGCCATCGCCCAGCCCCCTTCGATTCTTCTCCTTGCTAGTGCCCTGTTGTCCAGCAGAGGACTGGGATGACGGCCATCGAATGCGGCGGCTAGCTGGAGGGAGTGGTAGATCGACTGGCTGGAGGGCAGCGCGGTGGCGGCTGGCCGGAGACAGGCGGCGGTCGCTAGCTAGTTGGGAGTGGCGCGCGGCGTATCAGCTGGCTGGAGCGGGCAATGCGTGTGACATCCCAAAAGTAATTCCCTAAATCTTTTCATGTTTGTTTTAATTTGTTGCATCATCATGACATCATCTCTGTTGTGCATTGTGGTTTTGCAAAATAAAAAGAAAAACAAACAAATAGAATTTGTGAATTCATGTGTCATCACATGCAAAACCTATTTTCTAAATTGCAAAAACAAATAATTTAACCACCAAAAACTAATTTGGACAAAGCAATTAAAATGTTATTTTGGTTTTGCAATTTAACCAACATTTTATGTTGGGGAAAAACCAAAACCCTAAACCTTTACCTTTGTTTTATTCCTTTTCTTCTTTTCTCTTTTCTCTGCTAAAAATGAAAAATACCAAAACTGGAAAAACCCAGGAACTGGGCCGAGCCCAGCTTCCCTCTCTTCTTTCTCTCCCGGCCAGCCCACCTAACCGGCCCAACCACTGGCCTTTTACCTTTTTCTGCCTCTCACGCACCCCTCACACCTACGTCTCCGACGTCGCCGCGCCTTTCCGTCGCCACCCCGGCTCCGGCCTCCCCCATAAGAAGACAACCAGGGCGCCTTCCTCCCCCCAACTCCAACCCTAGCGCCTCTCCCTCTTCTCCCTCTCCGCCGCCACCTCTCCTTCTCCTTCCTTTCCCTCTGTTCTTCTCCACCAGGAAAACTGAGGCTCGAGGAAGCCGGTGTAGATCGACTCCCTGGCGCTGATGCCGTTCTTCATTGCAGATGAGGCCGGCGCAACCATGACTCCAACGATCTGTTCTTCCCACAGACGGCGCCAATTGTCGAGGTGTGGACTCGGCAAATCCCAAGGTTGTGTACCCCGGGTTGATTGAGGGGGAGAGAGTATGAACGTTGGTGATCACGACGGCTAACAGGGGGCGAGTTTACCCAGGTTCGGCCCCTCGAGATGAGGTAAAGACCTACTCCTGCTTGTCTGGTATTATTGAGGTGGCTACAATGGCGAGATGGCAATCTCGCTAGGGTTTGCCTGTGTGTTTCTTGACCTAGGTGACGCACCCTCCTGGCCTTTATATCACAGGCCAGGTCTCGGGTGGACGGTGCGGATTGCACATTACAGAATAAGGAAGATCATCACCGGCCTAACCAGCTACTTGGGCCACACGGTACACTTCATGGGCTTCTCTTGGTGTGACCCAGGTACCACCACCGTGGGGTACTCGAAAGGTAGCCCCACGACAGCCACCACCTTAGCCGAAGGAGCAGACGGCCATCGCCATGGGGACGGCGACGGGCTAGCCGAGGAGGAGATCGGCCACCACGTCCACGTCCGCGCGCAGGAGCAGGATCCCGACGGCAGACCCAAGGCCGGCGTCGACTACACCAGGGTCTTCATCGTCTTCTTCCCCGACGTTTTCTTCCTCGACCGGCGTCTACCTCCTGCACCGGCTCGTCGTCGACCACCCTCCGTCACCGAACTGCCGCCCTCCGCTACTGGGTGAGCACGCCGCCGTCTCTGGCACCCTTCCTCCTCCTCCCCTTGCTCTGGCCCGACGCCGTCGCGCGTCGTGGGTTCTCTGACGGAACCGAGACGGGCAGCTCGAGCTCGTGCTGCTCCTGCACATGCACGAGCGCCACCTCCTGCACATCGTCTCTGCGGACACACACACGACACCAGCACACCCCCAAGTTTGCACGCGCACACGCAGCAACTAGCAGCGCCTGCTGCCGACCACCGCCGTCGTCTTTCCCTGTCGCCTGAAGCTTGCACCTTCTTCAGTCCAAATTCAGATAACCGCGATAGATCTAACACTTAGGACACAATCCCCTCCTTTGGACATGATCCGCGCACCAGCCCAACTGGTTCTGTTCCCTGCACTGCCTTGACCAGCCCCGGGTTCGAGTCCCAGCCCCGGCGATTAAGCCAACCTTTTTTTTCCTGTTTACTCTTTCACTGACATGTGGGCCAGTGGGTCCCACATGTCAGCCTCTGGTGTAGATCTCACTACGGTGAAAAACTTCTTCCCCAGATCCAGATCTAGAATTCTTGCACCTAAGCCCATGTTTTGAAAATCTTTTGCAGTTAGGTCCTTTGGCATGTTTCTGTCCTGTTTTTCAATTTTTTAAATCTTGGCCAAACCTTTTTCAAATATTTCAATAAAAATATGTTTTGAACTCAGAAAATTGTAACCTGTCCAAATATAAAATTTGTTTAATTTTTGGCGTTACCCGTAGACGACGACGTTGCTGAGTACCCCGACACCTCCGAGGATCTAGCCCAGTACTAGGCTACTGAGCCAACAGGCAAGCAGCCCCTCCCCAACTTTCTCATGTGATGCCTATTCCTATCTTGCATGCTTTAGGACTTCCGTTCTGTTGTGTCTTACGATTCCTACTAGAATTGCATAGCCTGATAAAACTCCAGTTATTCCTGATGTGCCTGCCTATATCCTATGCTTGTTTTCCAGTTACTTCTACTAGCATGCTTAGGAGTTGCTTTTGGTCTATCACATGTTTAGCTGGTATATCTCAATAATTGAAGACCTGCTATGTGGGAATCACTTTATTATATTAAAGATAAGGCACCGGCGGAAGGCCAGCTATGGTGATTTGTTCTGCTAGTGTCGACTAGGAAAAACCGTTCTTTTCCGCTTATCCAAGAATGAGCGCCCTACCCACACGTGGGAAGACTTATGGAACCCCCTGCAACTTAGTACCAGATCTGCTATATTGGTTAGGAAGCCACAAACTAGTTCGGGCGGTTACCATTTGGAGCATAATAATAAAAGATGAACTAAAACTGCATATAGGTTTGCGGAATGGGCGTTATTCGCATGTGGACGGAGGAGCAATCGTATGAGTGTTATCCTCCCGAAGCCGTTCTCGCAACTTTTGGGCCCGCAAAGGAGTTTCGGCCGGGCTCCCCACGTGGATCAGTCTCGGATAGGTGGCTCTCTATCCAATGTAGTAGTGAAGGGGAAGGTCGTGTTGAGATACCTAAATGCCTCTGTGGCATGTGGTTGATTGAACGTGTATGGTTACATTTGGGTACCCCTGCAGGGTTAAATCTTTTCGAAAAGCCGAGTCCGCGGTTATGGACGACTTGGGTAATGTGCTGGCTAAAAAGATCATAGACATCACCGTATATCTTAAATAGCTAAATTGACTAGTAAATAGCCATATTCAAATAATAACCTGCTAAAACTTGATCAACGTGTGAGTGTCCGGACTTCTTCCTCGTGGGAATATGATACGATGGAGTTGTCTCAGGACGGGTATTGCTTGGTGAGTAGTTTAGCCCAGTAGCGCAAGCGCTCTCTTTCCTTATTCTAATTAGACGCAAGTTGTAGCGTGTCTTCTGTAGTTGTTAGGTGCTGCTGCTGCAAGTCCACATACAACCCTTTTCAATCCCAATGCATGTGCACCGTACCTTCTTTTCCTCTTGTGCGTAAGACTTGCTGAGTACCCCCGTACTCATACCATCGGGTGTCCGGTGCCCGTGTTTTCACCGATGCAGGAGCGACAGCAGAGTTCGACGACCCAGATGGAGGCTACTACGTAGAGTTCGACGCTGACTACGACGAGTAGATCGAGATCCTAGGCGGCAGCCTGAGATCACCGTGGGCGGGTCCCCTCTTTTATTTTCCGGCCTTTGGCCTTTGATGTAGTCTATACTCAGACGAGTGTTTGCTTCCGCTGTATTCGGGACGTATGATCCCCTGTGATGTAATAAAAGTATTTCGAACTATGTTTATTTATCTTTTTGTGTCGTACTTGTGCATGTGATGTAATCCAATTATGGTTCTACTTGGCGAAAATGATATTTCCGCTAAGTGGGGCTTACAATGCGGTGGCGCGCGGCGCGGTGGCGGCTGGCTGGAGCAAGGCAGCGCACCGGCTGGTTGGAGGCGGGCGGCGCATCAGCTGATTGGTGGCGTCTGGCTGGAGGCAGAGAACAAGTTCCGATGGCGGTTGGTGACGAGACGACAAACGGCGGTTGGGGACGAGCTCGGGCGGCGGTCGGGGACGATCTCCGGCGGCAGTCGGGGACGAGCTCGGGCGACGGCTCAATCTGGTGTCGGGGCTGATACGAGGAAGGAGACAGGAACGATTCGGGGGTCGAGGTCGTTCCACTCGATTCGGCCCAGGGTGGCATACCGGTGGTAAACTGGTAATTTCGACGAAAGAAATGGGCAGATTTCACGTACCAGTTGGGGATTTTGGTGGAAAGCTCGGGAAGCACCTCCCAACCGTGCTTTTTCCAGTACTAGATGACCCGTTGCGCCGATTGGCGCAAATATCGGATTTGTGCTATAATTTATTTTCATAAGAAAAGAATCGTTAACCATATGTAAGTTGGGTGCTATTATTTTGGTTTTGTTTTGGACCACAAATAATATGAAAGAGCGGAAGAAGAATATCTATAATTTGTCATCACTGGTAGCATGATTGTTTTGAAGTCCATAAACATATATCGAATGGTTAAATACCGAAACTAAGGAGTTGCATGTGTGTTGAAAACTTGTATATGTTAGCCTCCAATTTTTTGTTTTTGTGCCTCTGCCAGTTTCCACTTCCTCTTCCAACGCTCACGCTTAGGTCGTTCTGCAAGGTCAAGTCGTATGTAGTACTGCTGCTTAGGTTGATCAGGAGGAGTGATCCCTTTTCTGCATCGTCAGATAAACTTTGTTCAGATTGTGAGAATAGATGTCCCAAATGACTAATGAGGTACTTTTCACACACAACAAAACTCAAAACCTGGAAAATAAAGTGATCAGCCATATCACTTCAATATTGGTGAACAATCTAAAAGTATCTGAAACTATCTCAAATAGTTTGCTTTAATAAGGTCATAGTGTTGGGACAGGAAACAATTGTCTCACGCAACAGAACTGCATATATTAAGGCATACAGTTCTCTTCTTCCTGGTTTGGTTAAGTTTATCGGCGTACGCATTTCTAACATGCTGAAAGTCACACTCAAGCAGGTTGAAGTATCACATATGGATTATGCATCTCTTTGTGCTTATATCCAAAATCTTACACGAATATGAATGCAGACCACGCTCAGCGGATTTGACAACACATGAAATCATCTCACACCATTTAAACTGAATAATCTTGAGGAAAGGAAGACTTACATCATTGCTAAGTTGATGCTAAAATTACACTGCTCTCAAGCTCCTTAATTTTCACCATCAGGAATTAGCGGGAGGTTTAAGAGCCCGGTTTAAAGCTTGATGCCTCACGAAATCATCATATGACACTACAACTCTGAACTTACAAAGTTTATTGTTATAAGAAGTATCCGATCTCAGGAAAAATGAAATCATCAAAATATGTGAAGAAATCTATAAAGTTTAGTGCTTTAAGAGGACGGGCTATCCTGATTTGCTGGGCTAAAACATAGAGGAAACAATAGAACTCAATCAATAAATTCGTTGATGACATATGCACAGCAGTAGTGCTAGCAGGTAAGTGTGTGCAACTTCAATTCAAAGCTATTAAGAATTCACATCTAAAGGCAGTTCTGTTGCCAATTTTTTCTAAACATCGAAAGGCTATTAAGAATTCACATTTAACGGCAGTTATGTTGCCAATTTTTTTGTAAACATCTAAAGGCAGTTGTGCGAGGAGGAGGGTTCTCGAATATATGTGATGATTCCTTTTAGAGGGCATAGTGGGGTCAATCATGTTTCTCTTTAATGCTCCTACCACAAAGCCTGTAGAACTAAGCACATTGCAATGAGATATAGTCTCTAAAAAACTTCACAGGAAATAAGGAAGCAAACAATACTGGAACTACTCTCACCTGCTTCTCCTCGAGAAGATTCAATGTCTGATCCCATGAAACTATTTCAATGTATTCCCCCTGCTTGGCTGATAACCAACTTCCTATTCACACGATGCATACATACAATTAATCAACTCGATAAAAGAGATAGGTAAAGAAGAAAATGGATATGCTCGGAGACGAACCTCAGACGCTTCATGGACCGCAGAAACTAAAGAGAAACTAAAACAATGAACTTTCACTTGCTGTCTCGAGAAGATTCAGTGTCTCATTCCATGATGCTTGCTGAGGTTCATCTCCAGCAAAATCCGCCTGCTCAAGGCTAGCAATAGATCAATAGCAATAACCACAAAATGTAAGTATGTGCTATAAGAGAAAAGATGTACACTGACCAACGCGACCATCACACAATGTAATGACACTGAGAGAATGCATTATAGAGAAATTTAAAGTGGCAAGCTAAAAAAGATACTATCTTTACCATTAATCAAAAAGGAAGATTTGACCTAAAGTATCAATAAAAGAGTGTCGTTGGTGAAAAGCCACCAGAGACAATAAAATGATGGTATTCTTCTTAAGACCTTGAGTCAGATTTAAAAAGCAAGAGATTCCTGCAAGCTAACATACTAACAATGTACTTATTAGTAAATGCAGATCATGATGCTCTACTTAAATGAAGCTAAGCATGTTTGATAGTGCAATGAACAAATTTAATCACTCAATTTAATGTTCCCTACCATTTTATGTTTCTCTAGAAACGAGTTTATATAAAAAGGAAGTCGTCAGATTTAAAAAGCAAGAGATTCCTGCAAGCTAACATACTAACAATGTACTTATTAGTAAATGCAGATCATGATGCTCTACTTAAATGAAACTAAGCATGTTTGATAGTACAATGAACAAATTTAATCACTAAATTTAATGTTCCCTACCATTTTATGTTTCTCTAGAAACGAGTTTATACAAAAAGGAAGTCGTCAATTCTAAACAGTTATCTGCCATTAGGATGCTTGAACAAAACACACGTAGAGCTGCAACAGAGTCATAGTGAGGAAATTCGAATATCATGAGTAGATGAACTAAAGTTTTAGAACAGCGAAGAAATTAGAAGCACACATATTCTACCAATATGGAAATAGTACATCTACTGCTGCCCAACTGGCCTCCTCTGACCTAGCATTGTCATCTACACCATAACCATAGAACTTATTACCCTTTAAAAATCTAAGAAATAACAATAAAGCATAAGCACCCTGATTGGATTTAATTGCAAATTTGTGATTTCTATTTACAGTGTTCTACGGTAAACCTGCTCACTAAAAACCATCAAGAAGTATAATATCAGCACCATTCACTGATTATTAAGCAATTTTCGAGCTGCAAAACAGTACTGGTAATGAGGTTAAATTTAACAGCCACATACGGAGGTCATGCCATGCAATTCAATATATTTAGGTTAGCATGAGAGGTCCCCAGTTATCACCTCAATGCACATACGGTTAACTAACAACATAATCTTTATACCCAACTTCAGGTAACCAAGCGGATGATGGGGCACCAACTACAAAATTAAGTTGGACTATATGTATAGGTGGTATTGTTGACCTCTAAAAGTAGAAAAAAAATGTAGGTAATCCATCAATGATCTGAACAAATTGCAGCGAGCTCGTCTCTTACGTGTAACTGATAGCATACCACTTGAAATTGTAGGCAGCACGTTTACAGTAAAAGAGAGTTCATACCTGAACATTGGAGAAAATTAGTAGAAATCTATTCTCACGCATCAGCCATCCAGGACCATCTCTTCCCCAACACCCCAAGGCTTCAACCAGCAGCTGCAAATATTGTATAAAAAAGAGAGGAGAACATCCGTGTGTCAGCTGCTTGGCATGCGTAAAGAACATAGCAGCAGGAAAGGATCAGCACACAGACATTTCATCAAACAGTTCACGTGCAGTACGGCCAGAGTCTGGAGAGGGCGAGAGAAAAGTTCAGATGCAGAACGAACAGAGGCTGGAGATGGCGAGACAAAGAGTGACCGCACCTAGTGCTTCAGACCGAGGGGACGCAGCAGCTTGGAGGAGAGCGTGACATGGAGGAGGCCGTCGAGCAGCTCGCGTACGTAATCCTCCTCAACTCTAGGGACCAAGGTGGAGGGCAGGAGGGGGTTGGAGGGGGCCCTTGGTGACCAGGATTCATGGAAAGCTTCACCGTGGGGAGAGGCACTTCCACCTCCAACATGGCCGTCCTCCTCAAATCCTCGGCTGAGCATGCAACTGGCAGAAAAATAAGAGATGAAAGAAATCGCGTAAGAGAAAGAAAGGGGATCGAGACTCACCAAAAACAGAGGATGGGCGTGCTGCTGGAATTCGAGGATGCGTCGGTAGAGATCGAGCTCGTGTGCGGCCGCCTCTGCGTCGTCGCGGACGGGGACGCGCTGCTGCGCCGCTCGATCGTCCTTGTCACGCCGGCTTGCTCTTGGCACACCGACGCCCGCGACCAGCGGCGGCCGTGGCCGGTCCGAGTCCTCCCGATGCGCGCGCGTCCTGGCTGCTGCAACCCCAGCTTGTGGTACTCCGTGACACCACCCTCCTCTAGGACGCATTCCTCCGCCGATCAGCCACCGCGGCCGTCTGATCGCCGCGCACGGAGTCGAGCTCGTCGATGCTGCCTACCCAGCTGCTCCTTCTCCACGAGCTCCTCCAGGGCGGAGCGGAGGTGAGGGTGCGGGGCGGGAGAGAGAGGGAAGCAGAGGCGGCGGCAGCAGGTGGCGGAGGAGGCGCGTGGCGGCGGGGATTGGGGGAGGAAAAACGTGGGAGGCGATTGGGGAAGGAGAAACGTGGGAGGCGATTGGGGAAGGAGATTGGGGGAGGAGGGGACGCGGAGATATTTCGCTGTCCATCACGCAAGCGAGACTTGACGTTTCGCGTCGCGAAGAGATGAGGACGCATTCGACGTGTCCACACACTGCGCGGATGGGCAGCGGGTCGGTCTGCGAGCTGATCGGACCCACGCGAGACTGGGTCCACCCGTAAGCGAGACGGGCTAACGGCTGTCCGGTGGAAAACAGCAAAAAAACGTTTCTTGCGTCACAAGGCATCGCTGTGGTGGCCGGCAACCCGAGCAGCCTTTATAGGAGTAATGTGGGAACGGAAGGTGCAAGGTGTTTGTTTGGTTTGATCTGCTTATTTTTGTGGAAAGCAGCTAGAACCCCAAACAAACACGCCATACGAATGGGCCGAGCCGTGTTGGAGAATCTTGTTACGCTTTTCTCAAAAAAAAAAAAGAATCCTGTTACGCTTGCCTTGCTGGGCATGGGCCAGATGTTCCGTAGTGGATGCAATGGTACTGGGCTTGAGCAACACTGCGTACATGGCTCGTGGCATTGCCGATCGACGGCCATTGTTGCTTGACAAAGGCAGGTTGGTAAGCCCACGTGCATGGTGGTCAGCCTCAGGCGATGATTGCTACTCTCAAAAAAAAAAACAAAAAGGCGATGACTGCATTTGCGTAACCATCGTCACGAGATAGATGGCCGTTGAGTCTTCCCGTAACTGCCGTCGGTTAGGGTACTGATAGGCCATTTTCAGATTCAGTTTGCATGCAACAGACTAGGTTGACATTTGTTCACCTGATCGGGCCGATTCCGAAAGCGTGCGATGCAGGTTGCTCTTTTGCTTAGACGCAGACACCACCACTCGATTGCAGCTGCTTTTATCATTTTTTTTGTATACTGCTCCTACCTGCCTAATGCTCTGATCTTGCCACTCATTTGATCCTGACTAGTAGTAATAAACTATGATTTGGTTGCCAATTGCTCGTTGTCTTTTAGGATTTTCAAAATTATCTGACGAAGCTGGAAGGGCCAGTGCGTGCTGACTGACTGACTACGTGTGGTGCTAATGTTTGAAGATAACAACCATGCTAATTCTATACGAGGGTATGGTGTGATATGATTAACCGATGGACCGAATTCGTGTGTGTGTGTGTGGTGCTAAGCGTCGTGGAATTGAAATCATGTGACCCAAACTCTGAATCTAACATTGACTGCTTTGATCATGTGTTCACACGTTCTATGTGAGACCCATCATTCAGGTGCCTCCATGGGTCAAGTTCTTCAGCATGATAAAATGAAGAAAAAAGAGAATGGATGGGTTTCTGGTTTTTATGTCCACACTACCCTCGGGCTGTCTTTTATGTGAGGTCCGAGAACTCTTTGAATATTTGATTTTTTCCCTTCTTCCTCCCTCTATTTGGACCTAGCTGAATGCACACAAATCCAATTTTCAGCTACGGCGTGGATGTCGCACCACGGCACCACCGTCGGCCCGTCCCTTAATCATGTGAACAGAGGCGAACATCTTAAAGTCTGATTTTTTTCAAGGAAAAAAAAAATCAACTTTGTTCAACAAATTAAATGGTCCACACAGATTTTTAATTTCTAGAATTTATGAAGTATCTCTACTAATATAAAAATACCAAGAGGGCGGAGGTTCATACGATCTCATCATTCAAAAGATTTGCTCCAATGTTAACTAGTAAATACATTTAGCACCTTCCATTCCACTTTGCTCTAATATATGTCTCGCTAATTGCTGCAAATTATTGAGAAAGGTACCATCGTTTATTTAATGTATATTATTAATAGTCGTTTAATGCTCTTTTGATAAATAATTATATATTAGCCGAGAAACGTTTTGCACGCATGAAGTATTACTAGGGATTACCAAGAACATGAAAAAAACACTATAAATAAATTAGGATCGGTTTGGAATCCCAGTTTTCGTTAAACCAAAATATATCAATACCATAACATTTTAGTGCCCGGCGAAGCAAAGTTTTCTTCGTTCTCAGTTTTTGAAAAATAGAGGGCTAGACTGCTCTGTCCAATACTTAAAAGACAATTTTGAGCATACCATGATTTCTGGAGCTGCATTATGTGTTAGAGCCAAACACCTTTATGCCGTAATATTTTTCTAAACTATATTATTCCATGAAAAGATTAAAATATTTTTCTACCAAACGAAGCCTATGAAACTACCAACATGGAGTCATGACACTTGACTTGTTCAATTGAGTATCATAATATGACCCCCAATATTATCAGAGATACATGCAACATGCGAAAAATATGAATCTGAATCGTAGTGTAACAACAAAATTAGTTTTTGCTCCCGCTTGCGATTTATTGAGCATGTCAAAGATTATGCAGTCTGAGAACGGATGGCGCCACGAATTCAGATGGTTCACGATTCGCCCAGCATGCAACAGGAGCTTTGTGTAAAGCAGCGAACTAGTGGCAACCTTGTCATAGAGCCCGCTAGCTAGGGCTCAAGTTTCTAGTTCCTTGAGCACTATTTTACCCGTAGCCATGTACGAGTACTACACAGCATGCATGACCCAGCAGACCGTAACCATGCTGTCATCCTCTCCGCCGGGACAGGCTATTCCGATTTTATGCATTCGCCTGACGGGGCCGATTCCGGCGGGCTTTTGAAAGCGCCAATTAAGCCCCTTTCACCGCTCCAAGACGCAGACAGCACCACTCGATCGCAGCTGCTCTTTTAGTTTTATATCAACTACTACTAATTTCTTCTCGCCACGATTGCGCGCACCTACCCGCCAAATGTTCTGATCTCGCTACTCATTTGATCCTGACTATATAATAATCAACGATCCTGTCAGGATCTTCCCAAATGATCTGACGAAACTGAAGGGCCCGACACTTCTACCATTTGACTTGCTTGCGACCATGTGTTCATACACGTTCTACGCGAGACGTACCCATCGTTCAGGATTTCAGATGCCTTCACGCACGCATGGCATGGGTCAGATTACACATGACACCATCCATCCCCCGGTTTTCTCATCGGTGAGACAGACCGACCGATATTGCGCTCGCAAGCGACCGGAATTGTCAATGCGTGATGCGTATACGGACACATGGATTGGAGACGATATATGAAAGCCTATCGAAGCTGACGATGATAAGGAGCATGGGTTTGAAAGACTGCATTTTCTTTCTCAAACCTCCTGAGTTGGTAGCGGCGAGCAAATCTGGGTCGCCTGAGACGATGGCAGTCCAGTCCAGGCGCACGAGCTGGTGTTGGTGCGGTCAAACAAACAATTGGCCAAGGAGGAAGAATTAAGCTAGCTGCGAGGTGCGAAGAAGGTGCTTAATTAGTGCTCTCTGGTGAGGTCTGAAGCGTGTGAAAACTGTAAAACCTCTGACCAAATTGACCACACACGGACTAATTGGGTTGGTAAAGCTAACCTAATCCGCCACCACTCGATCTTGTGCGCACTTTCACCCGTGATCGATACGCTCACGTACGCACGCACGCCGGTCAATATCAGTCACCGTCTCTGCTGTTACTCTCTATATATCCGGTTTCTTCAGACTCTACCAAAGGCCAGATCTTGGGCCGGCGTGCGTGCAGTTTGGGTGCAAAGTGACGACCAGCCGGCTTTCAATTCTGCGAGACACTCGATGCACCAAGGAACATACCATCCTGACTCGGTGCTAATCTTCTGCGAGACACTCCATCATTTCTGTCTTTCTTTTCCAACTACAGTACTAGTAGTAGTTGCTAGTATGACCGTGTGGTGACGTGAAGATGATGTTACCGGGCCTCGCGCTGTCGATCTCTCGTCTACGACCTACCCGTTGTGCGTCCCGCTTCGCGCGTTGAATTATTTCGCCGTGTTGCAAGCTCCATCTCCGGCGACCGTCCGGTCGCGCACGGTTAATTGCTGGCTCGCCACCTTTGACGGTCTGTTAAGCAATGAACTGATTCATGAGTGTGACTGCACCTGGTCCTTAATTTGGTCTCAGGAGATGGTCTTGCTTACCATCTACTCCCTCCGGTTTTGGGCTTCAGAAGAACAGGTATACATTTTGTGGAAGGAACTGGCGTTGCAGATCTTCCATGTCCTGTGCACATGCAGAAAGGAGTCGAGTCTCCAACGGTCCCGCCCTCATCATCGTCGTCCAGCTGCTGCAACTCGATCGGAGCTGGAACGATTCAAGAGCCTGACTGTCAGTACACCAGCCAATTTATGTCCTGAACTGTTTACTACTCCATGCCTAAGTTTTTTCCGACATTTTTTTTCATCAATCCATGCGGATCTGCACAAGTTCTAGAAGCCTTGGTGTGTACCTGCAGTGCAGTAATCAGCATAAAAGTACGTACTAGTATGTTCAAAAGCAGCAGCAGCACATGCATGTTGTGCTCAAGATCCGGCAGTTTCAGTTAAGTCGGCTGTTCTCGAGCCTGAATATACATTCGTCAAAATGTGCCTTTCGGTTATATCTTCACAGTTTCTACACGCACGCACATGTTGAACAGAGAGGGGAAACATCCAAATCCCGGAATAGAAAGATGCCTAATTTGCCAAGCATTGCTTGGACAACAGAGCAACAACAGTTTGCAGGGTTTAGGTAGCTGACAATCCTGGAAACTCTGCAGTACTACTATAATATCACTGTTTTGACATGTCCTTGTTCAGAGAGCTTCTTTCAAGGAAAAAATGTCTCACTTTGCCAGCACAAACAACCTTACAATCATGGGCGAGAACAAGGACGTGTGTTCTTGCATTGGCACCGCGAGGGTCCAAAGGAGAGTACACACTTGGCTAGATTACGACAGCTGATGCCAATGCGTGATCCGGTTAAACCGCACACCATCACCCGAATATGCAGCGTCCGAATTGTCAATGCGTGATCGATGCCTATCATCGAACCTGACGATCGATACAAAGAAGCATCAGGGTTTTGGCATGGAAAGAACCACGCGTCTGATGATGAAACCTCAATTAGTTAATACTACGAGCCAGTATATGAGTCGCCGTCTCTGCTGTTACTATCTCCGGTCGGCCGGTTTCCGGTTTCTTCAGAACTCGATCTTGGTCGTTTGTACCAGTCGGTTTTCACCTGTGCACTTGCAGACACTCCATCATTTCTGTCTAATCTTTCTTTCGGACTAGCTAGTTGCTGTGACCGTGTAATGACGTGAAGATGACGCATGTTACCAGACCTCGATCGGTCTCGTGCGGCAGCTCGTTGAATCCGCCGTGCTGCATGCTCGATCTCCGGCGACCGGAGCTGCTGCAACTCGATCGGAGCTAGCTGGAACGATTCAAGACCTAGCGACAGCCTCGTCACGCGATTTAACTCCCCGGTCGGTCGGTGGCTGTGCCCGCCTGTCACTGCCCACAGCCTACTTATGTCCTGAACTCAACTGTTGAATAGTACTGCTCGATCCTTAATTTTGTTTGCAATTTTTTTGACCAATCTATGTGGATCTGCAGAGGTTATAGAAGCCCCAGTGTGCTGTGTACCTGCAGTCCAGTAATCGGCATAAAAGGTAGCTGACAATTTCTTGGGCTCCTGAAAATTCTGCAACAGATCCCCATCAAGATTGTCTCTTCTGTTGTGACTACTTGACTTGCCCTTTGTTTAGCTAGCTTCTTTCAAGGGGAAACTGTCTCACTTTGCCAGCACAAACAACCTTACAAATTTAGGCGAGAACAGGGACATGTGCATGCTTGCATTGGCGCCGGAAAGATCCAAAGGAGATGGTGCACCCGTACACACTTGGCTAGAATAAGACAGACTTGCGGTTAGGATAGAGTCCTAATCAAGCTAAGCCCCACATAAAGCCTAGTAGGCATTGGGAACTTTACCTAGTAGCCATTATACAAATGTGGGTCGATCAAGTAGTGCAAAATTCGGTCCATAGATTCCGTTCTCCTTCGCAACTTTTACGTGCCTCATGAGGATTGAAATGTGATCACACCCTAGCTAGTTTTTTTTTTTCTCCTAGGAGCTCCAACTAAGGGGCCAAAATGGGGTATAGCGATCTGGACCTCGGGCTACATGTAGATTGTAGGCTGGTATTTAGAAAGAATTGGTATTTAAAAGTTAAAAAAAATCTGTCCTTCTCTTACACATAGATGTAAACATAATTTATAGGAACGTGTAAAATTTGGTTGACGAAGTAGGTTGTATGTTAGGCCTACACAAAAAACCACAAAATGTGACTTTACGTAGGCGTTAAAAAAAACTGATTTCGGCCTTCACGCCCTCTTTAAATTGAATAATTTTCATACGAATATTGGAGTTTCATAGGACCTTTTTTTTCCCTAAGGAAACTGTTTGAATCAAAAGAATGACACCTTCAAAATCTCTATGGATTGCATCCCTACACCCCTAAATCGAATAAGAATTTCAACATCCACTCTTACCTCCTTTTTACACTCATTCGCTTAGGATCGAGACATTTTTCGCATGTTTCATCCAAATGACCATTCCTACAGTTTTTCTATGTTTTTCAATTTCTGTGTGTTTCTAGTTCTGTGATCCAAAGAAGCGGTACCATTTTTTGTGCAGGTCCCAGATGAAAACATAACCAGTCAAAATTTATACATATATACATACATACATACATCATAGACATAGACGTTTATACTTTTACTAGATATTTAGGCTAGAACGAACCTTTAGCATGTGCCTTTGTTGCCGTTTTTCATGTATATATGCTGATATCTCAATAAACCATTGCGGGTGTTTTGGAGATGTCCGTGGAGATGCTCTTAATTAGCCACAAATGCGGCGAATTCAACTGTTCAAGCCAATGGAATAACGGAGATTCTTGCCGCCGCGGTTATATGTTCTTGGATCTTCTAGCTAGGACACATAGCGGTTTGAAACAAGAATACTACCAGCGTCCCAAAAAAGGATGTCATTTCTTTATCCAAATTTGAATGTATCTATAGTGTCCAGATACATTCAACTTTAGACAAAGAAATGACATCCTTTTTAGACGGAGGGAGTACAAAATAGTTAAATATGCACCCGCTAACAACTTTCGTTCCTTCTTTCAGTGGATTCTCTTGCTCGATCCGGCCGGCCGTCCGGTTTAATCCATGGAGCCATTCGCTCCGCACATCACGGCCGGGCGGCGGACGGAAATAAAGACAAGCTTCGTCTTTTCGGAGCTCTGCAGATTGGCGCGCGTGTGTCTCTCGTGCGAGCGGCGCCATGTATATGTTCCGTCGCAACTCGCATCGCCGTCGGTCACGGCCGATGCTTCCAGGGAAACAGAGCTGCGCATGTGCCACGTGTGCTGCTACTGTGGTCAGCAAAGCGGGCTGCACGAATACGTTTCTTACGTCAGTTCTTGCTACTATCTTTATCTCTTAATCTATAAGGCGTTTTAGAAAACTAAATTAGCTTCCTAAAATGTCTTATACTACCTCTGTATGGTATTATAAGACGTTTTATATAAAGGTAAAACAGCTTCCTAAAACGTCTTATAATACGTTACGGAAGGAGTATTAAAGAACGGACGGAGTAGCTAGCAGAAGTAGCGGTTGAGCGGGTGTATTTTTTTGTATTGCCGGCCGAACAACGTACACAGGCGAGGAAGTATCTAGTGGTCCCACCTCTTAGAGTACTCCATGTGCTACCGCAAAAAAAAATCAAACTTAAATATTTGAAAAAATTCTACGATTTTTTTTATGTCCATAAGATATATCTGTACAACCTCCAAAAACTTCAATTTCAAAGTCGAAATAAACATTGAAAAACAAAATGGACAAATCTGCCATGAATAGTTTTATCGTGTCACTAAAAGACAAAAGTAGAAAAATGACGCGATTCATGGTAGATTTACCTTTTTAGCTTCTCAATGTTTATGTCGAATTTGGAACTGAAATTTTTGGAGGTTGTACAAACATATCTTATCGTAGAATTTTTTCAAATATTTAAATTTAATATTTTTTACGGTAGACATGGAGCATCTTAAGGGATGGTAGCACTAGATATCTTACCGTACATGCGCATACGTGTTGTGAGGAGTAGGATGGAGCACCGGAGTATCTATCAACTGAATGACGTGTAGAAAGTAACTAAGCCCAACTCAATTGGTGGACCTAAGTAGTTTTGGTACAAAAATCTGTACTATCAAGGTGGAAGAAGAAAAGAGGGCCTCCCGGAGATTTTCATTTATTTGGGTTGTTAGAAAATCTGTACTATCAAGAGGGTGGCCGCTTCAGAAAGTATCGATGAAATCAAATCACGCACAAAAACTTATACTTACTAGCACAATACCCGTGCGTTGCTACGGGTAATAAAAAAATGTGCATTGATGTTCATTGTCTTCACCAAACAATTTGTTTGTGGAAGAAATGAAGAGCTGGTAAAAAATGTATGGCATGGATGCGGCATGTCGTAGAAACCAAGCGGCCGCTGCTTTCCCCTGCAGGTGCACCTCCATCTGCTTTCCGCCGAGGCATTCTACATCTGTAAATCATAGATCAAGCACACAATTTCAAAAGAAAAATAGAAAGGACCCGCAACAGTGCATCTAGTTACTTCCGGTCTGGTGGACCTGTTCTTCCCCGGGTGTCCGTCGACAGAGCTGTCATAGGGGCTGCCGAGTGAGGGAGTAAGGTCGCGGCGACGGAAGAACGAGGACAACACCGGAGCGGTGCACCGGCGGTAGCAGAGGAGCAGAGGCTGGAGGATAGACACGGTGGCGGGTCAGCGCTACCACGGGGCAGTGGCGGACTGGCGGTTGAGGATTTAGCCATACTCAAGTAATGGCAATCAGCTTTTGCCGCTCACGTTCCACAAAATCTGCACAAAATTAACCTGAACATCAACACTTATTTAGCCCAACATAACCCAACACCAGTACAACAATACCAACCTTCATCAGTCTCCATCAGGAGGCGCCTCTTTACAACAAAGTGAGCCGCATATGAATCCACTGTCCAAATAAAAATGATAAAATAAAATAGAGAAAGGATGCACGAGAACCTCACCTCCACACCTAGAGATACTGGGCAGCGCGTCTGGAAGAGGTGCTTGACCGACTGGGAGGACACCGACGGCGTGGAGAAGGAGCTGTCCTGGTGAGGAGGCGTCCGGTTTGTGGAGGAACTCGGGGCTAGAGGCTGAGCTCAAACAGTAGGATGAGATCGGGATAGAGGCAGTAGTCCGACGGAAGGAGGGGCTCGGATGACGAAGGACGGCCGTGTAGGTGCGGTGGCGGGGGGCGAGACGGGAAGGGCTGTGGCGGCAAATCGCTGGCTAGGTTTGGACTGGGGAGCTCGGGGAAGGGCACTATTGGGGATTTTTTTCATGTCAAACACCGAACCTGGACGTTCCTTTCCGGTGGCAAAGGAGTAATAATGTCCAAGTTTACCTAGCGCTGCAGGGGCAAAATTGGGAATTACAAAAACATACCAAACTATCACCACTGATTGCAATATTATAGTTTAGACAATCACAAACGGCTAATGGCTAGAGAAATCTACCTGATATTCATATGTTGTTGCCTGAGGTTTCCCGGCTCGGATTATCAGCGATACAGATTATCTGGCACTAGATATACGGATTGTTCAGGAGCTTGTGCACTTGTTGCACAACTCTCTAGACACCTTGCATGTCGCCCTGGATTATCCAAGGTTCAGAACATCCGGCCTTCCTAATAGCTTTGTCCCGCGTCTGCCACTTCATCGAAATATTTTGATTTCCCCTTGCTATACATTCTGGATCTTGTTGATCTTGGGTGTTTGGACACCCTAGAAGACAGAGGTTTTCACGTAGCTCAGTCGTTATCGTATAAAGATTAGTGACATTCTTGGAAGCGTCCAATTGAGTTGTGGATATCGCCCAAACATGTTGCACCCACAAACGGCTCATAGCTGGAGAGATCTACCTGATATTCATCTTCTGTTGCCTAAATTATCCAGGCTCGAATTATAGAGACACGGATTATCTGGTGTTGAATATCTAGACGGTTCACGAGGTTGTGAACTTGTTGCACAACTCTCTAGACACCCCGCATATAACCCCAAATATTGCCCTGGATTACCAAAGTCCAGAATATCCGACCTTCCGAGACCGAGGTGACACCCTACCGCTTCCCACGCCGCATCAAGTTGACGAGCATGCGCACGCATGGGGTAATGCCATAAAATCCCCTCTAACCAGTAAGGGTATCATGTCTTCCTCCGATGCGGGCACGGGCGGCCGTCGTTGCGCAAACCATCCAACGCGGTGGAGGAGCCTTCAAGCAGCTGCTGACGTGGGTGGCCGTTGTTGCACAAACCATCCAATGCGGTGGAGAAGGCATCAAGCCACCGCGAACGCGGGCGGCCGCCGTTGCACAAACCATCCAACGCGGCAGAGAACGCTCCACCTTCATCGCACCACCTTCATCCTCGGGAGCCTCACTAAGCGGGTTGTACGGCTTCGAGTTAATAGTGCCTTTGCACCCGGCCGAATTGGGGAGGTAGCAGTCTGAAGCTCCCGAACAGGTTTGCGTAGGAACTTGAAGACTACCGCGCCGGCCGCAGCTTTCACGTCGATAATGGTGGCTCGTCCCAACAGTACTGTCGTGGTAGACGTGCTGTCCGACGGCGAGGGCCACATGTTCCTTGCGTGCGGCTGGAGCAATTTTACCCGTATGCACCATCTACGGCCAGGGTACTTCATCTTCTTCAAGCTCATAGAGAGAGGTGTCCTCTCTGTTAAGGTCTTTGACGACACCCTGTGTCGCAATTCGTGCCGCGGGGAAGCGACTAGATCTAGCTAGTAGGACTAGACTTGTCATAGGACCCCTTAAGTAGGCCAATTTAAGTATTTTCGTTTTCATCTTGAACACCTTCTGTCTCTATAGTTGAATGAATAAAATTTCAATTTCAAAATTATTAAATTTGACTAAATTCGAGGTCAAAAATATTAAATGCGACCGGTAGTGCATGTCAATACTAACACTTACCAATGACGTGTTGTACACGAACACCACTGCGGCACGCTTCAACGTGGCGTGCAAGGCACGCGCCACTCCTAGCTTTTACCAATGGTGCATAACCAGTGACGTGTCTAAATGGGCCAGTAACGGTCAAATCGGCGTGTCACTGCTAAGCTTTTCCCTACTAGTGATAGGCCGTCATGCACTTTAGAAGGCTCTATCATGATATTTGTTGCACATATACACGCAACATGTATCCACCAAGGTATATAATGATACTAAAATGAATAGAAACACAAAAGTTACACAACAATGTATCTGACACTACCAACAAATCTAGGAAGGATTTTTATTTGTTTAATTTACTTTTCAAGCATCTAGTAGAGATTCGTCTGTAAAAGGTTTCTTAGTAGATAATTTGTTTTCACATTTATAATTTGGCTTTAATTCGTTGGAAACGAAATGATACACCAGGGCAAAAAAATGTATTCAGACATTTAGATGCACTATTATACTACTTATTTTGCTAAGTGCAACTGAAATTATAATAGCATTTAATGTCATGTGTTCGTAAAAAAAGTAATAAATAAATAAAAAATGTATTATTACTGAATAACGAAAACTCAAGAACACATTGAATAAAATAGATATGGGGTAGTATGTGATGGCTGTATTTTTTGCATCAACTCAAGTTTTTTGCAATAATCACAATAGCAAATATTGTATCTCAATTTTATATCATTCCCGCCGAGAGCGAAGCCTACTACTAACCCACAACTACATTATCACGTGTATAAATACATCCGTGGTTACGGTTTGCACGGAAACCGAGTTTGGAAATGGTATAGCTGATGTAGATCATGACGGTGGTGATGTAGATGTCATAGCCTATGTGTCCCAGGACTTGTCTTCTTATTCCAAGGATTATCTCGTGACGCTCGAGCTATGGAGATGGAGAGCAGCGTGGCGACTGACCTTCTGGGAGCAGCTGTGGTAGAGGTTTTTTGGAGTCTTTTGCAATTTTAATATTGTTTTCACGTTTTAGACGTTTTAGACCTCAGTGAGTCACACTTTATTTCTGGCATTTCGAACTTTTGGATCATGAATGGAAGTAGATGCACATAGAGGCTGTATTTTAAGACATTAACCCGGCAAAAAAAAAACATGTTGTGTCGAACATCGAACAGCCGAGCCAGAAATTCCAATGCATCCGTCTCAACTTGGCGTTCAGACCCACCAACCGAACAATTACAAGCAGAGCGGCACCTGCTGCTGGCTGGCTTCACAGTTTTGACTCCAACAGCAACGACCCCATCCGTCGCATCGTACAGAACCACCGGCCGATCAATGCATCACCGTCGCGGTGCGAATGCGGCGGGAATCGTCGGCTCGCTCGATCGGTTCCATGCCTTGGCCACACCCAGACCTTACTCTTCCGCGCGCCACGTTGCCCTGCGACTTCCATGCCTTGGGCAACAGATTGATTGCTCCTACCCCTGCCGCCGCCCCCGCCCCCGCCGTCGCCGCCGCCGTCGAGCTGACCATCCGGCCGGGCAAGGCATGTCACACTCACACAAGTCGTGCATAGACAAGAACATCGGCATCAGACATACCTTCAGTCAGTACCGGCCGGCTTGTCGATCGACACTGAAACTGACACCAAAGCATGCAGATAAGACCAACAGCCTACCAAAGCAGAACATGTATCGCCCAGCCCAGGTTCGGCTTTGCTAGCTCCTCTGCCGGAATTAATGTGCGCCGTGACGGTCCAGACAGGAAAAGGAACACGTGGTCTACGGTTGCGCCGGCCTGGTGTCATGCTTCTCGTCGGGCGGTTGTCGTGGCGTATTTGGTGGCGGGAGACTCGTCCTCCGTTGCTGCCTAAATCAGTACAAGTCCAGCACTTTGCATATACTCCCTCCTCCGTTCTATATTAAATGACTCACATATAGATGTATCTAGATGTATTTCACATATAGATACATCCATTTAAGAGTCATCTAAGTTGGAACGGAGGGAGTATATAGTCGGAGCACAAATTGGTTCAGCCGACCCTCAGCACGCATCGCATGCCATCGTCTTTCACTGACCCATCTCTAGGACCGGTATCAACGTCATTATATTGTAAAGCTTGCTATCGACGCTGCCACGACGCCAAACAGTCACACCGTACTGCGCACGTCCATCGTCCGGCATACGACGCCGCCCCCGCTGCACCATGCCGCCAAAACCCGAGGCCGTCAAAGCATTATATGCCACGTCACTCCACCTTGACCACCACGCGAGAAGCACACGGAGACCTCCACCCAGCCACCAAAGACATACACTTGACCCTCCAGCTGATGTGTGACTCCAAAGATGATGCCCCCAAGGGGGAACAAAGCAGGAGCGTCGCCATCATCCGATCCGGGAAGCCCGAATTTGGGTTTCCTCCCGAGCACACAGGGAACAAGAACATCCCCACGACGCCTCCAACCAAAGTGTTTGGCTGTACACTTTTGGACCAGAGGCCATTTTGTAATCATGAACCTGCTTGTACCCAATGAACTCATCAGATTCTATTAATTTAGACTCGAGCATCCTCTATCCTTGATTTTATCTATCTAAAAAAGGGTGTGACACCCTACCTCATAGTGAAAATTTTGTGTCACCGACACAATAACACCACTTGACGCAGCTGCTTTGTCAATTAATTTGTTCTCCTCGTGATTTTCGCCTACTTGCCTAATGTTCTGATCAAACTACTCATTTGATCCTGACTATCACTCTGCTTTAGATTATAAAATGTTTTAGATATTTAGTATGCACTATATACGCACTAAAATGAGTGAACAGACACACGAAAAAGTGTCTAAATAAATACAATTTTAGAAGAAAAAGGAAACGGAGTGTGTACTATTGTAAAGGAATCCGGTCACGAAAATGCGATCATGCATGCTTTTTTCCGGGAGAGCGGGGGCGGCGGCGGGGGGGGGGGGGGGGGGGGCAAAAAGCTATGCCCCATTCCATTAATTAAGAAAGAATTTGAACATTAAGGTAAAACAAAATATTATTACAACCGGACTACTCACAAACGTTTCACACCCGGGATGACCCACGTCTTGGCTTCATCTCTGATTTTCGAAACGATGACAAGGGACCAAACGGTGTGCTATTTTAGGCTAGTCATAGTGGGGAATAACATAGTGTAGTAACATACACATAAAACTAGGCTATGTTACTACCTTCATAGTAACATACAAGTGGTGTCATGCAAAGTCACATTTAATAGGTTGTAGATTCATACTGTCTTGGGATATGTGATGTTACAGTAACATATTATGTTACCACCTCTCTCGCTTTCTTCATTAATTACCTGACACGTCATTTTTTTTGCCTACATGTCATCCAAGTTACTAATGAAGTAACCCCACTATGACTAGTCTTATACGAGGGTGGTCTGACGACTAACCAAAAAGAGGGACCAAAATCGATCGCGTGCCTCGGTCGGTGTGCGCTAACCGTTGACGAAATCCTGTGGCCGGACACTTCTACCATTTTGACTGCTTCGATCATGTGTTCACACATTGTATGTGAGACAGATGCATGGGTCAAACTGCACACCATCCCCCCGGTTCTGCCGTCAGTGAGACCAGAATTTGCTGCGCCCGAATTGTCAATGCGTGTGATGCGTTATGCGTATAGGGACATGTAGTGATGATATGAAAGGCTATCGAACCTGACGATACGGAGGAGCATCATCAGGGTTAGTTTGGCATGGAAAGACTGCACCTTTAATTTCCCCGACCCAGCTAACTGCGCATGCTCTTTATCAGCCGATCGTCTCTTAATTCGCACCTTATCATGTTGGAAACAAACACGAGTCTGATCAAACATCAGTTAGTTATATAATTGTAGATCTGGTTTGCAGAGACTGAAAAAGTGGAGATTACAGTTCCCGGAGACCGGAGTCCAAGTGCACGAGCTGGTGCGGTCTTAAGAATTGGCCGAGGAAGAATCTAACTGCGAGGTGCAAAGAAACTACTAATCGTAGTAGGTGGCTCTCGTAAAGAAGGGAGAAAAAGGACTTGTAATTATTATCAGTGGCGTAATTAGTGGTTTGAAGCCGTGCGAGAAGTGTAAAAACCTACGACCAAACTGACCACACGCTGACGCCAATATCAGTCACCGTCTCTGCTGGTACTCTCCGGCCGGTTTCTTCAGACTCTACCAAAGGCCAGATCTTCAGCAGAAGATTTGTGGAATCCCGGCAGATTGATACTTGCTCATATGATAGGAAGTGTCGCTGCAGGGCCTTCCGTGTCTTATGTCCTGGACTTTTGATCAGTCCTTGTGGATCTGCACAAGTTCTAGAACCCCCAGTGTGCACCTGAAATAGAAAGCAGTAGGTTCCAAAGCAGCAGCACATGCATGCTCTGTTGGAGATGCAGAGCCTGGCAGTTTCAGTTACTAAGAGCATTTCGAGTCAGGACGTCAATAGGACCGTCAATAGTTGTACTACGCATGTTCGCATGAAAATTATCGTCCAGTCGCGACGCAAATAGCCAGTTCTCATCTGGCGCGGCCAATATCTCGTCCTGCACGTCCAGCCCACGCCCTCCGTGGGGTAGCCGCTTGGATGCGCCAGACAAAACCGCGCGCGCCGCCACATCAGGCCCATCCTATCACTTGGGACAGCAAAACCTTAGAAACCTCTCTATTGTTGCCTCCCACACCAGCGGCCCCCAAACATCCGGATCCGAATCAAAATATTAATATTTGAGAGTACAACTTGATGTAATTGAAATACAAATTTAGATACAATTTGATACAATAAAATAAAAACTAAACCCTAAACCTAAACCCGTTTAATTCTCCATCCTTGCCGAGATTGAAAAAGTGGAGATTATAATTCCAACTGCACGAGATGGTGCGGTCAAAGAATTGGCTAAGGAAGAATCTAACTGCGTGGTGCTTATGTGGTATTTTTTTTGTCCCGTGAACCTGCTTGTACCAAGCGAACTCATTTGGTTTTATTAGTTTAAAAATCAAACATCATGTATCCTTTTATTCTAAAAAAAAGTGTGAAACCCCTATCTCTTGGTGAAAAATTGTGTCACTTATACAATGACACCGTGTTTGTTCTAGCTAGGTACGCCTCCGACTCCAAGACGCATAGACCACTTGATCGTGGCTGCTTTATCAGTTAATTTCTTCTTATCACGATTGCCCCTACCCGCCTAATGTTCTTATCTCACTACTGATTCGATCATGACCACTAATAAATAACGAGCCGGTCAGGCGGTCACGAAAATGTGCCAATTGCTTGTTGTCTTTGTTGGATTTTTCCAAATTAATTATGTGACGAAACTTGATCGCTGTTTCTGCTGTTCCTTAGTTGATCTACTTTTTAAGACTTTGCTAGTAGCTTGTCTTTGCGTATCACGCACCCTGTACTCTGTACAACTCGTCTATATATCAATGAAAAAGCAGCTCCGTTCTGCATTTTCTTCAAAAAACAAAAAAAACTTAAGAGGGCCGGTGTGTGCTGACCCAATGCCGATTGCCAACGCTCTAAGATAAAGAACCACGAGCTATTTTATGCATGCGGGGTATGGTATGCTGACTAATCAAAATGGACCAAAATCGCGTGTCTCGATCGGTGTGTGCCAACGGCCGGTTGACGAAATCTCATGGCCCGATCGACGCTTCTAGCATTTGACTGCTTGGATCATGTGTTCACACATTCTGTGTGACCGAGACGTACGCATCATTTAGATGCCTTCATGAATTTGCTGCGTCCGAATTGTCAATGCGTGATGCGTATACGGACATATAGAGATCGATATGAAAACCTTTCGAACTTGACGATACGTGGAGCACATCAGGGTTTGGCATGCAGTTTCTTCTTCCAACCCTGCCGCTCTTGTGTTTCTTTGGCTGACTTCATCATTTGTTGAAAAGAAACACTAGTCTGGTCGATCTAACCTCAGTTAGTTAATGGTAGATCTGGTTTGCCGAGACTGAGAAAGTGAAAACTACAGCTCCCGGCCGGAGTCCAGGCGCACGAGCTGGTGTTGGTGCGGTCAAACAAACTATTGGCCAAGGAGGAAGAATTAAGCTAGCTGCGAGGTGCAAAGAAGCCATCGTGGGCTCTGCGTGAAGAAGGGAGCAAATTAAGGGTACTTAATTTACTTTTGCTTCGGTTGCCTCCCCGGGCAAAAGTTTGGCTTACGGACGGTCATGATTTGCCCATAACTTTTAATCGGATGGTTTTATGGGAAACTTACCTCCTCAGTTTTTCTTCAGGGGGAGGCCACTGAAGCAAGCCTTAGTGGCATAATTAATCAGTGCCCTCTTGTCTGAAACGTGTAGAACTGTAAACCTACGACCAAACTGACCAGAAACGGACGTTTTCTGCACGCTTTTCTTCCGTCATGATGCTGCGGCAGCGATACGCTCACGCACGCTGTTCGTCGGTGTCAATGGCCTATCGCCACCGTTTCTTCAGACTCTAGCAAAGGCGAGATCTTCGGCGCGTGTGCCGATTGGGTACCAAGTGATCGACGACCACTTGGTTTTCACCTGTACGTACAAGACACGCCATCATTTCTTTTTAGTAACTAACTCACTACAGGAAACTGCGGATATGCCGACGGCCAAAAACCGTCAGCGTAGGTCAAATTGCCGTCGGCATAGGTCTACGCCGACGGCTGCCGCCGGTGTATGGCCGTCGGCGTATCAGCCCGTAGGCATAGTCAAAAATGCAGTCGGCATATTATTTTTCCTCATTTTTTCATCATTTTTATTCTTTTAAAAAACTTTTACTTATATTTTTTAATTCTATTTTTATTTATATTCTGAAATTTTCTACTTAGCCACACACTTAAACTCTAATTCCACTCATAATCCCAAGTCAAACTAATTACCCTGATTAAACTTCCCATTCGGTCACCCATCCTCCAGACCAAGCACGCTTAACTTCTGAGTTTCATCCAAATTAGGTTCCAAATGAGAAATTAGAACTTACTGATATAACTATCATATCAATCATATTAACCCCTGGGTCACGATGTTACACTTTTTACAACTTAAATTTTGAAAATTTATTTGAATAAATAACAATTATTAAGTAATAATATTTTTTAATAAATAACAATAAAATGAATTTTAATTTATTTTTTCCCTTTCTACATTTAATATAGAATATCTCATATCTTTAAATCCGTAAATTGAAATTTGAAAAATAAAATGTCTAAATCGATTAGAAAAATGAGAGTAATTCAAAAATGACATCCATATCATCTTGTGCATCACATAAACATCGATAAACTTGGTATTTTAATGAACTAGCAAAAATGTCCGTGCTTTGCAACGGGCGAGAAGAAAAAATCATGCTTTGGATTAAAAACATCAATGTGACCCAATTTTTTTTTGAACGTTTGTCGACCCGTGTAACCCTACCCCGAGTTTACTCCTTTTACATTATCTCATCCGACAAAGCACAAGTGGTGGCGCAGTCCAACGAATGTGTCAAATTTGACTCTCTATATGCCAATTGTAGAGCCTCTCTAAATTGTTTGTTTCTTCGTCGCCCCATCTTATGGACTCTCAAATTATCACTCTTCGAATTTCATCAACTTGTATACATTGATTTATTGTAACTACCAAAATTACACAACACAACTTAAGATAATGTTTATGTATAATCTTCCTATCTCTCTCTCTTATTCTTATCCTTGCATCTCTAAAATAACAAAACATTTAGAACAAGAAGAGTAAATTTAGTGTCATCCTGCTATGACTCTAGTACTTTCAAGAATTCGTAATGAAGATGGACTCAAAGTACATTTTAGCAATTCCAACAAAACCACGAATATCCTGCAAATCGCGTGTCACGGCAAAATTCTAAACTATGGTTTTAGAAAATAGATTAACAAATATGCCTTTGCCGGAGAAGGCAAAAGTCTGCCACCACACCGGATTGGCATTCTCCTCTCGGTGCCGCACCACGTCCTTCAAGCTGTCGAGTTTACATATATGTACGGGTCCAGCGAGTCCGTGCTGATCATTGTCGGCATTTTAACATCTACTCCCTCCGTTTCATATTACTTGACTTCCAAATGGATGTATCTAGACACGAAATGAATCTAGGGACATCCATTTAGAAGTCAAGTAATATGGAACGAAGGGAGTACATGAATGAAGAAAGAAGAGTGTCGATCCCATTATGGCATTTTAACAAACATGCGGTGAGCAAGTTCAAGAAAACCTCGGTTTGAGCCAGCGCGTGCACAGCATGAGAGTTGATTGAGAGAAAAAGAGGGACCTGAACGTGGACACCTTGCTAATAAAGACCGTGGGGCTTCTTTTGGATCTTCAAGAGCAGTCCGCTCTGGCGCTGTGTCTGGTCAAAAGCTGCCCAATGGCTGCGGGTTGTTGGACAACGTCGAGGGAGAAGAAAGCAGCCATGTCGAGGATGCGGAGGCAGGCACCAGAGCTGCTCTAGGTCCAGGGCTCCAGGCCAGCCCCCCACTGTTCGGATCGATTCCTACCAAAGACCAGCCTGATTCCAGCCAAGAACGACCACACACTGCCGCCATGGCACGTGGACACGCGCGGGGCCATTTTGACCATTTTTTCAAAAAAGTAAAAGAAAGTGAAAAAATACTCAAAAAATAGAATCCTTTGGCATGGAGCCTTTTTATGTTTACTAGTTGCTATAAAAAATGATAAACTTGATTTTTTACAAAGTTTCCAAAAAAAATCCTTCACAAAAAGTTCTATCATCTACAAACATGTATAAGTTTCGAACAAAATGACTAAGATATGACCATCCCCGTGGCATAGTTTGTGATAAAGTTCCCATATTAGGCACATAGGTGTGTCTTGGCATGGGAAATATTGGTGCCGAACCGAGTTTCCAAATTATTTTTCCAAATATCATTTTTCATTTTTAAGTGTCAAAAATAACATTTTTTGTGAAGCAAGTACCAAAAATATGTTGCAAAATGACACCCATTTAATTTTCACAAATAGTAGTACATATATGATGGATAATTCCCAAGTATTAGGAATTTTCTCGCTTTATACCTAATTTCTCCTACTTAAATGACTTTATGTTGCTTTTCGGAAAGTAATATAAATTTGAACTACAAGTGTGTGATAGTTTGCTCTGAATTTTCTTTAAAAATCATTTTAAGGTACAAAACTAGTGATTATATCACAGAACCGTCGATAGTTTTGAAAGATTCCACCCCTTTCGATGAATAGGCACTGGGGCCATTTTGACCATTTTTTCAAAAAAGTAAAAGAAAGTGAAAAAATACTCAAAAAATGGAATCCTTTGGAATGGAGTCCTTTTATGTTTACTAGTTGTTATGAAAAATGATAAACGTGATTTTTGACAAAGTTTGTAAAAAAATCTTTTACAAAAAGTTCTATCGTCTACAAACATATATAAGTTTGAACCAAATGACCATCCTCGTGGCATAGTTTGTGATAAAGTGCCCATATTCGGCACATAGGTGTGTCTTGGCATGAGAAATATTGGTGCTGAACCGAGTTTCCAAATTATTTTTTCAAATATCATTTTTCATTTTTTAAGTGTAAAAAATAACATTGTTTGTGAAGTAAGTACCAAAAATATGTTGCAAAATGACACCCATTTAATTTTCACAAATGGTAGTACATATATGATGGATGATCCCCAAGTATTAGGAATTTTCTCGCTTTCTAACTAATTTCGCCTACTTAAATGACTTTATGTTGCTTTTTGGAAAGTAATATAAATTTAAACTACAAGTTCGTGATAGTTTACTCTGATGATATGGATGTCATATTTGGATTCCTCTTATTTTTCTAATCAATTTAGACATTTTATTTGTTAAATTTCGCTTTACGGATTTAAAGATACGAATTATTTTATACTCAATGGAAAACAGAAAAAAAATATGTAGCTATGCCGACGGTATTGCCGTCGGCGTAGCCCTGTGAAACTATGCCGACGGCTTTGCCGTCGGCGTAGCCATATACGCCGACGGTTAATCTACGCCGACGGCTATTTTTCTACGCAGTGCAACTCGCCCCTTACGCCGACGGCCACGACAAAAGGTCGTCGGCGTGCATGTTGGCCGTCGACATAACTCCGCATTCCTGTAGTGAATTATCTTTCTGTGACTATGTAATTCTTTGGAGGGTCTCCTTTCAGTGACCGTGTAATGACGTGAAGATGACGATGTTGCCAGACCTCGCTGTCATGCAGCGCGGTAGCACGTTCACGACCACCTGCACGTTGAATTCGCCGGCCGGCCGAGCACGCTCGCTCGATCTCCGGCGACCATCCGGTGGTCCCACGGTTGCTGGCTCGCGAACTTTTATGATTTCCCAAGTAATGAACTGACTAATTAAGCACGACTGCATGCACAACCACTCTCGTCCTTGGCTCCTAGTTCGTGTTGCTTACTGTCTGCTACAATTAACACTAGCTCTTTTCTTCAGAAAATAATCTGCAACATTAGATGCGTCCTGAGATGCAATGATTCAAAACTAACATAATTTATCATCGTGACCAGTCGTGTCGTGGGAATGCATGGGTCTAACCAAAGGTCCATCCAAAATTCCAAATAACTATCCTCCTCCTCCTACATTTTTCCACAGATGCAGCCATGGCAGAATACAATCATACATACCAACCGTACAGGGAGTACTACAGCGCATGCATTACGGAACAAAAGAAGCAGGAGAAGTTTTGTGGAAGGCCGGCCGATTGATACTTGCTGATAATATAGCTAGGGCCTTCCGTGTCCTTTCTGCAACGGTCCCTGCCTCAGGCCTTGTTCGGTTACTCCCACACCGGCGTGTATTGCGGCCCAATCCCTGCCAACCCCCGTGTATCGGCCCACCCGGGGTGTAATACCGGCCCTCCATAATTCGGCGTTCGGTTAAGCCCGGCGTGGAAGTCACCCCGGCCCAACCCCTGCCGATCCCTTCCATTACACGGGGGAAAAGAAAATCGTCTCCCAGCCCGTGGAAGGAATCCCGAGCGAGGCGAACTTGATAGCGACGACCCGGAGGCGAACTCGGCGGCAGCAGTCACGGCGCCTCCGCATCTCCAACATCCCTCCCTCGCGACGAAGGCCTCTTGCCGGTAAGCTCCTCTTCCCTCCACCCTCTCCCCCTGCCCCAAATTCTAGGGTTCTTGGATTCCGACCTGGGGATGACCTGGTTCTTGGGTTCTTGCCGATGAAGATGGGGTCGAAGAGATCCGCGCCGGTCCGTAGGAGGACGTCGGGACCCGGACCTGGAGGATTGCTTGGGAGCAAATTTCTAGGGTTCTTGTGTGTGTTCATGTTCTTGAGTGTTCTTGCTGACCTAGTAGTGGTAGTAAATTTGTGTTCATCTGCATTTGGATATGCAGAATTTCGGTGGTGTGTAAACTAGTGGTATTGGAGAAACACTAATCTGATAGGAACCTGTGAGCTTGAAAAGACTCTTGTGGAGTTACTCCTTGAGCACAATACCCCTCAATATAAGGGTCAGAATGGGTGGTCCTCTGATACGTGGAACAGGATGGTCAGGAAATTCCACGAGGTTCATCCATATGTAACTTTAACAAAGGTACAAATCCAAGATAAGGAGAAGGAGTTGAAAAGAGAATATAAGCTGCTCAAAGAGGCCAGAAATCAAAGTGGAGCTTCATGGAATGAGAAGCGGTCGATGATTGAAGCTGACCAACCACTATGGGACAACCTCATCATCGTAAGATTTATGTATAAGCATTTCTCCTTTTTACATTTCTGATCATTCTTTACTGTATAAGCATTTGTCCTTATACATTTATGTCTATTTTTGTTTCGCAGACCTATCCTAAAATTAAGAAGTTCCGCACCAAGGGTTTCCCTCATTTTGATTCCTTGGGCGAGCTATATGATGGACAGATGGCCGAGGGAACGTACAACTTCACTTCAACTTAGCGATCCCAACAGTCAGTCCGTCCACAAGTGGAGATCGATCCCGAGGTCAGTTCTGTAGAGGTCATATTTCCTCACTCACATATTGGAGACACCTCGGTAGATGCTCAGGATGGTACACAAGGAGGGATGCAAGAGGCCAATCTGCAAGCAAACAATGTTGAGCATGATGATGAGACCCGCCGAACTGTGGCTGCTGCACCATCAACAAGCACTGAGAAGGAACCCAAGAGGCGTCGAACAACTGGAGATGTAGCTGCAGTGATGGAAAGGTATATTGAAATGAAGACTAAGCAGATCGAGGATGAGAAAGTTGATTTGAGGAATGTGGATGAGTTCTCAATCAAGAACTGCATTGCTCGGCTAAACACAATGGAAGTCTCACAGGAGGAGAAGGTGAAAGCATTGCGTGTCTTTAAAGATGCACAAAATCGTGAGCTCTTCATTTGCACTGACATGGAGACCGCTCTGATGTGGCTGCGCATCGAAATGGCATAGCAAAGGTAAAATCTTGGTTGTAGTTGTCGAACCTGTTAACTTAAATTTGATACATATTTCTGTTTGAGAAATCCAGATTTAGTTAGTTGTAACTTGCTGTAGTGCATGAAACAAATCGACCATGTACAACTTGTAACAGATTAACTTTCTGTTGATTACATATTAACTTGTAACATGTCCTCTCTCTGATTTTAGCATAATATGAAATTACTCTGATGAAATAACCGATGAACAATTCATTGGTGTAGCGGCAAGTTGTTATCAAGCATGTAAATATCTAGACTGCTCTTTGTAAATGTTAACATTTTGCTTCTTATCCTCACCGGAATCATAACTTCAGTTTGTGATTATAACAACCTGAAATTGAAGGATGTTAAGCTTGAAATATTGCATGGTTGTTTCTTTTAATTGGCTATTTCAAATTGATATTTGCTCCTCTACATAGAATGTCTCATTTTCCTAATTTCTTTATTAATATGTAAAATAAACCGAGTTTCTGTTGTGGTTTACGGATTTGATGTAACAGGCATGAAGAAGAATAAAGCATGAAGTTTCGAGTGAACAGTTCTCTCTATTTAGTATAACAATGGCACTCAAGTTTTTGTAGCTTGTTGCATTAAAATCTTCAGATAAACCAGGTTGTACTGCTGCTGCTATTTGTGATGAATAATTGTACTGGTGGAGTTTATTTGTTGTTGTTTAGACGATGGGGTTGAGTTGATTATTTGATTAAAACCCAAGATGAATTAGTTTGAGTCACATTTACATTCTAACTCAGCTTTTAAAATCCTTAGATTGTTTTTTTTTTTTTTTGCTCAAGTTGAACTGGACAAATTCTGACTGTGATGCTTTTTTATACATGGCCAGATGCACAGAACACAAGGAAGCTCCATAAGAAGGCAAGGGTGTCGTGGCGATCAAGAATTTATTTTGTTATTGTATCTTGTTTTCTGAGCATGTTTGATTTCTTGTTGGGCTCTTCTCGAGTGGCGCCGTCCTTGGTCACTATAATATCTTGTTGGGCTCTTCTCGAGTGGCACCGTCGTCCTCTGTGTCCTCGGACACTATAAGATCATCATATATATTGTCGTAGTTGGTTGTATTTGATAAGAACAAGTTATTGTACTTGATACATGTTTGTTGCAGAGGTGGAGATGATGTTGTAAGTGTAGACTATAGTTCAGTGTTGATTGCTTGCCTATGTTGTTCAGAGCAGATAAATATGTGTAATATTGATATGTTTTAAGTTTAGATGGATATTGTTATATATGATTTGCCTAGAGAATGGCGTCTGATGTGAGAGGAGATTGATATTCCTTTGTACGTCAGTACGTGTATGGTCAAATTTATTGATATTCCTTTGTTTTCCATTCTGGGGATTAACCGAACAGCCAACGTCCCTATGGGGGTATGGGGGAACTGATGAGAGGGGGTTACGGGGATTTGGGTGACATGTGGGGAACACCCAATCCACGCGCGGGTTGGTTCCCTGCTGGGATGGGTACCCAGCAAACCGAACGAAGCCTCATGGATCATCGTCCAGCTAGCTGCTGCAACTCGGAGCTAGCTGGAACGATTCAAGAGCGACGGCTTCGTCACGCGATTTAACTCACTTGCCGGTCGGTGAGCCTGCCTGTCACTGACCCCAGTCTACTTATGTAATCAACTGTTTAAGAGTACTCCTCGATCCCTAACTCTTTTTCGGCATTTTTTTATTTTTTTTGATCAATCGCTAGCTGTGGATCTGCAGAAGTTCTAGAAGCCCCAGTGTGCAGAAGATCCGAGTCTGCCAGTTTCAGTTACTAATAAGTCGGTTGATCTCGAACCTGAAATATACATGCATGGGTCAAAAGGTACCGGCCGAGAGCGTCTCTCCAAACACGTGATATCGTTCGAGCCTTTCGGTTTCTGCACGCACGCGTCGTGCTGTGTTGAAAAGGGTGGGAAACATCCAAATACAAGAATAGAAAGATGCCTAATTTGCCAACATTGGTTTGAGAGCAACAGTTTGCGGTTTCTAGGGAGTAGTAGCTGACAATCTCCTTGGTTCCTGAAAATTCTGCAATGCTAGTACTACTGTTTGCACAGATCCCCATCAGATTATCACTTCTCTGCTGTGACTACTTGGAGCCTGATCGTGCCTACTCAAAGAGCTAATATTTGACTTGCCCTTTTGTTTAGCTAGCCTCTTTCAAGGGGAAACTGTCTCACTTTGCCAGCACAAACAACCTTACAAATTTAGGCGAGGACAAGGACATGTGCTTGCTTGAATTGGCGCCGCAAAAATCCAAAGGAGATGGTTGCCTGTACACACTTTGTTTGCTAGGATAATTGACAGGCTCGCGGTTAGGATAGAGTCCTAATCAAGCTAAGCTCCACATAAAGCCTAGGGATCTGGGGGACTTTCCGTAGTCGTCATTATACAAAGGAGGTCTGATCAAGCAGTGCAAAATTCGCTCCACAGATTCCGCTCTCTTTCGCCTCTTTCACGTGCCTCTGTAAGGCTGGTGCCAGTGCACCGCAGGCTATAGCCCGTGATAGCGCTGCCACATCAGCTTTTTTCTCCACTCTCACCCCACTCTCACCACACTCTCACCCCACGGTGCCAGTGCACGGGCTATAGTGCCAGCTCTCACTTCTCTCTCCTCCACATCAGCATTTCTTTTTCAGATTAAGTTATTTCACTCGCTTTTGTTTAGACATTCAAAATAATGTAAGAAAATTATTTTATTCAATTAAAAATGTTACCGATTACATAATAATTAATAAAATTGCATAATAAATTTAAAAAATTACATAATAAATTGGAAAAATTACATAATCTTCTTACAGCCACCCTCCTCCCTTTTCCTCTTTTTGCATCTAGGTCCTCCCACCTTGCTTTCTAGTCCTTTCTTTTTATTTTCAGGTCCTTGGACCTTTTTCCTCTCCCCTCTCCTTTTCTCCTTCCTCTCTCTCTTTCTTCCTCCTCGCCCCCGCATGCACCCGACCAGCTCGATCCCCTCCTCCTCTCAGCCTCTCTGCCTTCCCCGCCACACCACCTCACCGCCGTTCCCCTGCTCCCTTCCCCGTCGTAGGCCGCCTCCGGCCAGCCTCCTCCGGCGTCTCCCCTCCTCCTCTGCGCCATGGCTGCGCCCGGCCTTCCCCTTCGCGAGCTCCTCCGACCGGCCCGGCTCCCCTGCGCCACCTCGACCTCCTCCTAGCTGCCGCTCCTCTCGCCGCGCTCCCGCCGCCAACGCGGGCGACAGCGGGGCGGTAGCGCCCGCTACCGCCGGGCGACGGATCCGTCGCCCGCCGCTGTCGTCCCGCCCGCCTGTCGCCCGCCTCTCGCCCGGTGCGGGGCGGTATCGCCTCCACTACCGCCCCCACTGGCACCAGCCTAAGACTATGCACACCCGAGTTAGTATTTCTTTCTCCCACGAGCTCCAGATAAGGGGCCAAATTCAGGGAAGAGCCCGAGATTACTTTTGGAGTTAAAAATGCTCTGGTTTTTCTTACTCGTAGACGTAAAGATGATTTATATGAACGTGCAAAAAAATTGTCGAAACATACGTTGCATTTTAGCCATAAAATAGAAAAATATGAATCTCGATATGCTTTAAAAAGAAAATAAGATTTTAGCCTTCACATTTATCTTTCTGTGAGCAGATCGCAGATGACGAATCCGTAAGATATAGACGCGTGTGCATCATATGCATCCGTGTGTACATGTATATTTTTTAAGTGAGAAAAAGAATGAGTATTTCGCATTTTTTAAAAAGATTTAAATCACAACTCGTACGTGCGTACGTACGTCCAATGAAATTTTACAGTGTACAAAATTTTCATGCCGGGAGAAACCACACCTTCTTTTTAAGAAGCAGCCGGCCGGCCGGCAGGAGCTGACATCTTAGCGGGTGTCCTACCAGAATAAATCCCTTCAGCCAAAGAAGGATTACCGCGCCGCCGTACGTCATCAGCATCATCGAGTTAGGAAATGAAGTCTTTTGAGCCACCAGTGCGTGGTTCGGAAGTAAGATGGGTTAACAATTCTCGTTCCTTTTTATTCGGTGGATTCTGTCGCTCGATCCGTCCGGCATAATCCATGGAGCCATTCGCTCCACGCACCACGGGCGGGCGGACGGAAAAGACAAGGTTCGTTTTTTCGGAGTGCTTGTGTGTAAGAGTAACTTCAACGTCGGTCCGTTTGTATCGGTGTGTTGGGATCTGATTTTCACGCGAACGGAGTGAAACTGATCAGATGGATCGGCGCGTTGCAGTTGGCTAATGTCTCCTGTGCTCGGCACCATATCTGTTCGTTGCGTCCCCGTCCGTCGCGTCGCCGTGACGTAGCTCTGTTCGACAGCGAGAGGAAACAGAGCTGGGCGTGCGCCATGTGTGGCTGCGGCGACGCAGGATCGGATCGGGGGAATAAATCGACGGTTACGTTTCTTACGTCAGTTTTGGCTAGCTAGCTACCTAGCCTGAATAGAGTGGATGTATATATTTTATTTTCCTAGCGTGTGGTCTTGCTATTGCCGGCACGGTGGTGGATCGATGGTCCTTCCTGGCCGATCGAACACGTATACGCAGGCGTGCACGTCAGGGGAGGAGAGGTTGTGATCAACGCGTCAGATGGAGGTCATGCTTACCTACGTGCATGTTCACTTGCAGTTGCAGTATCGGCTTGAAGGCGTATTATAAGAATTAGTGAGAGAACATTTATCTTCGTAAGTGGGTTCTGGTACTAATGAAAACATGATTAGCAAACTAACTAACTAACTATGTGATTGAGCTATTTGATAGTGGCTGGCTTCACAGTACGTGGTTTGACTCCAACAACCCCGCCGCACGCTTTGCCTGCACGCATGCCCTGCCTCAATAGTCGTTAACTGGCACGCTAGAGTCTACGCACGATTAAAATTAATCGAAAGATCCTATAGACCACGTTGGCGCGCGTACCGTCGACCATTGCATAGACAAGGACAACGGCGTCTGTCAGACATGCCTGCATACACACCACGGTTGTCGGTCGATGGACAGCGCGAGTACGTGGGCCCTCATCAACAAGGAAGCAGCTGACACCGGCGAGGTGTTCCGGCCAGGGAGACGTCTCTGCCGGTGCAACCAGGGGAATTTTCCCCAAAAATCGTTTATATACTTGCCTTATGCATAAAATTACCTTGATGTATCATGGCATAGGGGGGCATTGCTTTATACTACCTCCCTATTTAAATATATAAGATGTTTTAGTATTTTCACTACCGGAAATCTGGAATTTGCCGTGGGCAAAACAGCACGGCAAAGGCTGTGCGGAACATGACAAGAGTTTTGCCGTGCGTATACGGCAAAGACCTCATGACAAAATACTCGTCAGCAAAGACTCTTTGCCGTGCGCTTTTACCAAAATGAACGGCAAAGTCTTTGTCGTGTGCTATAGACGTCAGAATCGGGTCAACCATTCGTCGACGTCTTTGCCATGAAGTTCTTCTTTGCCGTGATCCTGGGTAAACGCCTTCTCGGCATAGCGCACATCTTTGACATGTGCTCTGCGAGAAGCATCACGACACATATTCTATCTTTGCCATGCGCTCGCTGCTCCACCTCACAGCACAGATTCTAACTTTGCCGTGTGCTCTCTGCTCCACCTCACGGCACAGATGCTATTTTTGCCGTGCGCTTGTTTCGCGACCGCATGGCACAGATCCCATCTGGCAAGTTGCCAGACGCACAGGTGCACGACACGTGGCCGCTTTGCCGTGTGGCTTGGCACGGCAAAGGTCTTTGCCGTGTGCCCTTACACGGCAAAGTTCCATAATACACAAGTTTTGTGCTGTTTTTTTTAATCCCTGCAATTCAAACAGTTTGACATATGGATACAATTTGATATATATCACAATTCTGACAAACATGTAGATCACGACGGCAATTCACACAAACATATAGAACACGACGGCAATTCACACAAACATATAGATCACGACGACAAACATATCACAAGTCACACAATGCTCCATAATTCACACAATTTTCAAACATATCACATATAGGTCATGAAGGCGAAGATGGACATGAAGCTCCACATGTAAGTCACGACGACGAAGATGGACATCATTGAGGAGGATCCTCCTACATGTTTGCAAAAAAATGATTGAGTTCGACAACTAAATGTCAAGTGCATAGGCATAATTTAACTAATTATGTGGAAATGGCATAGTCATGGCATTAAAAGAAAGCGAACTAAAATTTGATGAGTTGAACTAACTAAAATTTGACAAGTTCAACTAATGGGTAAAATTTGACAAGTTCAACTAACTAGTGTGTTGGTAGGTTGCGGGAACCAAGATACAGCTCCGAGGTGCGACCCGCTTCACCGACCCCGCTTACTCCACAGTAGGCCAGTTTCTGCACTCTCTCATAGGTGAAAACTTCCACTTCGGGTGCACGACATGGAATCATGTGTTAACATGTGCCAAAAGTTGGGTTGAGATGTTCATATGATTTAACCTAACATAATCAGGGAGGAAAGCCTACCGAGCAGCCCCTATTCAATGCCTAGGGAAGGGGTAGACGACACCTCGCACGTTCGGTCCACTTATTCGGGGTTTCGACGCATGCGTCCCGCACCGGAGGGTTATATATATTATCGAGAAACATAATTAAGTGAAGTAAATGAACCTACTAGAAGCCTTAAAAAAGAAAATAAACAAAGCAAGCATATCAAAACAAAACAAAGAAAGGGGGCTAGTGGAAACACATGGTTTGTCGTGTGTTATCACCAAAGCACACGGCAAAGGACATATGTGCCGTGTGCTACCACCAAAGCACACGGCAAAGGACATATGTGCCGTGTGCTCGTTTTATACACACGGCGTACCGTTTTCCGCGAATTTATTTAGAGCGCGGGAAATGAGCCGCCACGACGGGAATAAAATTTGGCCACTCTTTGCCGTGAGTTCTGTTATTCAGGCACGGTAAAGATATTTCCTGCGAATTATTGAGGAGCGCGGCAAAGTTACGAATCATGGTCAACTGATTGGCCGTGCGGGGAAATAAAGGCACACGGCAAAGATGTCTTTGTCGAGCGGACTTGATTTGCCGTGCGTTTTGTGTCTATTTTGCCGTGACCGATACTTTGCCGTGGGCTCTTGGTCTTCTGTGCCGTGCTTCATTTCTTTGCCGTGAGCCTTTTATGCCTTTTATGTTCCTCACGGCAAAGTACGCTTTGCCGTGTTGCGGGAAATTATCTAGATCGGTCGTCATGGGAAAGGTAGATTTTCAGGTAGTGTTTAGCCTCAACTTAACTACGTCTTGATCAGAGCAAAAACAATGCTAGGTAGCTTTTACACCGGATCGATGCCTGTTACGGATTCGCAGGCGAATATATATATGCAGATAAGACCAGCAACCAAAGCAGGAACAACGGATTCTCGGGCGGTTCGGTTGCAGCGAACTCTGTACTGCAGATCCAGATCACTGTGAACATGCTTGGCTGGTTTAACGATCTATCTGCAGTTGGACCCTCCCTCCGCAGTACTTTATCACGTGTACTAGAAATTTTCACACATCCGCTCCGTGCACTTTTTTTTTGTTTCTCTATTTAGGGAAAAGTCTATTTTTAACCTTAAAATTGTAGAGTTTTAGCGAAATGAACCCTGAACTCCAAATCCATATCGTTTGTACCCTGAACAAACGAACCCCGGTCTAAATCAAACACTGAAGATATTTTACACGTGAAAAAATAATAAAAATCCATACTAAATAATTAGGTGCTTTCACTGATGAAGCTGACCCACATGTCAAACCAATCTTCCACCGCCAATGTCTCTCCCGAGTCAACAACACACCTCCACTCTCTGACCGGAGCGTGGCGGCCGACCGTCGTGCGCGTGCGAGCACTGCCGTCCCCCTGATGCTCCCTAACAGATCCGCGTTGCCATCCGCTACGCCTCTGTGAGAGCGACACAAAGGGCTCGGGAGAGCGAGGACACCCGCAGCCGCCGCGCCTCCAAGCTCGCGGCCAAGCACCGCCGTCGCGCCGAGCACTGTCGCCGTCGCCGCGTGTACCACCCCTGAACGCCGTACGCGCTCTCGTCGCGTCACCGCGTGCAACGCCCCCGCCCGTCGTACGCGCTCACCGGCCGCACAACACGCCCCGCGCGAGGTTCATCTTGAGGGCATCGTTCATGGAGCAGAGCTGGACGGAGGAGGCAAGAGGTGGAGCGGCGGTTCATTTACTGCATCGACAACGACGAGTCTCGGCGGCATGGTGCTACGGGGTCTCGGTGATGGACGCGCGCAGGATGGTGGTGCTGTTTGGCGACGTGGTGGCGTCGACGGCGGGTCGAACAAGGTTACTGCGTTGATCTTTCCTGAAGATGGGATGGTGGGAGACGGCGGCAGCGACTTCTGAGTGTACGCATGTGGTGTGCGCTGAGCGTCTGCTGGACCGGTTGTGCTCACGGGTCGCTATTGGGCGGCTTGTTTGATGCCTCCGGATATAGATGATGTGCGTTGGTGTGTGAGGTCTAGGCACTTGGGCCTGATCGGTCCACCCCCTTCATCAAACTTGTAGGTGTAGCGATTTTTCGCCTGGACGGTGGCTTCCGGCTGATTGATGTATCTCTTTGTAAATCTTTGTGGTTTCGATTTTCTCTTATATTATTAATTAAAAAAAGTTGTGTACATCTTTTGGATGTAGAGCCCGGAGGAATACCCTCCATTTCGGAAAAAAACTTGATCGTGGTTGATTTATCAATTAATTTCTTCTTATCACGATTGCACCTACCCGTTTAATGTTCTTATCTCACTACTGATTCATCATGACTACTACGTAATAAATAACGATATGGCCAGGCGGTCACGAAAATAAGCCAATCGCTTGTTGTCTCTATTGGATTTTCCCAAATTATCTGGCGAAACTTGATTGCTGTTTCTGCCGTGTTCCTTAATCTACTTTTTAAGACTTGGCTAGTACAGTAGCTCTTGTCTTTGCGTATTACGCACCCCTGTACTGTACAGCTCGCGTGCAGATGGACCAAAATCGCGTGCCTCGATCGGTGTATATATATGCTAACCGTTGACGAAATCCCATGGCCCGACACTTCTAGCATTTGACTTGTTGGATCATGTGTTCACACATTCTATGTGACTGAGACGTACCCATCGTTCGATCAGATGCCTTCATGCATGCATGGGTCAAAGTCAAACTGCACACCATGCAGTGAGACCAGAATTTGCTGCGTCCGAATTTTCAATGCGTGATGCGTATACGGATATATAGAGATGATGTGAAAAGCCTATATATCGAACCTGACGATACGGAGCATCATCAGGGTAGTAGTTTGGCATGGAAAGACTACACTTTTTTCTTCGAACCCTGCAGTCTTAATAAGCACTCGTCTCTCCCTCTGTAAGCATCAGGGTTAGTTGGAGAGAAACACGAGTCTGATGAAAGTGAAACCACAATTAATTAGTTAGTTGTAAATACGGTTTGTGGAGACTGAAAATTAAGGTAGAGATTACAGCTCGCGGAGTCCAAGTGGAGCACGAGTTGGTGCGGTCAAACAAACAATTGGCCAAGGAGGAAGAAGGTAGCTGCGCTCGAGGTGCAAAGAAGCTACTATCGTACGTGGGCTCTGCGTAAAGAAGGGAGCAAATTAAAGGTAGTACTTAATTAGTGGCTAGATTAGTGCTCTCTGGTAAAACCTACGACCAACCTGACCAGAGACGGACGTCTTCTGCACGCTTTTCTTTCCGTCCGTGATGCATGATATGCTGCGGCTGCGATACGCTCACGCACGTGCGCTGTTCGTCAGTACTGTACTCAGTATCAATCACCTATCCCAACCGTCTCTAGCTGCTGTTACTCTCTCCGGCCGGTTTCTTCAGACTCTAGCAACAAAGCCGAGATCTTCGGCGTGCGTGCCGATTTCTGGACTAACTATCTTTCTTTCTTTCTTTCTGTGACCATGTCATGACGTGAAGATGATGTTGCATCTAGCAGCGCGGTAGCTCGTCCACGACCACCGTTGCACACGTTGAATTCACCTGCCGGTCACGCTCACACGATCTCGGGCGACCATCCCGGTCGCACCGTTTGTTTTGCCAAGTACTTCCTCCGTTCTAAATTAGTTGTCTTACATTTACCAAAAAGTGGATGTAAACGGAGGGAGTAATATGGACTGACTAAAGCACGACCGCATCCACACATGGTCCTTTACTCCTAGTTGGTCTTGCTTACTAGTGTAAAACGGGGCACTAGTCCCGGTTCCAGAGGCCCTCTAGTTTCGGTTGGGCAACCGGGACAGGTAAATCCCCCCCCCCTCTGTCCCGGTTTGTTACAAACCGGCACTAAAGCCCCTCCCACGTGGCCGCGGGGGAGGCCGTGAAGCTCGAGAGTTTTAGTACCGGTTCGTAACACGAACCGGGACTAAAGAAAAGTGTTTTCTTTTTTATTAATTTTCAGGGTTTAGGGGTTAGGAGGGGTACGTTTAGGGTTTTAAGAGGGGTATAGGGTTTCGGATGTCAGTCGAAAGCCGTTGCAGCGCATGGGGATTACGTCGATGCGTCAAAAAATGCGTTTTCGTATATATGAAGTACTACTGATGAGGGCATCGTGCAGGCGTCGTGTTGGTCGGTTGACACTCTAAAACATAATTAATTGATATGTAAAAGTCTAAGGTTGTGTTAATTAGGCATGCGTGCCAATTGTGTTTCGGCCGAGCCTATAACGGGCCGGTTTCTATGAGTCAGAGTCCAACTAGGTTTAGAAGTCCTGTTAGGTTCGGTTTGGAGTTTGTCCAACCGACTAGTTGTATGGCCTCCTATATAAAGGAGCCGGCGGCTAGGATTTTAGGGAGTTGAAAATTATGTAGAACTAAAAGTTCAAGGTTACCACCGTCCCTAGGGGATCGGCGTGTATGACGGCGTCTCGGACGTTCGTCTAGTTATCAAGCAAATAAAGGCATGAATGTTCTTAAATCTGTCAAGGGTTATCGTGCGTGCTGGAAGGTCCTTGAATCTGTCAGGGGTGTTCAAGCTTGGCGTGAGGCGTGGTGTTCATCATCTTGTTGCTCGCCTAAATCTATCCAAGTTCTTCAGGTTACGTGTATCACACACGTGATTGGGAGAATAGTTATCCGGTGGTTCTTGCGGTGAAAGATCGAGCCAAATCATCCGTATCATCTTGGTATTAAAGCGCCAGGTTGATCACCGCGAGGGAGTTCATCCAGTTGAAGATTGATCTGCAGATTGGCAGATTTACTTTTGCTGGAGTTGCTTGAAGGAAGATCGACGAGTTGGCATGGATTTGCATCTCACCGCACTAAGGAGGCATGACGGCGAGTTGGCAATTTGTAGCTCAGCTTTTCGAGGAAGGAAGATCGAAGGCCGTTTCGGTTTCCCAACTTCGGCGAGATCGCTTCCGTCACTAGGAAAGGCAGACTCGATTCGATTTGTGTTGTTTCGCTTGTACGTGGAATCCCGGGCGGAAAGGAAAGCAAACATCATTTTAAGCATGATTATGGCTATTCTGTTCTGCTCCTAGTTCCTCCAACCGAACACAATATGGAACCATTCCGTTCCTCATTCCTTTCTGAACCGAACACAGGGTCGGAACCGTCCCGCGACCTCGGAACAGAACCATTCCATTCCATTCCCTCTCGTTCTGGAACCGAACACATCCTAAGGACTCTCATCCGGTCCCGACTTCATCATCGTCGCCCAACTGCTGCTGCAGCATGCAACTCGGAGCTGGAACGATTCAAGAGCGACGACTTGGTCACGCGATTTAACTCCCCGGTCGGTCGGTGAGCCTGCCTGTCACTGACCCCAGGCTACTTAGGGCATAAACTGTTTAAGAGTACTCCTCGACCCCTAATTCTTTTTGGGCAATTTTTTGATATATCCCAATGGATCTGCAGAAGTTCTAGAAGCCCCAGTGTGTACCTGCAGACTGCAGTGCAATAATCAGCATAGAATGCAGTAGGTTCCAAAGCAGCAGCACATGCATGCTGTTCTCAGAGTCTGGTAGTTTCAGTTACTAAGCCAGTTGATCTCGAACCTGAGTCTGTGTCAAAAGGTACCGACCGAGAGAGTCTTTCCAAACACGTGAGATCGCTCGAGCGTTTGGGTTTCTGCGTGCACGCGCGTCGTGCTGTGTTGAACAGGGAGGGGAAATATCCAAATCTAATAATAGAAAGATGCCTAATTTTTGAGTATTGCTTGGAGAGCATAGCAGCAACAGTTTGCAGGTTTTGGTAGCCGACAATCTCGTGGGTTCCTGAAAATTCTGCAATACTAGTATTGCCGTTTGCACGGATCGCCAATTCGCCATCAAGATTGTCTCTTCTGCCGTGACTACTTTGAGCCTGATCATGCCTACTCATCAAAGAGCTAAGCTAGTATTTGACTTGCCCTTTTGTTTAGCTAGCCTCTTTCAAGGGGAAACGGTCTCACTTTGCCAGCACAAACAACCTTACAAATTTAGGCGAGAACAGGGACATGTGCTTGCTTGCATTGGCGCCGAAAAAATCCAAAGGAGATGGTTGCCTGTACACACTTTGTTTGCTAGAATAAGACAGGCTTGCGGTTAGGATAGAGTCGTAGTCAAGCTAAGCCCCACATAAAGCCTAGGGATCTTGGGGGGCTTTCCCTTAGTGTTACTTATCCGTAGTCATTATACAAAGGTGGGTCGATCAAGTAGACTGCAAAATTGGCTCCATAGATTCCGCTCTCTTTCGCCTCTTTCACCGTTTCACGTGCCTCTGAAAGACTATGTACACCCTAGCTAGTTAGTATTTCTTTCTCCGACGAGCTCCAAAAATGGGGCCAAATTCGGGCCACAGCGATACGAACCCCGGGCAACATGTAGGGCGGTATTTAGAATAAAATAATGGTGTTTTGAAGTTAGAAATGCCGTGCTTTTTCTTACTCATAGACGTAAAGATGATTTAGATGGACGTGTAAAAGTTTGTTGAAAAATACTGCATGTTTATTATTTTGGGGCTAGCTACCCGAAAATATGACTTACAATATGCGTAAAACATTATCTGGACGTAGCTCTATCAAAAATTTGGACCTACATCATAGACATCCGTATATATGTACATGCCTTCTTTTTTTGGTAGATATTTTTTTTACGTGAGGAAAAAAAATCGAGTTTTTAAAAGATTGAGGGATCTCCGTTTTTTGAAGTGTTTTGAAAATAATTCGGTTTCTAAAAATATTAAATACATTAAAGCATTTGGGTCCACTGAATACATTACCACTTCGGTATTTTGAGAAACTAGACTAGTTTTGCACTGTGGGAAAAAGAGTTCCAAACCGACCACTATTTTCAAAACTAGAGTATTTGCTACCCAGACACGTAAACACTACTAGTCTTAAGAGTACTCCGATCGAATTTGTTGTCAAACCAAGACTGAATCACCACTGAGAACCAACACTTGGTTGGATGGTTAAGTGGATGGTTGTACCCAGCATACTAGAGTTCAAACCCCAGATTTGAAACTGGTGTTTCTAATATTTGGCGCAATATTTTTCAGTGCGAGGCGACGTTCCCGTCGATAGCGAGGCGCCCGTGGTAACTTCGTCAATCTCAAAACCTGACCCGCCGGCTCAGTATTTCGGAGGTGCTCATAAGGATAGGGTGTGCGTATGTGCGTTTATAGAGTGAGTGTATGCACGTGTATGTGAGCGTCTGTGTTGTACTGTGTATCATAAAAAAAAGCCTGAATCACCACTGTTACGTACTTACGCCCAATGAAACTTCGTATAGTGTAGTACGGAATGTCCATGCCGGCAGAAATATTCTTTTTTTCACATAGTTAAATTAATCTGCATCTATTGTTTTTTTCTTCTCCGGTGGATTGATCTGATGACTTCGATCCGTCCGACTTGATTCATGGACTGGAGCCATTCGCTCCGCGCATCACGGGCGGGCGGGCGGCGGATCCAGAGCCGCGGAACAAGACAAGGTTCGTTTTTCCGGAGTTTTCGGTTGTCGCGTCGCCGTCGGTCGACGAGGAAACAGAGCTGGGCGTCTGCCATGTGTGGCTGCGCGCGGCGACGTACGTAGGATCGGATCGGGGGAACAAATCGACGGTTACGTTTCTTACGTCACTCTAGGCTACCTGGCCTTCTGGCCTATTGCCGGCACGTCAGGGGAGGAGAGGTTGTGATCAACGCGTAAGATGGAGCTCACGCTTACGTACGTGCTCACTTGCAGTATCAGCTAGCTAGCAGCTGAAAGACTTGATGGGAGGAAGTGGATGCGTAATTCACCTGAGCTCAAATTATACCTGAGGAGAGTCGTTAATTCCTCAACAATCCTATAGGAATCTAAAACACAAGAATGGAAAATTGTAGACATTTGGATTGAAGGATAGGGAAAGTATAGCTGACGCAGAAATTCTTGTCATGAGCAGCGCCTGCTATCTTTGTTTCATCATTTCCTTAGCTTATTCGAGTAACTCTTGTGAGGTACGGAGTATTATTTACTGATAGACGACATATAATTTGCAATATTCCGGCAGCCGGCTGTAGTTGGATCCAAACTACAGAGGAAACATTCAGGGACTGGATCGATCTAACCATGCACAGACATAACCTATGAACTATTCCGTAGAAAATTTTATTGAACCTACTGTCCGGACGAAATCGTTGTCCCCGTAGCTCGACCGCTTCCTCTCGTGTTCTGCAGCGTTGGTAGGTAGGGTACGAAGGCAGTGTGTTTTCTATGATGCTGGGCGGGCGTTTACGCGGGCTTTTTTGGCGCTCAAGGGGACGAAAAGACAGAGCGAAAGCTTTGCGACGCGCTTTATTGCACCTCAGGAAAGTTTCCAATAGATCGAACCAAATGTTTATTTTCCCGTGGAACATGAAGCGTAAGAATCCAATCCTGTGGAATTCCCTTTCCTATTCCTACGTTCCAACGGCACAAAGGAAATATTTCCCGTATAAATCCTATCCTTTGAAATTCTTGTGAAAATCCCATGTTCCAAACAGTCCCTAAGATGGTCGGTAACTTGACAGGGGAGGAGGGTCGTGGCCAGATCCCTCCGTCGCCCCGCATCCATCACTGTGTGCGATGGGATGAGTTGTAACAAGCATCAAGAGATATAGGACTGGGGAGCTGGAGGAAGGAGGAGGAATAGGAGGACACTAGCGACAATGCAACGAATTCGGCATGGTACATGTAAATGCGTGCCGAGGAGAAAGAGGGGACGAGAGCTTAACCGAAGAGGAAGGCTGCTCTTTTCCAAGAACTTCGGGAGCTTTATTAAAAGGTAATCATATGTTTACAATCAACCAGCAGGCTAGGAACTAAGGCCTGTGCCAATGCACTGTCTCTTAGCACGTAATCATAGAAGTAATTAAATCATAAGATACAACTAGTACAATGCATTGTTTTCTATTGCTTGTATCTACATTTAATGATTTGTGGCTCATGCATGCATATGATTGGGCTAAAACCTTTTTTTGTCTATGACCACATGCATCTTTTTTCATTAACTAGTATGCCACATCATCAAAATACCTATTAAATCGTGCTAAAAAACTTGCATTGGCATAGGCCTAAAAGGTCCGGGCTTGAACCAAGCCAACTATCTGTCATCTCAAGCGTACAAGCACGCCTCACACACATGTGAGCAGGACAATTATTTGGTCTACTAACATGCTTGACGGAAAAAGAACTAAACTCTGCAGAAATCTCCACAACTACTTGTAAGGGTTTATTACCAAGCACCACACACCCCCAGGTGTGAACGAGAAACACCACCCTGCACCTATGGTGTGATGTACTTCAGCACACACAAAGCTCTTGATCTTCACCCACCCGGGTCCGGTGGCTCCACCAGTAGCTATCGAATTCCTGCTTTTTCTAGCATGCATGGGGGAATTAACTAAAGAATTATGGAAGATTTATATATGTAGCCTCGAATGTGTAACAACCGAGCCAGCAAATTCGCGTTCAGACCAACCGAGCAAAACAGAGAGCGGGATGATCCATCACCCGCTGGCTGGCTGGCTCGCTTCACAGTGTTTTGACTCCAACAACCCCGCCGCACGCTTTGCCTGTACGATGGTGTCGCTCCGTTGGCCGATTTCAACTCTGCCGAGCAAATCGTGCAGGCAGAAAGAACATTACCCCCATTTATACGATTGTTAAGGATACATAAAGGAGATTTTTTTTACTTTACTACTAGACTTTTGAACTTAGAACACTAACACGTCAATTTTTTTTAATAAGTAAAAGAAGTCAGTTAATTCATTAAGGTTATGTTTATACGATGTATCAATGGCCAACTCTCAGTAGAAGGTTCCTTCCGAACAATTATTATTTATTTCAAGCTATTTCGGATCTTTCTTAATAATCTTCGAAAAGGAAAAAAATTCCGTAGGATGAAAAAAAAATCAAAAGGAAGTGTGGAACCGCCAGCCGACTCTCGGACGGAGTACTGTACAACGTACGACGCCTCATCATCACCACCGTTACGGTCGGCACGAACGTGCGACTTCCGGCCGGCGTGCAGATTGGTGGCTCAGACCGCCGCCGCCGCCGCAGTCACCGCGACAGATCCGGGCAAAGGCGTGTCACACGTCGCGCCCACATGCCCTGACGCAAAAAGTCGTTAACTGGCACACGCTAGAGCCTACGATTAAAACTAACTAACACCTGCGCTAGCTGAAACTGAAAGATCCTATATATATAGCACGTTGGCGCGTACTGTCGACCATGAACTTGACCATTGCATAGACGAAGACAACGGCGTCAGACTGACATGCCTGCAGCGCGGCTGGCTTAATTTGTCGATCAATCGACAGCGCGGGTGGATGGGGCCTCAACAAGTCGGGCCGGCGAAAACGACGACATTGCTATATAACTACATCATCCAATAGGTAGTACTGACGAAATAGGCCGTAGCCCCGCTATATAAATATAGCAACAACCCGATACAACCAACAGTCACGAAATGCTGGGGCGGCAGCAAACATACACCCAAAGCAAGGGGAAGAGAAGAAAAGAAACAAAATGGAGACATAGGCGGATCGACTAAGCGACGGTGACCCGCAACCGCTGCGCCCTCTCCGAAGAAGTACCACCACGCTCCTAGCACCGAATCGACGAGTACCAAGCAGCACCTTCAAGAAGGAGAGCCACACTACTGCCCGGACCAGCACACTGGTCCTAGGGTTTCCCCCGGCACCGAGGGAAGCGGATGAGAGGTAGCCACGACGCCCTTCAGGAAGGAAGATGCCACCCCGGAGGCGGCACCGCGTCGGTGTCGAACAAACTGACAAGGATTTCTCCCGAAACCCCTTCCACAACCCCGGACGATCGATAACCCAGGAGCCCCGCGAGGACGAGCCTCGAAGCCACCAGACTAGCCGCCCACCACCATGCGCCAACGATACCGAAATCACCACCAACGTCATCTCACCGAAGTAGCCGTCACGAGGTCTGCAAGCCGGAGGTGAGGTGTAAGAACCGGGGGCAGCAGTACCGCAGCCGAGCGGGAGGGAACAACCTCCACCGCCAAAGACGGTAGTCGACCGGACGCGACAGCAAGGCACACCAGTCTCCGTCAGGTCCGGCCGAGCCCAGCGGGCCCGTAAAGCCCCCACGGGGGCATACCAGTCCTAATAGAGTCCGGCCGGTCCCAGATCCGGGGGGATCCGGTCCCGTGAAGCTCGCCATCACGCTGCAACCAGGTCGGCCGCAGTCGCCGCTGCACCTGCAACCTCCACCTCCCCAACATCTGCAAATCGCACCGCAGGTCAAACCGGCCCGCCCTGACCCAGATGGGCCCGAAGGGCCCAGATCTGGGCCGCAAGGGCCGGCCGGCAAACACCGCTGCACGCCGACACCCGCCGCCGTCGATCCGCTGCCCCCGGCCAGAGCCGGGCCGCCGCCGCCCGAGGTTCACCACTGTCGAAGAGGAGCCGCCCCGCGAGGCCATCCACGACGCGGGTAGAGGACGGCCGCCGCCGCCGGCCCCAGCCCGAGCAGCGCTCGGCCGGCGCGCCGACGGCGGCGACAGGGGATAGGCCGGAAGTGGGACGGGCGAGGAGAGCTGGGGCCGCGCCGGCCGCCGCGGGGGCGGCGCGGACGCGGCGGGAGGTGGGGAGGGAGGGAAGGAGGGGGGAGGGAGCCGCGCGGCGGCGGGGAGGGCGCCGGAGGCGAGGTCGGCGGCGGCGGCGCCCTAGGGGCTAGGGTTGGGACGCGGTCGCGGGAGCTCTCGTTGACCGAAAAAAAAATGGGATCGATGCTAGCTGTTGCAGATTCCCATGGCGAACGAAACCAACCATATCAGCGGATAAGACCAACAAGCAAAAGCAGAAACGGCGATGCATGTATCCAGCTGCCTGCCGGAATAGAGGAATGTGGGGCCTCCGAAAACGCTTCGTCCTCGTCTCGCGTCGCCCCCGCGGGCGTGGTCCGGCGTGGCCGGGTGGTGCAGGTTGCGATGCCGAGGCGCGGCGGAGCCTCTCGACCGCGGTGGTTGCCGGCGGCTACTTGGCCCGGGTCTGGCCACCTCGGCCCCAGATGGGCTCGGGCGGGCCCAGCTGGGCTTTAGCGGGTCGGGGCGCTACAACTGCAGGGCTCTCTGGCGGCGGAGGCGAAGACCAGGCGGGGTGCGGGGACGGCGGCGTTGCGGCTAGCCTATTGCAGCGGGGCGGCCGGAGCTTTACGGGCCCAGATGGGCCCGGCCGGGCCAGAGAGGGCCTGGTGTGCTCTAGCTGCTCTGTCCGGTCGATGACTGCCTCGCGGCGGTGGAGGTGGGTTCCTCCCGCGTGGCTGCGAGGCTGCTATGCCCCGTCCCGTAGATGTCGTGTACCTCCGTTGTTCAGGCCGCATGCCAGTACCACGACACGAAACGACCGATGACGGTGACTACAAGATCGTGGTGGCGCAGGCTGGTGGGCGGCGAAGCTGGGTGGTGGTGCTCGTTTGTGCCAGGGTTTTTTGTGGACGTGGGCGGGAGAAATCCCTATCAGCTGGTCTGATCCTGACGCGGTGCCGCCTTTGAGTGGCACCATTCCTTCCTGGAGGGCGTCGTGGGAATCCCATATCCACTATGCTCTACGTACCGAGGGAAACCCTAGGACCGATCTGGTCTGGGCAGCAGCGGCGTGTCGATGGCGTTTCCCTTCTTGAAGGTGCCGCTTGGTACAAGGACGCTTCGGAGTGCTTGGATCGTGGTGGGACTGAGACGGAGGGCGCAACGGTTGCGGTTCATCATCGTTTAGTCGCTTCGCCTTTGTTTTCATTTCTTTTTTTTTTAGGCTTATGTGTGTGCTGATGCCCCAGCATGTGGTGTTGAGTTTGTATCGATTCTTGTATGGTGGTTGTTACTTTATTTATAAAGTTGGGCGAAATCCTATTTAGTAGGAATAGAGGAATGTGCGCCGTGACGATCGAGCGTACGTATGTCACTCATCCGGCGCACGCAGCAGGGAGATCCTCGGGACGTCCAGTCCAGGGACGAAAAGGAACACGTGGTCTACGTTTGCGCCGGCCGGCCTGGAGTGTGGTCTACATTGGTATTTTGGTAGGTCATGATTCTCGTCGGTCCGTTGTGGTGGCGCATTTGGTGGCCGGAGACTCCTTCTCCGTTGCCGCCTAAATCAGTCCAGATCCAGCACTCTGTGTATGTGTAGCACGGTGAACATATATGGTTGCCTTGTTTAACGATCTGCAGTTTTTTTTTTCTTTTTTTCGCGAAAGTTTAAAACATCCACAGTTGGACTCCCGCACTGTAGTACTTTCACGTACTAGAAATTTTCGCACAGCCGCAAATTTTTTTTTTTTTGGAGGAAAAGTCTTTTTTGGCTCCGAAGCTTGAGTGGTTCCTTTATTTCAAAATATTCAAAAACTATTTCTGTAAGTAAAAAAAAAACCGAAACAATTAATTGAGTGAATGATGCATTCTACAATCATGCAAAATTCATTCTATTATGAGCTGCAAAAAAATTAATAAAATCTTGTATGTTTCAGATATTCGAATGTGTGTATGCTCAGATTCACACATTTATCATATTTTTTCATTGCTCAGCATATAAAGTATTTAAAATTGAGATAATGCGATACGTGATTTAGAATATATTTTTTTCCAGATTTTTGAGACTTACAAATATGTTTTTTTAGTTTTTGTAAATAAAGGGAACAATTAATTGAGCTCGGCAGCCAGAAGTCTCTACTCCTACTTTACACCTTAATTGTTCGCTTCGCGGCTCTTAACTAATGTACGCGATTCTGAAATAATCGTAAGAAGTAATAAACGGCTTCTCAACTATATATCTTATCTTAACAGCATCTCCTAAACTGCAACCCGTATCTCGACTGTATCGTCTCTACCGAAACTTGTGCACCCACCAACCGCATGGTCTCAACTGCAAATCGTGTCCTAGTCGTGTCGTCTCAACTGCAACTCGTGTTTCAACTGGTGTCGAGAAAAATATTTTCTAGATTTCTGTGGGGTGAAGATGGCCTAGTTAGAAAAAAAAAGCTAACCACTTAACATGAAAACTACTCTCTTCGTTTCATAATGTAAGCATGGGCGTATCTACATGTAGTTAAGGGGGTGCCACAGGACACCGGGTAGAAAATAATTTCTTTGCAAATCAAGAATTTTTCACCATGTGTGCACCCCTCAAAAGATAATTTTTATGTGATTTGGCACCCCTAGGCAACGGTTGGTGGCTGCTCTAGCTCCGCCCCTGAATGTAAGCCTTTTTAACAAGCTAGTTTAGGTTGCTAAAAAGTCTTACATTATGGAACGGAGCTAGTAGGATATATGATATACTTTTGCATTACAAATGGACACAGTTGGTTAGTGCCAATACTAAGAGTTGCAAAGTAAATCAAGAACCACCGCCACAGCCACTTTTGACTCCAACAACCCCCGCCGCCTTTGCCTGTCCATGTCCTGTTCGCAGGCTAATTTCAACACTGCCGATCGAATCGTACAGAACCACCATCCGACTCTCCGATGGCTCACCGGCGCGGCGCGGTGCGAATGCGGCCGCGACACCGTCGGCGCGGTTCAGCCGCGCGCCGCCACGTTACGGTCGGCACGTGGACTTCCATGGCCTAGCTCGCCATCGCTCGCGCGCGCGCGCCTGATCGAGGCACCAACAACCGTGACCGCCGGCACAGTGATGGCTCAGACCGCCGCCACAGCCACACCCGTCGGCCGGGGCTGACAATCCGGGCAACAAGGCGTGCCACGCATCCGCCGGGCGTGCGTGGAGTCCTTCACAGCCCTACCTCAAAGTCGTCGTTAACGTTGGCGCGTACTGTACTGTCCATGGAGTACTTGACCGTCGACAACAAGAACATCGGCGTCAGATTCAGACGAACCCGCAGCAGGTGCATACACACACACCACGGACGGAGCCGGCTCGTCGATCGATCGACAACGCGAGTGCGGCCATCGAAACCGGGCTCTCCCTCCGATCCGGCCGGGGAGACGTACGTCTCTGCAAGTGCAACCGGCGGAAACGACGACATTGATATATACAACTACTGTCCATCGGAGCAGAACCAACTGATAGTACTCGCCTTTACACCGGATCGATGCTGTTGCCGATTCCCCTGGTGACAGCAGATAAGACCAACAACAGAACCAAAGGGTAGTGGCTTTTACACCGGATCGATGCTGTTGCAGAATGCAGATTCCCCTGATGAACGAAAAAGAACCATATCAGCAGATAAGACCAACAACAGAAGCAGAAACGGCTATCGAAGGAATGTGCGCCGTGACGATCGGGCGTACGTATGTATGTCATCGGCCGGGAGGAGAAGGAACACGTGGTCTACGTCGTTTGCGCCGGCCGGCCGGACTGGTAGGTGATGATTCTCGGGCGGTTGCGGTGGCGTATTTGGGTACAGATACAATTTTTCCGGTAACCGTACCGGCTGTAACTCTACACCTCAATTGTTCAATTCGCTGCTCTTAACTAATGGCAGCGGCTCCGAAGATTTTTCTTTTCTTTTTTTGACATTTTTTTTATAGCAACAACGCTTGAGAGAGCAGCATACGCCAGAGAAGAAACTCCGCTGATCAGATAATCCATCTCCAATTCTTCATCGCGTAGGCGTCCATCCGTGATCAGCAGTGAGCAGCTGCTCGAGGATACAAGTGGCCACTGTTGGTTAGTTCCAATCCTAAGAGTTGCAAGATAACAGAGTGGATGTTTCCTACTCTCGAGATCCAGTGCTCCCTCTGTTAAAGAAAATAAAAAATATACTGTATTCAAAAGTTTCAAAAAAAAAATCTTACATGTTTTCAATAATTTATGCTACAAACGTGCAAAATCATAATACAAAATACTCACTCCGTCCCAAAAAAGATTTCATAAGTGTTTCTAAATTTTGATGTACCTAGACATGATTTAGTGTATAGCATTCAAATTTGGACAAATCTGTGATACTTTTTTTTGAGACAGAGGTCGCACTTTGTATTACGAACTACACAAAAATGATAAATGTACAGATTTGAGTATAGTGAACAATACATACTTTCCAATCTCCAATATTTGTCATTTTTATGTAGTATAGAGAATTTTGTATTGTGGTTTTTCACGCTTGTATTATACATCATTATGAACATGCATGATTTTTTTTTCAGATTTTTTAAAGCATATTAATATGTTATTTAATTCTTTTTCAGTTCCGGCCAAAACGCGACACGACGGCTGCCGTGGATGGATCACCGGACTGCTATATATGCTAGCTATAGCTCCCGGCCGGCACCCGATCCCGCGAAACCAACCCATTAATACGATGCGCCGCCGCCGCCGCCGCCGCCGGCCGGACATCCCGTCCCGTGACGGGCGCGTGCGAAAAGGTAGACCATTGAAGCACGCACCATTAGTTCTGGCGTCCGCCGTAGTACTACGTACGTGGCGATCGATCGTACTGTGCCGTGTTGCTCCAACTGGCCGCGAGACAATTAGAGCAGACCACGTCTGAACGCACTAATTAACGGCGAGGTTATAAACTACTGGCGCGACATCAACGTTTGGGTTTTAATATGACGGCGAGCTTAGATGCAAAGTTGGCCACGAAGTGGATCGATCGAGCCCGTCACGCACGTTTGCTGGGACGGTAAATGATGATGTGATCGGAGACGAAGAAGAAGCTGTAATGCCATGAAAGTTTTCCTCCCGCGAAATTAGGCACAAAGCACGGACCGATCGAGCTGATCCGAATTCTACGCCTGCACCGCCGAAGCAAAAACACATGTACTCCACTCTCTAATGGGACGACGGTCAAAAACGTGTTGTTAATTATTCCTCTTCCTCGGTGATTAGTTAGGCGTGAAGCCATCCAGTAGAAAGAAAGAAGAACCAATTGATTTTAACGTCGTGGATCTCTTTGACAGCGCCCTGCCATGGTGCCCACGGTGGATCGGTGGTGGGCGGGGCGGCTAGCTCCCTCCAAAGTTGCGCAGACGGAAAAAGTCCCCATGGAGCTCCCTCCCGTCCATGTCGCCTCGACTCGACCTTTGACTCCCAAACCTTTCTCCCCCAACCATCGTCCCTTTTAAACTCCCACACCACCAACACCTCAAAGAACCACGCCAACCCAGCCCAGCCCAGCCCGCCGGCCACGCCCCACCAAGCCAGAGCATTAGCTGCAGGCCGGCAATGGGCAACAGCATCGGCGGGCGGCGGAAGGGCGCCAAGATCATGCAGCTGGACGGCACGGCGTTCCGGATGAAGCCCCCGGCGCAGGCCGGCGACGTGCTGCGGGACCACCCGGGGTTCCAGCTCCTCGACTCGGAGCAGGTGAAGCTGCTGGGCGTGCGCGCGCGCCCGCTGGACCACGACGCGCCGCTCCGCCCCGGACGGCTCTACTTCCTCGTCGCGCTGCCCAAGCCCACGGCGCCCCCGCGCCGGGCGTGGTCCGGCGCGCTCCACGTCGGCGCGCGCGAGCGGCTCGAGTCGCTCATGCTCACCCGCCGCTCCACCTCCGACCTAACCTTCCCCACCCCGGGCTCGCCCGCGGAGGGCGGCGGGGGGACGCCCGTGCAGCAGCTCCGCATGCGCCTGCCCAAGGCGCAGCTCGCCAAGCTCATGGGCGAGAGCCGCGACGCCAACGAGGCCGCCGCCAAGATCATGCAGCTCTGCGCGGCGTCCAGCGGGGCCGCGACGCCCGAGAGGTTCGCGCCGCGGACGCCCGAGCGGGGGGCGATGCTCGTGCCGACGCCGGACTGGGGCACCGGCGTCGCGCTCCCGCAGACGCCGGAGCGGAGCCCAAGGTTCGCGCCCACGCCAGAGTGGGGCGCCGGCAGGTTCTCGCAGATAACGCCGGTGCAGAGCCCGAGGTTCGCCGCGACGCCCGACTGGGGCGCCAGGTTCATGATGCCCACGCCGGAGCGGGGCGCCGGGAACATGGCGAAGACGCCGGATAGGTGGCCCTCGATGGCACGCACGCCGGACTACGCGGACGTCAAGGCCAGCCGGAAGGAGGTAATGATGCACGGCTTCGCTCAAAGTTTCTTTTATTTTATTATTATAAATAAAAAGAGTTTTAGTAGGACCTTGTTAACCATTATGGCCTGAATCAAATATGTCGATAGCTATACCAAAAATAAAATACGTATTATATGTTGGTCTTTTTATATCGATTTTTGTTTCATCTGCATTTCATGGGTTGTTTCTCAAAGACAAAAATTCAGTTGTGCCTTGTGCATGCCATTTGTGAATCTTGCCTAGTTAAGGTGATGCATTTTGTCCATGTCAAAAAAAAAACTAATTCAAAAAACACTTAGTACAACATAAAAACACACAAATCTTTTCCAAAATGTCGAGCTTCGAGCCTTCGAGATTGATGGATAGCTTATTGGTTTGCCTGAAGTCGGTCCTGTTATTTGTTCGCCGGCCGTCAGTTGAAGGATTTGACCGGTTGAGCGACGGTACGAAATACAGTTTGCTTGCCATACTCGTAGATTCAGCGACGGTAGGAAATTCAAACTTGTCATGTTCTAGCTGCGGATTCAGAGTATATACAGCAGTCGTCGTAGATCTACCATGGAAAATACTGTACTACTCATGCTGAAGTTTCAACGAGAGAGCATCTCTGAACTTTCCTTCAGTGTCGTCAACAGATATTGGTTGCAGAGCAATATATATAGCTGTGTTAATTCCAACTTCCAACGAAAACTGTTGTCCTCCATTCTCCCAACGACAAAACAAACAAAAGATCCAGCACGGGCGCCATGGTGGATGTTCCTTCTACGTGACTAATGCTTAACTGGAACTTCGTCTACAGTCAGATTGGTAGAAAATCTATGCATTGTTGCGTACCCAGGATGATCTTAAATCAACTTCCCATGTCAAAACAGTAGAGGCACTTAAACACGGCTCTAATACTCCTATGGTGGCAGTACAAACACGCCGAGAGTCGAAAGTCTGACTAAGTAGCCAATTCAAGAAATCTTCAAGGATCATAACAGGACAAGTGTGCTCGGTCCGATTTAACCCATAAGTGCATGTCTCGTCGATTCTTTCCGGTCACCGTCACCAATGTAGCAACTTATTACCGATTGGATTCATCATTGAGCACCTCAATGTCAAACCTGTAAAAATCAACCATTAAACTATAGCTTAGACAGAAGCAGACAACCGTTTACATGATACTAGTATGATACTTATTTTTCGGATAAATACATGACATGGTAGGATACCAAGTCATTCAAGTTAATCTTATCACCATGGCCAATAGAGCAATCGTTTTCTGTATTACGTGCTAGTTTTTTCTGCCTGAAAGATAAGGGATATTACATCAGCTATAACCCACCATTTCATTTGCTTTGTTATTCCGCAAGTGCATTATTCTTAATTAATGGCATTGTCGCGCGATTTTTTCGGTCCTCTGGACTTCCTGCTCAGATCTTTGCCATGTTGGCCTATCGTTTTCTACTAGTTATTAATGCGTCATAAGCAGATTAACAGTTGGGTTAGAAGGAGTTATTACCCGTCGCTTTTTGCTGACAAATTCTCCTGTGATTCTGTGGTGTTTCAGAAGCGAACGCGGTTCGTCGCCTTGCCAGACGAGATCATCGCGTGACTATTCCCTGCGTTGAAACCAGGGGAGCTACAGCAGTCTGCTGCAACGCCGCAGGCATGTTGGTGCTGGCCCCTTCAGCTCAGCAGTCATTTTCTTACAGTGTCGAGTGTCGACCACAGATTGCCGGAGTCGGAGACGAGGCCACCGCCGCCGCCAACGACGGTTTCTCCTCGCTTCTTCACACGGCATGGAGCGTCGTTTTCCTCTCTGTTTGTTTTGTCTTTATTATGGATCTTGCCTGCGATATGAGACTCAGCACCTGTCTAGCACGTAGCGTCTCGTAGCTGAAGCTTAGAGAAGATTATGTAAGTATGTATATGGAGCTCTACGTGTAAAACGTACATAAATTATGTGCATGACGTTGGAGATGGGTCGTCTCCAACTTTGCTGCACCCGGTTCTCCATCCAGTCATGCATGATTTTGTAAATATATTTGGTTGCAGAAAAATAACGATTCTTGCATTCATACGCGGTTAGGTTTAAACATACAACCGCTGGCGCCCGACGACGTCCAATATGGATGCAAGGATCGGACGCCCGTCTTTTCGCAGGAATTTTGTGAGACATGAATGACAAGAGTAATTCTTCTTCGCATGCTAAGCCGTAAATCTGTTCTTCTTCTAACTGAAAGCCAATGCTCCGACAGTTACTAAAAAAAAAACGAATGACAGGACATAGGCATATCATGATCGAGTCTATTTCAATCATCACATCTACCTCATGTCTGGTGGAATAAAATAATTCCATGGGTACATGTACAAGTTCATCGAAAAAAGGTACATGCTTGCAGGTGCACGTTCTGCACTTGGGCATCTACCCTGTTTTTACAAAATATATTTTAAACGCATTTTAATATGTCAAAAAATTGAAATAAAATTGTACATGTACATCTCGATAAAATATGTGTGCGGTACAAAGTTTTGCAAAAAAAAATACTTTTTATTTTGCCTCCACAAAAAAGACAAATTTCGGTGCTGGAAAAAAGGACTTGTCTAAAACAAAAATCGTTTGTCTTTTTTTTGTATTTTTTTCACCAACCAAAAAAAAAAATCGTTATTCCGCGAAACAATTCGGCGCGCAACATTGAATTTGGATGTGTATGCCCGCATTTTTTTTTTATCTTTTTGGCATTTAGAAATACGTTTTTTGAAAACAGGGATAGATGCCCCTAGGTTCAAATATGTATTTTTTCATGCTTGCAGACATAGTACATTTTGCGCACCAAAGCAGACTTGGGTGGCTCCCAAATCACAAAACCCTAGCGCCTAGCAAATTAAAATCAAAATATTAGTTGAGCAAATCAAATAAAATGATAGTGCCTAGCAATCAGTAGGCAAAAGGTAGCTATTGTGATACCTCGTATACACACAAAAAGAAACAAAAAGGTAAAGGGTTGATGGGTATGTGATCCAGAAAAAATGACGAATTCAACTAGCATTTGGAGAATAATTATGGAAGATAATATTTTAAGATAATAAAGACCATAAAAAAACTTTGCGCCACTATTTAGCACATTGCTTTCTAGACAAACAAAATGGTCATAGGGATGAACACTAAATTCATAAAACAACCTTAAAATTTTTAAAACAAGTACATCTGCAATTATTCGTGTCTTCTATGTGCTCGTATATTTTCATGAAAAAGGTAGCATTGTTGCACCCTGGGAGAAAGAAATTAAAAGGAAATTTGTAGCATTAAATTTATTATTTGTGGTTTCCATATTTTTTCGACGGAAGCTTACCAGACCACAAAAGAATGAATTTACATATTCAACTTTTTCGGGGAATTTAATGACGTTTGAAAATATCTGAGTCAGAGCATGTCCTCCCGTATGCACCATTTGAATCACTATGAGAGTATGAGTGGACTATATAATGGTTTTTTTTCTTGTCCTTTTTTCTCAACAGCTGCGGCCGTGGAGCGTAGAAACAAGGTAGCAGGCCGAAAAAACTCACAAGTAGTGATGTGCAGGCCGAAACTATAAAATCTATGTTACGATCAAATGGGCCCAACCATCAGAACTAGAAATAGGCCTATCAGTGATTTCACCATATAAATTCGTATAAATGGTGTACGGGTTGAGCAAATGAGTCTATCGTGGCCATCTTCAGGCGTCCTCTGTAGAGTATTGTTCAGTTGGACGCCCAACTATTTCTCAAAAAAAAGAAAAAATTGGACGCCCAACTTACCCTTTGTAGCTGTGGCAGACCCTCTGAATTTTTTTAGTGCTGCACGTGTTTCTCAATAAAAAAAACACACACACACACAGTGCATTTTTCTTTTTAACTAACATGCCATCTGCAATTTGCTTGTGCGGCAGGCGTTTCTCAAAAAAAAAAAATGCACAGTGGAAAAAGTATTAACATGTAGCTTCACGGTGCCCATGAGATGCTGACCAACCAGCATACTAGGGTTATGTTGTGAATTTTGCAGAGTTAGTTGCCAACAATGTCGGTGCGTAGTCTGCTTAACATAAACTTTGATCTAAGCAAAAAATCCAGGAGAGGAGTCTTGTTGCATTTCATTAAAGGAGTAGCAAATGAATAAACAAGAGGACTCAAACTCAGGTGGGTCGAAAGGCATCAATGCCTCGCTAATGGGAAAACACTCTATTGGTTTACGAGCTCCGTCTCTTTGGCTCAACGGGTCACTCTGACACTCTGGTCTATAGAAAAGCAAGTGTTCACTGTTACAGATATCTTATTTGCGTTATGTCGGTCCTAAAACCCAACAATAATTCTACATGTCCTTGCTAAGATAACACAATGGTAGAAACCCTAGGTGGATGAATAATATCTGGCCTTTCTCTGGATATAATGTTTCCTAGCCGTATCTCACCGGTTTATTTATGTGGCATCAGAACCGGACACGAATGTTTTGACTGATAGGTCTAAATGCACCTTTTATAAAAAAATCATTTTAAATATATATTAAAATGTCAACAAATTCAGATGTTTTTGTCGTGCATCCGGAAATTCCATGTTTGTATACAAAGTTTCGTGCTTTTTGTGGCATATGTAAATAAGCCAAAAAAATGCCTCGTAGAAACACATTTCGAAGCACCGAAAACTGTCTTTTGACATATGCCACAAAAATGTCTTTTTTTTTCGCGGAACTTTGTGTGCGGACATAGAATAATATCCGGATGTTCAACCGGAATTTTTGTTAGGAAATCTTTGACATTTTGAAATGTGTTTTTTGTGTAGTGTCTACACTTATGAGCTAATTAAAGCAGATTTCTCCCCATGAGAACCCTTTTATTCTATTTTCACTAGGATGTTGTTTGTTCTATTATCTTGCTGATAGTTGAACCCAACCTGCTAGCCGAATGCATGTCAAGAAAAATGTGGCCGGTATATAAGTACTTTGACATAGCACCAAATAGGAATGCATAATTTGACAATGCCACTCTAATTAACATGGAAGCTTTCTCGACGGATAGCTGAATGAGTTGACCGTTTTTATGATATTAGCTCAACACTGCTAATGAAACAAATTTTCTAGCAGCACAAACTACCGCCTCCGTCCAAGAATATAAGGCACAATACTATGTGCGGTCACGCTTAAATACCTTACCAATACTATGTGCAAAAGTATACAGATTGAGAATTTAAAAAGAGGTATATTACTACTTTGACATAGCACCAAATAGGAATGCAGAATTCCTCAATGCCATTCTAACTTGTAAGGAAAATTTCTCGACATATAGCTGAATGAGTAGACGATGTTTATGATACTAGCTCAACACTGCTAGATGAAACACAGTAGTTTCTATGAACACAAACTACCCCGTCCGTCCAAGGCGCATTACTATGTGTGGTCACGCATAAATACCTTACCAATACTATGTGCAAAAGTATACGAATTGAGGATTTAAAAAAATGATATGCTGTAACATTCTTCCCATCACATCTTTTGTACTTGCCTACTATTTATAACATACTATAAATGAAAATTATAGTCAGAAAATGTTCATCATAAACCTGCATATTCAGAAAGATAAACACAACAGTTGTCAGTCAGTCCGGGTTCCCCGGAGCATGATCTGCTCACAAGGAGATCGAGTAGCCCGAACGCCTCGTCATCGTGATTAATCTGACCCTATCTGATCAGATAGAACACACAACAGCTAGCTAGCAAATTAAAGATTCGCAATTAGAGTTAGTCCTTGCACTTCACGTGCGACGGCTAGCTAACTTTACAAGTCGGATCGACGCGGATATGGCCGTCGAAGCTAGGTTAGGCTAGGCACATACGGGTCCACTAATCAAGTTGACAGCTTAACCGTAGAATTAGTGCGATGCGTGAGAGGAGCTGTGTGCAAGTACACTACCTCGCCCAGTGCTCGCTAGTTGGCCGCCATAGAAAGTATAGTCAAGTAGTACTACTGTGCTAATTAATGACCATTAGTGCTTCAGCGCAAGAGATTTTTCTGATCTTAGAATTTCGGCCATGATCCGACGGAAGCACCACCGTCACCGCGCCGGCGCCGGATCACGTCAGTCCAGCCGCCAGCGTGCGGCGACGCCATGGCGCCGTCGCCGTGCACGTCTCTGGCGATGGCATGCGAGCTTGTCATGGAGCCCACAGCGCCGCCGAAAGGCGATCGGGGACAGGGACCGACTAGCATAGCAGGTCACATCCACGTAGGACCGAGAGGCGGTGACCCGGCGTCGACTGCCATGGCGCACCGCGCGCGACCACTGGTTGCCGCTTGCGTTGTCCAATCAATTAAGCACGTGTTTTGTTTAGTTGATTTTGTATTAATGAATTTATTGTTAAAGACTCTTAACATTTCTCTCTTTCCAAATTTCCTAAGAGATGAGCGTGATGGCAGACTTAAAACCCTTCGGAGAGGAAGAGGGCAATTGAGCGAGGGCATGCCAATACTGAAGCACACTGTGGGATCCAAATGTCGTCTTTCCTCATGCCGACAGGCCAACGGGGTCATTTGGATTTCTAATGCACTCGCAGCGCGCGGGACCATTGGTTGCCGCTTGCGTTGTCCAATCAATTTATCAAGCACGTGTTTGTTTAGTTGATTTATGTATGTACTCCGCACAGAGCTTTGATATTTATAGTGATGCTTTTTTTTTTCTTGAAAAGGAGAAATAAAGATGATACACACAACTATTTTGTTAACGAGTTTAGAGTTCAACAGTATTCAATCATGGATCACATAAACTTGATACATGAATCAACCATTTGAACACAAGAAACATACAATAATTAGACGTCCTCTAGCTTATTAGTATGCCGCTAACTAGTCCCGCTGAAAATATTCTGAGCGACCATCAATAATCGTGTGCACCCAAACTGCACAAAAATTCACTGATTTCGGAAAACTTCTTTTTTCGCTGTTTTTTCTTTTATCCTAAAGATATGCAGAACGAGTGTATTATGAAATGTTCGTTGTCTAGCTTTGCATACATCGCTACTTAATCGTTTAGTGGTTATCGATGAAATTACTTCACCATAGATAAAATATTATGGAAGTATATATATATATATTATTGGTTGCTTTTGTTTATGTCCTGGATCGATCTAGTCTCGTTTAGTTACTACTCGACCAACCATGCTGTTCCTAGTGGTGCTATGTATGCTGCTGTTACTAGCGTTAGTAATTGATTTTTGCTTCTTTAAGCAGAGTGCGTTTTTGTTCCATGCATGGTGGAAGGGGATTTAACGCAAGGTCATGGTGGTCTTTGATTATGGATAAATCTAGCAGGAGGAGGAAAACTCATAACATAAATCCAGGAAATACGTAATGGCTAAGTTACATTTTTAGTAGTTTTTACAGCAACTGCCTGGTAACTCAAAGTTTCATCCGGGTGCGTTTGCTCATAGGGTGTCAGAATTCAGAATTTGTGTTATCAGTGTAAATAATCCGAAAACAATTATATATGCTTATGTCTATGTTCCATGTGCACACGTAAGTTATGGCCAAAAGAGAAAACAAGTTCGGTGGTTTGTGTAACAAAAAAATACAGCTGCCCGCCTTTTCTACGATACCAGGCTACCAGCTGCCATCCTGTTTATTTAGATTAGATGTTGCTGCCCTGTTTGATAACGAAAATACAGCAAATCGGCAATGACAAACAACAAGTGGAGACCTTAGTCAATCCCATGGCGTCCAATAGGCGACATGTGGGGCCCCATCCTCTTGTAACTTTGCAAATGGAAATGAAAAAGGAATCCAGGAGGGGATAAATTACTCCCAATAATAGATGGAAAACAGGAGGGGCCGGATATTTGCATGCACTGTTGATGACATGATCCTGAAACGCAAGAGGATAAGATAAACATGCTAGGAAGCCTGTCATCGCACCTCAATTTCTATGAATGGATCATTGCCTCATATGGCTCGATCATGCACAGAAAAGTCGACTCGTTCTTTTGTGACTTTGTGAGGACTATATATTTTTTTTTGAACCGTAATGTGAGGACTATATATGGGCGGTGCCTTAGAATAAAGTATCTCTTCTCTTCAAGAACCTTATCTGCATTATTGTTTGGTACAACATTATTTGAGCGTTGTTCTATTTTATGCTGAAAAATGCGTCTTTTGCGGATCACATTATTGTGAATAAATTGCAAATAATCAAAACACAAACATGATATACATGTCAATGCTGTGTGCCGATGATTACACTAGAATACACATAAACTACCGTATATATCTATGGAAAATATGATGACATATGTACTAGAGTAAGAGGGGATCTTCTACAACACTTCTACCCTATTGTAAAATCCTCGAGAGAATAAAGAAGAGAAGGCATGAGGCAGGGCTTTTTACCCGCCATTGGGGAGCCAAAACCAGTATACATCATGGAGATGAGGCTCGAAGACCTAGAAAGATGCATTAATAATCAGCGGTGCTACAACAACTTACAGAGCCCCCCCCCCCCCCCCCCCCCCACACACACACACACAAATTACAACATAGCTTTACAAATTGCCACAGAGGACCATGTAAACAGATTGGAAAACGTTATCGAGTACAACAGCGGATCTGCCACTGCACCGTCGAGCCAGACATGACGCCCGAACCAGCTCCGCTACAACCGGGGGACGAACCACTTGGTGTAGCTTCGCCGTGAGGCGTTTGCACGGAGTGGATGATCCTCCGCATCAGCTGGAGGAAGAACAACCACCATGGAGTGGCTGAGGAGGGCTACCCATTGGCCATTTGTAGTGGTAGAGCCAGGATTCGAGCGATCGCATGGCCAAAAAAACATTCATATATAAAAAAACATACGACATCTCTATGTGCCATGCCAAAGCATAAGAAAATGGCTTAATGCATATTTTATGGTTCAAACGCACAAAATGGCTGATAATATGGCTCCATTGCACAAAATTATCTGCAAAAATAGGCAAAAAACTCAGCAGTGACAGCCGGAGATGGTACCTCGGGAGACGATCGGAGCAGTGGCACAAGATAGGCTAGCAACAAAATGAGCCAATGACCTAATTCCGCATTTCTAGCACATAAGCAAGAGTAGCTACTGCTCGTTTGTGTCCATAGATTTAGGTTTTAGGGTATTTTCTGTCAATAGCCCGTCCCATGTGCCCCTTGCTGGATCGATAGTTTTTTTACTTGACCTGATAAACCACCCGTGCCCCTAGGTCCTTGTTGGTTGGCTCACTTCTCTTCGGTCTGGGCCATTGGGCTGAGTGTTTTAAAGGTATGCAGCTCTTCAACTGCTGGGAAGGTTCAGAGGGAGAGATTACAACCTTGGACGAATCCAACAACGAAGAGTATATAGGAATGGCAATGGGGCGGGTTTGGATGGGTCGAGCGTAACCAAATCCATACCCATATCCACGAGCTCATTCATTGCCCACCCGCAAAACTATCCATGGGTCACAGATGCTACCCGTGCCCATACCTGTTGGATATCCAACTATCCATGGATATCTAGATCCATGAAGCAATATAAACACCGTCCATAACAATGTGTACATGAGGACATCAACAATAAAAATAAAGGTCACATAACAAAATAAACACTGCAAATATTAATTTTATATACAGCACACTAACGATTGGCATGACATAATACGAAGTTGCAAGTTTACAATAATAAGACAGCATAAATAAAAAAGTCACATACATGTGGGCCTTACTTTTCAAATGGATTTCTGATGGGTATCCATGGAGCCAGTTTTAAATCCATGCCTAACCTACAAGTTCGTGGATATCCACCCGCGAAAATCCATGGGTAGAATATGCCCTCCAAACCCTTACCCAACGGGTTGGATATCCACGGATATCCGGATCCGTGGATAATATTGCCATCCCTAAGTATATAGTAGGCCAGAATTGTTTCCATGGCCCGGGCCATGGCCCTGGTTGCCCGGGACCCAACTCTGCCCCTGGCCATAAGGAGCAACGGTAGGGCGGATCGTGTCGCTAAGGAACCATTGTGGTCGACTCCAAGGAGCATATGCATCATATACTCCCATGCTTGTTGGCGTGATCACACGTTCGCTGGGGAATCCCAAGAGGAAGGTATGATGCAGTAAAACAGCTGTTTCCCTTGATTATAAAACCAAGGTTGTCAGATCCAGTAGGACTTGGAGGCTTAGCGAGGTGTCAATCTAATATGGCACTTATAGATTAGCGCAGACCTGCACACAATCACAAACAAGTACTTTGCCCCAACGAAACAGAGAGGTTGTCAATCTCTCCGGCTTGCCGAACACAAAGAATTAATTGTGCAGATGTAAAATATGATGAGAGTGAAATATGACCAGCGAGCAAATGATGATGAAAAGCTATTAAACGGTTGTAAACAATGTAGGAAAATAGGACCGGGGTCCACAGATCACTAGCGGTGTCTCTTCAAAAGATATACCTGATGGGTAAACAAATTACAGCATGGCAGTTGACAGAATTGTGGGCGCAAAGCAATGCTATCATAAAACAATATAGTTCACCGTTTCATCTAATATGGGCATCCACTGGTCCATTTTCATATTTTCATCTATTTCACTATATAATTAACCGTTTTGTTTTCTGCGAGACCGGAAAGATTGATAACCTTTCCGCCGTTGGGGGCAAAGTATTTTGGTTGAGTGTGTGCAAGTCCACGTCTGTTGAAGATTAAGCGCCAGAGATCTTCAACATTCACTTTGTTGTTGATTTCAAAGTCCTACTGGTTCGATAAACCTCAGTTCATTAATGAGGGAAAACTGCTACTTGCTACATCCACACCTTCACTTGGGGCACCACCCAACGCATCATTCACCGATTAGCAAGCTCTTTTCTGGCGCCGTTGCCGGGGACTTTGGAGCTACAGCAAGGGGGGGGGGTCTCATACTCTCAATCACTTTAGTTTGTTTTGTCTTGCTTGCTTTATTTCTTGTTTAGCTTATTTTTCTTGTTGTAAAATTTTAAAACCCAAAAAAATTAGTGTAGTCTTTATTCCTGTCTTGTTATTTTATCTTATCATTATGTCTTCCACTGAAAACACAAAGTTGTGTGACTTTACTAGCACTAAGAACAAAGATTTCATATGCTCTCCAATTGCTCCACCCGCTACTAAAGCGGAATCTTATGAAATTAAGCCTGCCTTGCTAAATCTTGTTATGAAAGAGAAATTTTCTGGTGCTAGTACTGATGATGTCGCCTCTCATTTAAATAACTTTATTGAGTTATGTGATATGCAAAAGTATAAAGATGTGGAAAGTGACATCATAAAACTGAAGCTTTTCCCTTTCTCTTTGAGACGGAGAGCAAAAGAATGGTTATTGTCTTTGCCTAGAAATAGCATTGATTCTTGGACTAAATGCAAAGATGCTTTTATTGGAAAATATTATCCACCTGCTAAAATCATACAATTGAGGAGTAACATTATGAACTTTAGACAATTTGATAATGAACATGTTGCTCAAGCTTGGGAGAGAATGAAATTTATGGTTAAAAATTGTCCCACGCATGGATTAACTATGTGGATGGTTATCCAAACTTTTTATGTAGGTTTGAATTTTCTTCAAAGAACCTCTTGGACTCGGCCACGGGAGGCACCTTCATGTCCACCACATTAGGTGCAGCAACTAAACTCTTGGATGAGATGATGACAAATTATTCACAATGGCATACCGAAAGAGCTCCAAGTGGTAAGAAGGTAAATTCTGTCGAGGAAATTTCCTCTTTGAGTGATAAGGTTGATATGATTATGTCTATGCTTGCTACCAATCAGTCCCCTATTGATCCTAATAATGTCCCACTTTCTTCATTAATTTCCCAAGAAAAGGATCAAGTTGATGTTAATTTTCTTAATAGAAATAACTTCAACAATAATGCTTATCGAAATAATTTTGGTAGTAACAACTATGAGCTTTATCCTCCCAATAATGGCAACTCATATGGTAATTCCTATGGTAATTCTTATAATCCTAATTAGAAATGTCCTCTGATCTTGAAAATGTTTAAAGTAATTTATCACTTCGCAAAAAGCTTTCAACAAAACTGTTGAAGAGAAACTTGAAAAACTTGATAGACTTGTCTCTAAAGTGGAAGATCTTGCTCATGATGTCGAAATTTTTAAAAATTAGAACCACTCCTATTCAAGACAAGCCTACTGAATCTTTAAATGCTATTTCTATTTAAATTAATGAGAATGAAATGATGATGGCTCGCTTGAAAGTTAGGTGGGCTAGGGAGAAATAAGAAACTAGAATTGTTGAAATGAATAGGAAAACTGTCAAAGTTTATACAATCCAAACTACTAATGAAGAACCTCCTAGCCTATTTAAAGATGATGAAATTGATTTTGATAATTGCAATCTTACTGAAGTCATAAAGTTCCTACAAAAACTTGCTAAGTCAGCGGATGCTAGTAAATTAAATATTGCCTTCACCAAACATATTACCGATGCTCTTATCAAGGCTAGGAAAGAAAGGTTAAGCTAGAAACTTCTATTCCTAGAAAATTAGAAGATGGATGGGAACCCACTATTAAGATGAAAATAAATGACTTTGATTGCAATGCTTTGTGTGATCTTGGTGCTAGTATCTCTGTTATGCCTAAAAGTTTCTATGAAATGCTTAATTTAAATCCTTTGGAAGAATGCTATTTAAATGTTCATCTTGCTGATTCGTCTAAAAAGAAACCTTTGGATAGAGTTGATGATGTCCTTATTATTGTTAATGATAATTATGTTCCCGTTGATTTTATTGTTATGGACATTGAGTGTAATGCTTCTTGTCCTATTATTTTGGGGAGACCGTTTTTGAGAACCGTTGGTGCTATTATTGATATGAAAGANAAACATATTACCGATGCTCTTATCAAGGCTAGGGAAGAAAATCTTAAGCTAGAAACTTCTATTCCTAGAAAATTAGAAGATGGATGGGAACCCACTATCAAGATGAAATAAATGACTTTGATTTCAATGCTTTGTGTGATCTTGGTGCTAGTATCTCTGTTATGCCTAAAAGTTTCTATGAAATGCTTAATTTAAATCCTTTGGAACAATGCTATTTAAATGTTTATCTCGCTGATTCTTCTAAAAAGAAACCTTTTGGTAGAGTTGATGATGTCCTTATTGTTGTTAGTGATAATCATGTTCCCGTTGATTTTATTGTTATGGACATTGAGTGTAATGCTTCTTGTCCTATTATTTTGGGGAGGCCGTTTTGTGAGAAGCGTTGGTGCTATTATTGATATGAAAGAGGGAAATATAAGATTTCAGTTCCCCCTTTAAAGAGGGATGGAAAACTTCCCTAGAAAGAGAAATAAGCTTCCTTTTGAATCAATCATAAGGTCAAGCTATGCTCTTGATATTGCAAAGGCCTCCGAAAAAACTTGATATTTGGCATTGCGCCTACCTAAAAGGCGTTAAAGAAAAGCGCTTGTTGGGAGGCAACCCATCTTTTACTTTCAGTTTGTTTTTGTTTTTCTTGAGTCATGAAGTTGTTTCCTCTGTAGCAATTTCATTGTATATTTTTCTTTTGGTTTTTTGTGCCAAGTTTAGCCTCTAACGCATTGAAAGTGCGAGGTATTGTTTTGCTGTCCAGAAACAGATTTCTGTCCTCCACTGTTCGAATTCCAGAAAATCTCTGAATTTTATATTTTTCTGATATTTTTAGAAAGCAAGCCTGATACTTTTATCTATCTTTCGTTAGTTTCGAGTTTTCTGATTTGAACTACAGAAGTGTCTCGAAAAATTCAATCTTTACAGACTGTTCAGTTTTTGACAGATTCTGCTTTTATTTTGAATTCGTCTCTTTACTATCGTCAAATGTGATACTCTTCGGGAGGAGTGCCACATTGAGGCTTAGTGAACAGTAGTTAATGCCCAATAAAGTTGTTTGCAATTTGTCTTGAGTTGAGCACATGTGCATTTTAATTTATGAGTACTAACCCTCTAATCTCTACCTTCTAATGAGAGTAACTCTGTTACCGGTTAATGTTAGATGTTTGCTTCAAATACCCCTTTTGCTAAGCCCAAAAATTCGTACTGAGTGTAGAGTTCACTCGTGCATCCAAATCCCAAAGCCAAACTATCTTGCCAGCTGAGTCCACCATATCTACCTATGCATGGTATTTCTTGCCATTCCAAGTAAATTTGTCATGTGCTATCTTTAAAATATTCAAAATACTCCTTTTTGTGCCTCTGTTTTTAAGCTCATGAGGGAGCAGTAGAGAGCTAGATATAACTTGTGACAAGCAAGGTCATCTCCCTCCTTTCACCCAGTGTCGATGGTTTACGTCTTCACTTGAATCAACCCGAGAGCAGCTTAAGCAAAATATAAATATAACTCACCATTCTCCTCCGCGCAATGAAAATCTGAGAAATCAGCTCAAAACATTGGACAGTGGTGAAACCAAGGAGAAAGAGGAATGTACTCATTCCTCTAAAAACTAGCTGCTCTCACAAGTTTCTGTTGTGAAATCGTTGATGAAAGCATGCATCTCTCAAAATTGTTTTTCTGCTGTTTTCTAAAAAATAAAAATCTCTAGCACATGACTAATCCATGCTTCCCTCTGCAAAGGGCCTTTCTTTTACTTTTAATGTTGAGTCAGTTTTCCTTTTCCTTCTATCTCCACCAAAGCAAACATCTAGCATTGACCCTGGGTATCATTGATCATATTGCATCGTCAGATTAAACATGAATCTTTATATTGACTTTACCGTTGGAAGTTGAAACTTTTTGCTAATACTTACATCTTCTTTGTTTTGATTCTCAAACACTTTTGTCATGGAACTATTACCTTTGAGAATTAATCAAATATGTGGATCACATTGCCTTCATGTCTTTAACGTACTATTTATGGTCTTGCTTGAATTATTCAACTTGGCTATTCATTGCTTTCTTGCTATCAACTATAGATAGCTGTTTTGTATCACTTCATTCACATGCTATGATTTACATTACTATCTTGATCATGATTGTTTGGTTGCATGTCTCATCAAAAATTATTTTGTTATCACTTACCTACTCGAGGACGAGTAGGAGTTAAACTTGGGGATGCTGATACGTGTCAAACGTATCTATAATTTTTTATTGATCCATGCTAGTTTTGTGATATTGTCACATGTTTCCATTATCATATTACATCATTTTATGTATTTTGTCGGACTAACCTATTGACAAGATGCCTGATATGTCTCAAACGTATCTATAATTTTTGAGTGATCCATGCTAGTTTTGTGATATTGTCACATGTTTTTACTGTTATTTATATCATTTTTATGCATTTTGTCGGACTAACCTATCGACAAGATGCCCAGTGTCAGTTCCCTGTTTTTGCTGTCTTTTTGTTTCAGAAATTTACTTCTGGAAATATTCTCGGAATTAGACGAAAATTTACGGGGATTATTTTTACGCCAAGACAAAGACGGAGTCCAAAGGGCAGCCTCGGAGGCGACCCACAGGGCACATGCGGGTGCCAGCCGCGGCCTGGGGGGACCCATGGGTGGGGCCCGCCCCTGCCCTGTGGGCACCTCCTCGGCCCCCTCCGACTCCTATAAAATCACAATTAACCTAAAAACATCAAGGCAGCGATTATTTTCCAGAAACTTGACTCCGACGCGCCGTCACCGAGAACCCTAGTTTGGGGTCCAATCTGAAGCTGATCCCGGCACTCTGCCGGAGGGGAGATCGATCCCGGAGGGCTCTTCATCGACATGCCTTCCTCCGGGATGATTTGTGAGTAGTCTCACCTTGGACTATGGGTCCATGGCAGTAGCTAGTTGGTAGTCTCTCTCTTGTGCTTCATGTCTTATGATCTTGTGAGCTACCTAACATGATCAAGATCGACTATTGTAATGCTGTGTGATGTGTTTGCTGGGATCCGATGGATTATGAAGTTATGTTCAGATTGTGCATGATTATTATATGAGTAATTTATGTTCTTGCATGCTCTCCGATGTTCGTAGTTACTTTGGCCAAGTGATTGTGTGTATCTCCAAGAGAGGGTATTTATGCTAGATAGTGGGTTCATGCCCCCTTTTGTTCCTAGGCACGAGTGACAGAAACGTCTAAGGGCGAGGGTGTGCTGTTGCTACTAAGGGTAAAAAAAACGGTGTTAATGTCTATTTTGATATTAGTATTGCTTACATCATGCATTTTACTTAATGCAATTGTCTGTTGCTTGCAACTTAATACCGTTGGCTGACAGGCTGGATAGCGATCCCACGGTGGACTATTTAGACAAAGACGCAGTTGGACTCAACGGTCTTTGTTACTTGTCGTGATGCCTCCATAAATATTATCATATCCTTTTTGTCGTAGCTAAATTGGGTTTGTGTCATGATCTTGTCAATTGCCTAGCTGCAATTCGTTCACCCATCACATGCATATTTTATCTACTTGGGAGACTCCACTAGTGAACCCATGGCCCCCGGTCCATCTTTTTATATTGTTTTCAACCTCATTTACTTGCTTTTAATTATCATTACTCCTCTGGTCACTTTTCATATTTTATCTATTTCATCATATAATTAACCGCTTTGTGTTCCACGAGACCGGAGAGATTGACAACCTCTCCGCCGTTGGGGGCAAAGTATTTTGGTTGAGTGTGTGTAGGTCCATGTCTGTTGAAGGTTAAGCGCCAGAGATCTTCAACATTCACCTCGTTTTTGATTTCGAAGTCCTACTGGTTCGATAAACCGCGGTTCTTTAATTGAGGGAAAACTACTACTAGCTACAATTTACTATTCGCTTGGGGCACCACCCAACTTATTAATATCCACCATCAAGCAGTTTTTCTGGCGCCGTTGCCGGGGACTTTGGAGCTACAGCAAGGGGAGTCTCATACTCTCAATCTCTTTACTTTGTTTTTGTCTTGCTTGCTTTATATCTCATTTAGTTTATTTTCCTGTTTCAAAATTTTAAAACCCCAAAAAAAATTAGTGTAGTCTTTTATCCTGTTTTATTAGTATGCTTAGTTTTTTGGTTGTTCTCAATGGTTAACTTCTTTGAAACTAGATCTTATTGGCAAGGCAGGTTCACGGAGGATCAACAAGAATATTATAAGGAATACCGCTTGTCACAAAAAGGGATACACTTATGGAAAATAATTAATACTCTGAACAATTATGCTAGAGACTTGTGCTTAAATTATGATATATCTTATTGCTGTGATGAGTCTAGTTGTAGCATGAATTTTAAACACCTTCCTTTTCAATGTGCTGGTAATGATAATGAAACCTTAGCATCTTATGCTAAGGGAAACTATAATTTTTATGATATGGAACCTATTGAAGAATTTATTGCGTGGAAGGGTGCTTATGAAATTTCTTCTTTGATTGAAAATAATGATGACGCTCCATATAAATCTGAAAGTTTTGCTATACTTAATTATTGCATGGATAATTACAAAGATGAAAATTGTTATATTACTGAATATCTTAAGGGTTTATCTCCCCCAGAAGAAGAGACTAATGTCGTGCAGGAGCCTATGGAAGAAGAAATTGTTGAAACTGGAAGCTCATTGGATGAAAACGAGGAGGAGAGTGACGAACAAGAGGAGGAAGAATGGAGTAGCTACCCATTTCTACCTTGATTGTCCTCCTTCCTTACAAAAGGAGAATGAATGTTATGATCCCATTGATTCATTTGAAACATCCCTTTTTGATAAAAATGATGTTATATATCATAATCCGTGCTGTATTGATAAATCTTATGATAATCCTTTATTTGCTACAACCAATGAGATGCATGATAATGAGGAGTTGTGTTTAGAAATTTCTTATGATAAAGATCTTGATGATGGTCCTAGATTACTTGATGATAAAAATTATAATGCCATTGAAAGTGGGTTTAATCCCACTATTTTTGAGATGGACCGAAATTATGTGCTTTTAGATCATGAAAAGCCTGTTTTAAGTGATAACTATATTGTTGAGTTTGTTCATGATGCTACTGAAAATTATTATGAGATAGGAAAATATGGTTGTCGGAGTTCTCATGTTACTAAAACGCCGCTTTTTAGGGAGGGGCGTTTCTGCACCCGGGTGCACATGCACCTGGTATTTTCGAGCATTTTTAAAAAATAGCAAAATATTACGAAAAAATCTGAAAACAATTGGTGACACACACATAGGAGTTTTTCACAATCGTGCAAAATTTCGGAATGAAATGACAAATTATGTGCTCTTTATAAAAAAGACAAATACAGTTGTCAGAATTAGATCTAAAAACACAAATTTGAAAACACAGATTTGTCTTTTTTGCACAGATCACAGAATTTGTCATTTCATTCCGAAATTTTGCACGATTGTGAAAAACTCATATGTGTGTGTCACCAATTTTTTTCGGATTTTTTCGTAATGTTTTACTATTTTTAAAAAATGCTCGAATATAACAGGTGCATGTGAGCTCGGGTGCACAAGTGAATTTCCGCTCTTTTTATGCTAAAAGTTGTGAAGTTGCTCTTATTTTACCTTCTATGCTCAATACTTTGTGCTTAATTGATTTATTTGCTTACAAGATGCCTATGCATAGGAAGTGGGTTAGACTTAAAAGTGTTTTATATTTTCTTGATGATGCTCTCCCTTGCATTTCTATACTTATTCTTATGTGAGCATCATTAAAATTACTGGGCCTAGCTAAAAGGCGTTAAAGAAAAACGCTTGTTGGGAGGCAACCCATCTTTTGCTTTCAGTTTTCCTTTTGTTTTTCTTGAGTCATGAAGTTATTACCTCTGTAGAAACTTCATTTTATCCTTTTCTTTTAGTTTTCTTCTGCCAAGTTTAGCCTCTAATGTATTGCAAGTGCGAGGTATTATGTTGCTGTCCAAAAACAGATTCTGTGCGCCTGTTGCACGAAAATCCTAAAATCTCCCGAATTTTATCTTTTTCTGACAATTTTGACAGCAAGACTGATGCTTTTATTTATCTTTCGTTAGTTTTAAGTTTTTTGATTTGAGCTGCAGAAGTGCCTCGAAATATTCGATCTTTACAGACTGTTCAGATTTTGACAGATTCTGCTTTTATTTTGCATTTGTCTCTTTACCATCGTCATATGTGATACTATAGGGGTGGAGTGCCACATTGAGGCTTAGTAAACTGTAGCTAATGTCTAATAAAGTTGGTTTGCAATTTGTCATGAGTTTAACACATGTGCGTTTTAATTTATGAGCACTAACCCTCTAATCAAATTATGAGAAGTTTTGTGTGAAGTGAGTTTTTAAGTTCCAAAGGAGAGGAATATGAAGAAATCGAGTATGGATCAAAACTCAAGCTTGGGGATGCCCCCATGGAACCCCCTCTGAATATCAAGAACTATGAAGAGTCAAAGCTTGGGGATGCCCAAGGCATCCCCTCATCTTCATCGACTATCATAAGGTCGTCTTCGTTGAACTTCGTTTTTATCACTTTACATATTATGTGCTATGCTTGGAGCTTCTTTTTACTTTAAGTTTTATTTGTTTGTTTGATGGTCATATCTTTGTTGGATCCTAGCTTTATTTGTGTGGGAGAGACAAACGCTCCGCTTTTTCGTTTGAATACTCCTTTGCTTCGCTTATATCTTTTTGAGTATTCTTAGCTACTGTCTGTTTTCTAGTAAGCTCTCGCTTTTAGCTTTTATCTTAATTAGAGCTGCTATTTGTTAAGTTAAACTCTCCTGTTCTTCACTCATATTTGTTGGAGAGTTGTTTTGGTTGCTTGGTTAATGTGTTAGATCGAAAAAATGCTATGCATGTGGCAGTAGTATGAAATAGAAAAACCTGCATAGTCTTGTAGATCACTATGTGGATAATTTGATACTCTTCAATTGTTTTGAGGCACTAAAATAACTAATGGTTAAAATGTGTTGGTTAATGGTGTTAGAGCTGATTAATGGAGAGGTGTTATTAAAGCATGGAGCTGTACTTTTCTGAACTAAACAACCTAAGTTAACAATGCTAATGTGTCATGAATTCTACTAAGTTGAAAACAAGTCCCTAGTGGGTAGTTACTGCAACGGTCGGGGAAGCCAACGGGGCACTTGTGTCGCCGCCACGATCCCTCTCGGGGTGTCTCTAACCATTTGTGGAACATTGAAACTGCTAGTTGTTTGCAATATACGAAATGCATTGTGAGCTTTGGTTTTTGGCACTTCCACTTCCATATTTTGCTAGCCTCTTCGGTGCTGCGCAATGCCCTCTCTCACATTGAGATTGGTGCATACTTCGCGAGTACATCCAACTCCGTGGAGAACTTCATCCTGTTCTCCTACACATAAGCCAACTATCTTCCTCAAAACAACCACCATACCTACCTACCACGGCATTTCCATAGCCGTTCCGAGATACATTGCCATGCAACATCCATCATTACATTATGACTTGATGTCGTTCTTCATTATCATATAGTTTGCTTGATCATTTGAGTTAGTGTGCAGCGTGGCTTGCCACATGTTCTACATTTTTTTATTTTTCCACACTACGCTCGATCATGCATATCTTCTTTTATACATCATGTATTAGTCTTATGAGTTATGAGTACCAAAAGTGTGATGATCATCTTGTAAAAATAGAGTGTTGCCCCTACCTGTGAGCATATTGAAAAGAGTCCAAAGTGGCCACATAAAAGAGTCCAAAAGAGACCAATGAGAGAAAATTTAAAAGAGCCACGGAGGCCACAATAAGAAAAAAGAGAAATATAAAAGAGAGAGGGGGCAGCACTACTATCCTTTATTCCACACTTGTGCTAGTAGCACCTACACTTCATTATAGAGAGTTTTCATGTTTTCATTTGTATAACTATGTGGGGAATTAACGTTATAGAACTTGGCTTGTATATTCCAAGGATGAGCCTCCTCAAGTGAGCTCTAGGTCTTCATGAGCAAGCAAGTTGGTGAAGGGGTCGTTGCATAGAAAACAAAAAAATTTCCTACGCAGCAAGCGGAATAAACCCCAAGGATCTAGATCTATTAGACGAAGGTAGCGAAGATGAGATCCAATCTCTTACCCTTGAAGATCAACAAATGCGTTTTGTCGGTGCAGGGGTTGGCTAGTCGATCCCCGCAACTAGACTCATCTAGTCGTGAGGAGATGTATTTCCTCGAAGATCCAATCCAATGAAGTGCCACAAGGGGTAGCACCTCCGCGGTATCCACACGTACGGCTCGATGTAGATCTCCGCCTTCTTGATCCCGCAAGCAAGGTGGAGATGGCTAGATGGATCTCGACACCACGACGGTTGTGGTGGCGTTGATGGTGTAGATCTCCACGAGCATGGCTTCACCAAGCCAAGCAAGAGGAGAGGGAGAGGAGGATGTGCAGCAGCAGCCCTACACTAGGGGTGGTGCGGCTAGGGCATGGAGGTGGAGGTGGTGGTGGCGGCAGCCCTCCGGGGAGAGAGGTGGCGCCGACTATGGAGGTGAAGGGGCGGCGGCTAGGGCGCCAAGGGAGGGTGCGGCTAGGGCAGCCCATGGGTTCCCAAAGGTGTGCCGCACCCCTCCCCTTGCCCTCCTTATATAGGTGGCAGGGGGGTTCGCCCCAAGGCCTCCCTAGGGCCGGCGGCTGGGGTGCCTTAGCCCCCAAGCCAGCCCCTAGGGTTAGGGTTTTGGCCGGCCCCCCTTTATGGGCCCCTTGGCCCTTTGGTTGGCCGGTTTGGCCCATATGGGCCATTGTGTGGTGCGGCTGGCCCAAGTGGCTAGCTGCACCCCTTTGGTCCATGTGGGCCCCATATCTTATGTGGGTCCCACTTCTAGACTCATCTAGAACTTTCTAGAACCTTTCGGTATCCTACCGAAATATTCCGGAACTTTTCCGATACCTCCGGAAACCACTTTCCTTATATGAATCTTATTCTCCGGACTCTTTCGGAACTCCTCGTGACGTCCGGGATCCCATCCGAGACTCCGAATCACCATTTGTTCATACCATCAATTATCTCATCGCTAACCCTAGCTACATCGGAGCGTTAAGTGTGTGACCCTACAGGTTCGAGAACATGCAGACATGATCAAATCAATAATCAATAGCGGGACCGGGATGCCCATATTGACTCCTACATATTCAACGAAGTTCCTTATCGATTGAACCACGATGCCGGAGATTCTTAATCTCGTATACGATTCCCTTTGTCTCACCGATATTTAATTTGCTCGAGATTTGATCGTCGATATCTCCATATCTAGTTTCATCTCGTTACCTGGCAAATTCTCTTTACTCGTCCATAATATAGGATCTCCATGATTAACACTTAACCACATGGTTGCAACCTTTCTGATGCTATATTACCGAGAGGGCCCAGAGATATCTTTTCCGTCACAAGGAAGGACAAATCCCACTCTTGATTCATGTCACCCAACAAATACCATCGGAGATACCTGAAAGCCACCTTTATAATCACCCAGTTACGAAGTGACGTTTGATGTCCACAAAGCATTCCTCCGATAAACGGGAGTGACATAATCTCATGGTCTAAGGAAACTATACTTGGCATACTAAAAGTGTTGGCAATGAAACTGTGTGACACGATCAATTGCAACTCTTTATTATCTGGGTCTTGTCCATCACATCATTACTCCTAATGATATGACTCCGTTATCAAGTGACTATAACAAGTCCATGGTTAGGAAACTCTAACCATCTCTTGACTAACGAACTAGTCTAGTAGAGGCTTACTAGGGACACCTGGTTGTTTATATTCCACACATGTATTATGTTTCCAATTAATACAATTATAGCATGGATAATAAACTATTATCATAAACATGAATATGCTAATAAACCATTTTATTATTGCCTCTAGGGCATATTCCCAACAGTCTCCCACTTGCACTAGAGTCAATAATCTAGTTTACATTTTCTCGATCCAACACTCATGGTGTCTAACACTCATGGAGTCTCAGTGCTGATCATGTTTGCTCGTGGAAGAGGTTCTGTCCGTGTTCTGTACTATACAGTTCTTTATGTTCTTTGCAAAACGTTAACGTCACCTAATTTGACATTACTTTATCATCTCATGATAAACCTATTATCATCACATGATAATTTCATCATCATATGACGAATATAATATATTTGGTTACAGAGTGAGATTTTCGTTTCCCTTTTATGCCTACATGATGTATGATCAGTCAAGAGGACTTTCACATAGCATGTGCACCCGGAACTCACTCAGTCTTGAAATAAAATTTCTCAAACCACAATATTATATCTTTTAATCCTTGAATTAATCATATACTCCTATATGTTGTAGACTCACAAATCGACAGTGCAATCATGTCACTTCGATATTTTCGATCATGCTTTCGCTGCGCTTCTGCTATTATGAGATCCCCAATCTAGTTTGGTTTTATGACTTCAACCAAGTCTACCAATCTCTAGATTCTATTATCTCATCTTCATGTTAAAATGACTCCTCATTCTAACACGTTCTTCTAACCAAGAACTTGGGTCACATATCGTCAAATACAAACACATGGTTCTTATATGTTTAGTCCTATGAACAATTCATAGCGAATTCTAACATATCCTCCAACCATCATTTTTGTACTGAGTTATCAACTCAATGTTTCACCTATTTTTCACAAGCTGATGAACCTTTCTTCTCTTGTTTTATTTTGAACTCCTTCAAAATCTTACTTAGGTTAAACATCCTGACATAATGCTTATCAAATATATCTATCCTCCATAGATACATCCATCTCCATGGATATTTGACTAACTTCGTAAGTTATACATTGGTTCCTGACTTATTTACAACATTTATGAAATCTCCATTTCACACAAACAAGATGTTGTAAACTCCCACTCAAATATACACCATACACATATTAAATTGTGAAACCACTTTGGCTCCCACTCAGAAATATGTTATCTCTATATTTGACCATGATTAACTAGCTCCCACTCAAACATATGTCACCACATATTTTGATCATGGAAAATAGTTTCTGCTCTAACTTAATATATGTCGCCACATATCTTAATTAGATCACACTCATGTATTTTCTCGATATTTTGGACACCTCCAAAATTCTTAATTAACTATTAATATCGAGAACTCTTTATACGAATGCTAGTACTTTGCTAGCATAAATCCTTTTGACCTTAAGCACAACTACACCATGTAGTTAACAACATTGAATATGTTAAAGAGCTTTACCTCTTGTGCTTTTGTCCAGTAAGTTTTATTTATTCCTTACAAACCCTTTTGAAGAATAAATATGTGAAACAACGCTTTCACAAAATCAAGTAACAATTACTTTGTGATTTAAACTTAACATAGGATGACTCTCAGTCATTTTTCGTATTTAAGGCTCCTATTTCTTCCTTGTAGTTTCGTAGGTATGTCTTGTTTCTCAAACATGACAAGTAAATCATGAATATTATTTTGTAACCTAACAAAACTTTAATATTCTTGAATCCTACTTTTCTTTAGACAAGCTAAACCGAAATTCAATGATCACCATCATTAATTCCTTTATGTGTCAAGTTTTAACCAACATAGCACTTTACATATGTGCCACTTGATACATAAACAAGCAAGGTTTCAGCTTTTCCATTTTATTCCATCAATTCTTTTATCAATGAAACCTTTTCACGATAAACCACTAAAATACTTACCACAACCAACAAATTGATTTGCTCCTTTTAGTCTCATATTGTGGAATCACATTCATAGTCACTAGTCATCAACCCCTGCATGCGCACGGGATTTTTTATTATATCTAAAATAAAAACTTGCATATTTGAAATATGGATAAATATGAAAATACATGTTTTAGTCTTTAGTCCTCAAGAACCGTACAAAAACAATATAGTACATGTGAAATAATGATTCTTAATTTTCCATACTATCAGTACCTTGGCTTCATAGCGCCTTTCAAGTTCTTTTCCACCCTGAATATGCTCTTTTGATACCACAATATTATGTATATTGGACATGTATATCATCAAAGCCAAATCTACAACAACATTTCAAGTTCTAAGGACCGTTGAAAATAAATTAACATGACCCACCTGCACGGGCTAGCTATGGTGATATTCACGTTAGAAACTTAGTAACATATTGGCCGGAAGAATTATTTCCTGATTAGACTATTTATGTTCATGCCGGCTCCAATCGTCAAAACTATATCCCATTTTATTTTAGTTCTTTCACAGCTCAGAAACTTGAGGTTTGTGACCATTTTATTCAGTTTTTCTTCAGTTGGACAACTTCAAATTTATAAGACTAATAAATGGTTAAAAGTAGCTAGAGCATATGCAGCTAGCTATCTTGAGTGCGGCAACAACATATAATGTAAAAAAAAATAGTACAGAGGGATTAACGTAGTACCTGCCTATTGAAGTACCCGATCATTTCATTGGCAGATAGTACTATCTCCCTGAGTGACGTGGGTAGTGTGATAAGCATAATCCATACTGCAATGTATGTACTTTCCTATATTTCTTTTTGAGCCTGAGCATATGTTTAAAGATAATTGATGTTTTGAATATTAGTGAAATTAAAAATAACTGTTTTATTTTAAAAAAACTGCAGTTTCTGCATGACAGTGATTATTCTGTCTTTGACAGTTAAGCATAACAGCTCATAAATAAGTACTTTACAAAACTGAAAGGGAACAATATATGGAGTGGAATGAAACATGGGTTATAGCTCTTCATTAAATAGTTGAAGATATTAATTAATAATACACTCGACTATATGAAATTTTCTATACAGAAGCCCTATAAAATAGGTCATTCGCTTTACAACAGAATGCAGGAAGAATACACTTATTTTATGCACCATATCAAATATTTCAAGTTGTAAAAATAAGAGCTTATCGGAATGATTAGCCTTTTTTACACATAAGTCATTACCGAGTATATCCTGCCTAGAATAAGCTAGCAAGTCTGCAAAAGAAATATGAAGTATCAGTAAGACTTACCACGATATAGTTCCCATTATTTTTTCACAATTTGGATGGCATACCACATCCTTTTTTCCTTCAGACTGCACTCAATATTTGAATAAATGAAGCCACATAACTGAATTAATGTAATGACAAATACTATAAACTAAGGGATCGCATGTTTTCAGCAGGAAAAACCACCAATGAATGCATGATTATCAGGATGCAATTAAATGTTTACTACTACAAAATACCAACAAAAGAATCCACCATAACATCACCTATGTACCCTCGGCATCTACTCAATGTCAGGTGATGCTATAATGCCTACCTTAGCCATGAACTGGTCCCCAAAACTACACCAAGCAAACCATCAGATTTTTTATTACTTTTCCATTATTCGAAACGTTGAAGATTCAATCATCTTCAAGTCTCGGCCTACATATCTTCAACATGCAGTGAGCCTTGGCCGGAGGACACATTTCAACAGATTTGTGCGACTGCGCTGATTGGAGGAGAGCCGATGAGGGTGTCATGACTCTGTCATACAGATTGTCAGATTCCCAACGTACGCCTACTTCAACTGCCATACTGGTACACCTTCTCCTCCGTCTGTAAACGGTAAACCATCTTGAGAACTGATTGTCCTGGAATGACTCTTTGAATCTTTCTTTCTCTGCCGATCAATTGCAGCTTCAATGGAGTTTGAAGTACAGAAGTAATCGGAATGACCATGCTCTAACTTCATTAATTGCCATATGTTATCCACTGATTCATAAGCTCTGCCATCCCTCCCGATATGACACAGCCATGTAATTTAAGAATAGTAAAAGAACTGCTCCAGGAATATATAAATTAATTCTTAAGAAAACGGTGATACAAATGAGAAAAGATAACAAATTGATAATTTTAGAACCCTGTTCATGAATAAGAAGAACGTACCTCTTGTAGATTTTGTTGTCCACATGCATCAAAGACTCGCAGGACTTGCCTTGTTTCAATTGGCACAATTCGCCCGTCCACCTGCCACCATGTCAAAATTGGGCAGAATCAGTCATGAAGAGATGGTTGATGGAAGAAAGATGAACCTGCATGGCCGAGCTGAGAGTCAACAGAATCGAAGCAGATTGATTAGGCAACAGATGGTGCTATCTAGCATCATCGAAATTCCAAACAAAAAAGATTTGAATTCTCGTCATCCTTCTACGTGTCATGTTGGCGCTACCAATCAGCTACGCCTGCAGATCTGGATGGAACGTGCTGTCCTGTAAGTTAATCTCTCCCATGATGATGATTCTTGTGGAGGAGCTGAATCCAATAGATAATTTCATGCAAAACTTTGTGCGTACAACACAAAACAGCTCGATCAGAACTCATCTGGATCAATAGCCTTAAATATACAGCTATACAACATATCAATGGAAAAAGTAGATAGCCTAAAAGGAAGCGCAACGTACTGCTGCAGATCTGTCCGAAAGACAGCAACCATGAAGCATCCTTGATACACCCTACTACCGTTAGCTCCATGGATCATCACAGCAAGTGCGCTGGCGTAAATACACCTGCAAGTAAACATGAGACCTAGCTGTTGCCGTCATCTTTCAAGGAGGTAAATATAGCCCAAGAGCTAGAACATCCCGTACCTTCAAGGTGTTGATACTACCATTAGAATGCACGTTAATTAGCTGATTCGGCGACCGTCACTGTCAGCGAGGCTGCGAGATTAGGAAGTACGGCGGACTGCTGGATCCTGGATCAGGTCTTCACCTCATAGCCAAGTTCGAGTTCGTGGCCGATTGAGGCGGCAAGGGATCCGACAGATCTATTGAGAGTTGCAGCGGCGGTAAGGGCATGGAGGCGTTGAGGGTTCGGCTCGAGGATGGAAAGTAGAAGATCGATGCGTGAAGAGGTTAGAGTCGTATCGCAGGATCCATATCTAGCGATACAGAGAGGACGGCTGAAGGTTGCCTCCCGTGGGATATTCTTTTTTTCTTTTGGCTAATGGAAAATTATTAAGGCTTGCACGTGGGATAGAACGTGAGGACTCTATCAACATGATCTGACGGCTGTAGATAAGTATTGGGGGAAATCGGATGGTTATTTTTCTTAGTTATTGAGGATTAACGTGGTGCTTTCATTGGTGCCTCCAATTAGTAAATATAAGATACTTATGAATATACTACAACATTATTCGCAATGGTCTCTAATTATCTCATAATTACCATGACTTCTCATAACTCATATGGAATCGTTTATGCGAATCATTAAATAGATCCTTATTTCTAAAACAGAGTGTTTATCAAATAAATCTAAATGCTATTATTAAACCCCCGAAATAAAACCCTTCTTTGAGACCACACAATATCAAATAGTGTGTGATTACAATATCTTAGGACATATCAAACGCCTTTGAAATATTCTAAACATTGTAATTTGTGATAACACTTCTCACAAGTCCACATACTAACATATAACTCAAATATTTTGTCTCTTTTGATCAAATCATAAAGACTCAATTTTCTTGTTAACTTAATATCCTAAACTCCAGAATTTTATTTGATCTCATCAAATATCATAACTCGAATAAATACACCTATTTAATCATTTCATTTATGATGGAGTCCACAAAATAATGACATCTAACATTTTGCTGAAAATACAACCAACACTTGTGTTTATTTCCGGCAACTCCTGTCACTCTTCCAAAGGGTGGCATTTTAGTCATACTCCTTCAATAAGGCGCATTGATAAAACATCAAAATGTTTATTCAATATTTAGCACGACTAAAACAATTGTTATTATTAAGTTTTGGATATCTTTAGTATGTCACATTGTTTTATAATTGTTTAACTAATTTATCATCTAGATTATAATAAGAATAATACTTATAATTGAAAACTTGTGATTTCCAAAAAAGGATCACTCATGAAAATAGAACAACCATTGTCTTTAACATGAATAACCGTCTCACATAACCAAGACACACTAATTAAAATCACACTTAATTCGATTACAAAACTTATTCAAATCCTCTAATCCAAATGATAAATGTAGAGACAGATCGTTGCCAGCATCAACTCCTTGATTGCCACTATTCTGCAACGTCTTCCCATATCCTTTATGTAAATCTCAAGCAGCAAGTTCTGTTTTCATAAAACAGAATGAGTATCAAATACTTATCGAAACTGCCACAATTGCAATTTGCACTTAAACACTTATAACATGTATATCAATATATACTTTCTGCATTGTCAACTTCTCTTGCTATGGGTTCCACTTTGACATGACGCAGACGAGACACAAATTTATAGAAAGTGATCAAATCCCTTCCTATGACATAGTCTCCGGCATAATTCTTGAAGCTGGGGAGAAGCTAGCGTATCACCCCATCTATCGCGAAACCGTCATTCATCTCGTGGTTCCAAACAAGCACTAGACGATGATGTATCTCATGCGTTGTCCTCAGGTGTTGTTCCAAGCAAGTGTTCTCTTCCATCTTGAGTGAAAGAAAACCGTTCAGACATTCGAACCTTACAATTCTAACTTGTGCTGAAAAACTATTTTTCAGCTCATCAACAATCTCCATTGCAATCAAGTTCTTGAATTGTCTACTTAGGTCAGAATTCATGAAGTTGCACATCATCCACTTGACTTTCAAGTAGGTGGTTCAAAACCACTCCATGTACTCTTCATAGCTTGCAGAAATATTTGGGTTTATATCCTATTGGTTCTTCTAGCACGTAGAGCTGAGCATGGGTGTTTAGGACTTCTTTCAAATGCAGGTACCATTTAACAAAATTGACCCATCGAGACGCAGTTTTTCAGCAACGAACAGACTACCGTAGTCGGCCATGATCTACAAGGATTTTTGCAAAGACATCTGGACTTTTGTTTATGAAAATTTTAGTTCATCTTAATGAACTCCTACTAAACTCAACATCTCTCTGGTTGTTTAGTGACACACGATCCAAATCCATTACACCACAACCGATCATCACGTGAGATGATGTAGCTTCAATGGTGAACATCACCATGTTGATCATATCGTCCATATGACTCGTGTTTAACCTTTCGGTTCCTGTGGTCCGAGGCCATGTCTGTACATGCTAGGCTCGTCATGGAAACCGTAGTATTTCCGCATGTGTAAACTGGCTTACACCCGTTGTATGTGAACGTTGAATCTATCACACCCGATCATCACGTGGTGTCTCAAAACGATGAACTTTCGCAACGGTGCATACTAGGGAAGAACACTTCTTGATATTAACGTGAGAGATCACCTTATCATGCTACCATCGCGATCACATCTAAGCATAACAATAAGGTGCATAAAAGGATTAACATCACATGCAATTCATAATTGTGATATGATATGGCCTTTCTTCTTGTGCTTTTGATCTCCATCTCCAAAGCACCGGCATGATCTCCATCACCGGCATGATCTCCATCATTGTGGCGCCATCACCATGGTTGTCCACCAACTATTGCAACTACAACTAATGCTACTCTTAGCAATAAAGTAAAGCAATTACATGGTGATTCAATGACACGCAGGTCACATAAAATAATAGACAACCATATGGCTCCTGCCGGTTGCCGTACTCATCGACATGCAAGTCGTGAAAGATTACAAATATGATCATTGCATACATTATCACAAATCACACATTGGCCATACCACATCACAAGACCCCCTCTGCAAAAACAAGTTAGACGTCCTCTACTTTGTTTATGCAATTTTTACGTGGCTTGGGTCAACGAGATAGAACCGTTCTAATCTACGCAAAAACCACAACGGTGATATAGTAGTTGCTTATTTACTCATCCTTTTGAAAGGCCTTCCATTGAAAATTGCATCTTCACTAGAGCAAGAGAAACAGACACCCGCCAGCCACTTATGCAATACAAGTTGCATGTCTGTCGTGGAACCGGTCTCTCGTGCGTGGACGAGTAAGGTTGGTCCGGGCCGCTTCAATCTCACAATACCGCAAAGACGAAAAGTGCACGCGAGAAGGTAGCAACATAAAATATCAACGCCCACAACACTTGTGTTCTAATCGCACCAACATCTACGAATAGATCTAGGCTCTGATACCACTGAAGGGGTCGCAGCATAGAAAACAAAAAATTTTCCTACGCAGCAAGCGGAATAAACCCCAAGGATCTAGATCTATTAGACGAAGGTAGCAAAGATGAGATCCAATCTCTTACCCTTGAATATCAACAAACGCGTTTTGTTGGTGCAGGGGTTGGCTAGTCGATCCCCGCAACTAGACTCATCTAGTCGCGAGGAGATGTATTCCTCGAAGATCCAATCCAATAAAGTGCCACAAGGGGTAGCACCTCCGCGGTATCCACACGTACGGCTCGATGTAGATCTCCGCCTTCTTGATCCCGTAAGCAAGGTGGAGATGGCTAGATGGATCTCGGCACCACGACGGTTGTGGTGGCGTTGATGGTGTAGATCTCCACGAGCATGGCTTCACCAAGCCAAGCAAGAGGAGAGGGAGAGGAGGAGGTGCAGCAGAAGCCCTACACTAGGGGTGGTGAGGCTAGGGCATGGAGGTGGTGGCGGCGGCAGCCCTCCGGGGAGAGAGGTGGCGCCGGCTATGGAGGTGAAGGGGCGGCGGCTAGGGCGCCAAGGGAGGGTGCGGCTAGGGCAGCCCATGGGTTCCCAAAGGTGTGTCGCACCCCTCCCCTTGCCCTCCTTATATAGGTGGCAGGGGGTGCGCCCCAAGTCCTCCCTAGGGCCGGCGGCTGGGGTGCCTTAGCCCCCAAGCCAGCCCCTAGGGTTAGGGTTTTGGCCGGCCCCCCTTTATGGGCCCCTTGTCCCTTTGGTTGGCCGGTTTGGCCCATATGGGCCATTGTGTGGTGCGGCTGGCCCAAGTGGCTAGCTGCACCCCTTTGGTCCATGTGGGCCCCATATCTTATGTGGGTCCCACTTCTATACTCCTCTAGAACTTTTTAGAACCTTCTGGTACCCTACCGAAATATTCCGGAACTTTTCCGATACCTCCGGAAACCACTTTCCTTATATGAATCTTATTCTCTGGACTCTTCCGGAACTCCTCATGATGTCCGGGATCCCATCCGAGATTCCGAATCACCATTCATTGATACCATCAATTATCTCATCGCTAACCCTAGCTACATCGGAGCGTTAAGTGTGTGACCCTACGGGTTCGAGAACATGCAGACATGATCAAATCAATAATCAATAGCGGGACCGGGATGCCCATATTGACTCCTACATATTCAACGAAGTTCCTTATCGATTGAACCACGATGCCGGAGATTCTTAATCTCGTATACGATTCCCTTTGTCTCACCGATATTTAATTTGCCCGAGATTCGATCGTCGATATCTCCATATCTAGTTTCATCTCGTTACCTGGCAAATTCTCTTTACTCGTCCATAATATAGGATCTCCGTGATTAACACTTAACCACATGGTTGCAACCTTTCTGATGCTATATTACCGAGAGGGCCCAGAGATATCTTTTCCGTCACAAGGAAGGACAAATCCCACTCTTGATTCATGTCACCCAACAAATACCATCGGAGATACCTGAAAGCCACCTTTTATAATCACCCAGTTACGAAGTGACGTTTGATGTCCACAAAGCATTCCTCCGATAAACGGGAGTGACATAATCTCATGGTCTAAGGAAACTATACTTGGCATACTAAAAGTGTTGGCAATGAAACTATGTGATACGATCAATTGCAACTCTTTATTATCTGGGTCTTGTCCATCACATCATTACTCCTAATGATATGACTCCGTTATCAAGTGACTATAACAAGTCCATGGTTAGGAAACTCTAACCATCTCTTGACTAACGAACTAGTCCAGTAGAGGCTTACTAGGGACACCTAGTTGTTTATATTCCACACATGTATTATGTTTCCAATTAATACAATTATAGCATGGATAATAAACTATTATCATAAACATGAATATGCTAATAAACCATTTTATTATTGCCTCTAGGGCATATTCCCAACAGTTGGATGCACCCCCACTAGTTCCAATGGAGAGCTTTCATACACTTATAGCTCTATGTGCATCCGTTGCATGGCAATCACTACTCCTCATACAGTGTCAACTACGGGACTTCCTTCTGTCTTGTGGTTACCTTCTCCACTGTTTGAGCCTTTCTTTTTGACCTTCCAAACCTCCATTATTGTTCTTTTTGCCATAACATCATGGTGCCAAAGCCACTTCTTACTTGCACTAGTTGAGTAGACTTCGAAACAGTTGATTTATGAAGTAGATCGATTAGGACACCTGACTTGAGCTTGGCTATTTTCATGAATGACTAATTAGATGCTTTGAAGAATGATTGATACTTTACATTGGAGACATAATTCGCAATCCTTCTTTCTAAACCTTATGTATGGTTCCATGTCTCCAACGCACTTATTCATGAAAAGTTTCTAGCAATTGTTAGCTAGCGTTTGTCAATCATTGTTTGCTTAATGTCAACTATAGACAATTGTTTTGGATCACCTTATTCACTTCATGTGCTTTGCATTACTATCTTGATCAAGATTGTGTTGGTAGCATGTCTCATCAAAAATTGTTTGTTATCACTTACCTACTCGAGAACGAGTAGGAGTTAAGCTTGGGGATGCTGATACATCTCAAACGTATCTATAATTTTTGAGTGATCCATGCTAGTTTTGTGATATTGTCACGTGTTTTTACTGTTATTTATATCATTTTTATGCATTTTGTCGGACTAACCTATTGACAACAGGCCCAGTGTCAGTTCCCCGTTTTTGCTGTCTTTTTGTTTCAGAAATTTACTTCTGCAAATATTCTCGGAATTGGACGAGAATTTACGGAGATTATTTTTACACCAAGACGAAGACGGAGTCTGAAGGGCAGCCTGGGAGGCGACCCACGAGGCACACGTGGGCGCCAGCCGCGGCCTGGGGGGACCTGCGGGTGGGGCCTGCCCCTGCCCTGTGGGCACCTCCTCGGCCCCCTCCGACTCCTATAAAATCACAATTAACCTAAAAATGTCGAGACGGCGATTATTTTCCAGAAACTCGACCCCGACGCGCCGTCACCGAGAACCCTAGTTTGGGGGTCTAATCTGAAGCTGATCCCGGCACTCTGCCGGAGGGGAGATCGATCCCGGAGGGCTCTTCATCGACATTCCTTCCTCCGGGATGATTTGTGAGTAGTCTCACCTTGGACAACGGGTCCATGGCAGTAGCTAGATGGTAGTCTCTCTCTCTTGTGCTTCATGTCTTATGATCTTGTGAGCTGCCTAACATGATCAAGATCGACTATTATAATGCTGTGTGATGTGTTTGCTGGGATCCGATGGATTATGAAGTTATGTTCAGATTGTGCATGATTCTTATATGAGTAATTTATGTTCTTGCATGCTCTCCGATGTGCGTAGTTACTTTGGGAAAGTGATTGTGTGTATCTCCAAGAGAGGGTATTTATGCTAGATAGTGGGTTCATGCCCCTTTTGTTCCTGGGCATGAGTGATAGAAACGTCTAAGGGCGAGGGTGTTCTGTTGCTACTAAGGGTAAAACAGCAGTGTTAATGTCTATTTTGATATTAGTATTGCTTACATCATGCACTTTACTTAATGCAACTGTATGTTGCTTGCAACTTAATACCGTTGGGTGATAGGCTGGATAGCGATCCCACAGTGGACTATTTAGACAAAGACGCAGTTGGACTCAACGGTCTTTGTTCCTTGTCGTGATGCCTCCATAAATATTATCATGTCCTTTTTGTCATAGCTAAATTGGGTTTGTGTCATGATCGTGTCAATTGCCTAGCTGTAATTCGTTCACCCATCACATGCATATTTTATCTACTTGAGAGACTCCACTAGTGAACCCATGGCCCCCGGTCCATCTTTTTACATTGTTCTCAATCATATTTACTTGCTTTTAATTATCATTACTCCTCTGGTCACTTTTCATATTTTATCTATTTCATCATACAATTAACTGCTTTGTGTTCCGCGAGACCGGAGAGATTGACAAGCTCTCCGCTGTTGGGGCAAAGTGTTTTGGTTGAGTGTATGTAGATCCACGTCTGTAGAAGGTTAAGCGCCAGAGATCTTCAACATTCACCTCGTTGTTGATTTCAAAGTCCTACTGGTTCGATAAACCTCGGTTCTTTAATTGAGGTAAAATTGCTACTAGCTACAATTCCGCCTTCGCGTGGGGCACCACCCAACTTATTAATATCCACCATCAATGCCTAGTGCCAGTTTCCTGTTTTTGCTGTTTTTGTATTTCAGAAAATTTACTTCTGAAAATATTCTCGGAACTGGACGAAAATTTACGGAGAATTTCTTACTCGACGGAAGGCACCAGGACACCAAAAGGGAGCTTGGGGGGCCACCCACAGGCCAGGGGCGGCCCCCTGCCGCGGCTCCAGGGCCACCCGTGGGTGGGACCCACCCCTGCCCTGTGGGCACCCGCTCGGCCCCCTCCGACGCCTATAAAATCCCATTAAACCTAAAAACTTCGAGGCAACCATTATTTTTTTCCAGAGAAGTCACCCCGACGCGCCGTCACCGTAAACCCTAGTTCAGGGGTGATTCTGAAGCTGATCCCGGCACCTTGCCGGTGGGGAGATCGATCCGGGAGGGCTCTTCATCGCCATGCCTTCCTCCGGGATGATTTGTGTGTAGTCCCATCTTGGACCATGGGTCCATGGCAGTAGCTAGATGGTAGTCTCTCTATCTTGTGCTTCATGTCTTATGATCTTGTGAGCTGCCTAAAATGATCAAGATCGACTATTGTAATGCTATGCGATGTGTTTGCTAGGATCCGATGGATTATGAAGTTATGATCAGATTGTGCTTGATTCTTATATGTTGATTTATGTTCTTGCATGCTCTCTGATGTGCGTAGTTACTTTGGCCAAGTGATTGTGTGTATCTCCAAGAGGGAGTATTTATGCTAGATAGTGGGTTCATGCCCCCTTTTGTTCCTGGGCACGAGTGACTGAAACATCTAAGGGCGAGGGTGTGCTGTTGCTACTAAGGGTAAAATAACGGTGTTAATGTCTCTTTTGATATTAGTATTGCTTACTTCATGCGCTTTACTTAATGCAATTGTCTGTTGCTTGCAACTTAATACCGTTGGGTGACAGGCTGGATAGCGATTCCACGGTGGACTTTTTAGACAAAGATGCAGTTGGACTCAACGGTCTTTGTTCATTGTCGTGATGCCTACATAAATATTATCATGTTCTCTTTGTCATAGCTAGATTAAGTTTGTGTTATAATCTTGTTAATTGCCCAGTTGTAATTTGTTTACCCATCATATGAGTGTTTATTTACTTGAGAGACTCCACTAGTGAACCCATGGCCCCCGGTCCATCTTTTTACATTGATTGCAACCTTTATTCATCACTTTTCATCATCATTACTCCACTGGTCCATTTTCATATTTTTATCTATTTCACTATACAATTAACCACTTTGTTTTCTGCGAGACCGGAAAGATTGACAACCTTTCCGCCGTTGGGGGCAAAGTATTTTGGTTGAGTGTGTGCAGGTCCACGTCTGTTGAAGATTAAGTGCCAGAGATCTTCAACATTCACTTTGTTGTTGATTTCAAAGTCCTACTGGTTCGATAAACCTCGGTTCATTAACGAGGGAAAACTGCTACTTGCTACATCCACGCCTTCGCTTGGGGCACCACCCAACGCATCATTCAACACGCTAGCAGTCACCAGATGGTCGTCCTCATTTCTCGCAACAACTCATATCTGTTGTAGCTGGTACAGGATCTACGACATTGTCTCCATCGAGGACACGACATCTTCTCCTTCTCCTTTGGCGTCGGCTCCTCTTCCTCATCTTCCATGTACCACATAAACCATGTTCTCTGTCCCCATCGTTAATGGATAATATGTAGCGCCGATATACCCATTGCTCATGCTAGATCGAATTCATTAGGACGATGGGATAACAAATAAGACATACTCCTTTTTTTTGGAACCTAACAGCTCTATGTATTTTGATATGATTAACAATAATACTAGGTTCCTTCGCAAGTACTTATGGAAAATCAAAGTACCATTAAAGATTAAGATTTTTATGTGTTTTTTATAGGAAATTACTTCTCATTAAAGATAATCTTGCTAAGCGAAAGTAGAATGGGTTTAAGAAATGTGTTTTCTGCCATTCAAAGGAATCATTTCACTATTTATTTATCGCTTGTCCCTTTGCTCGTCTCGTTTAGATGGTTGTAGAGTTCACTTTTAATATGCCACCCTCCAACTAATATTATAAATATGTTTGGAAATTGGTTGAGAGGAATTAATAAACTTGATAAAGCACATATTCGTGTGGGATTGTGTGTGCCTTGTTATGATCTATCTGAAATTGTCGAAATAATTTGGTTTTGAACAAGACATGAACTTTTAACTTTTTGCATGTTATTCACAAAACTTTGTACCAGATCCACACATGGTCTTTCCTGTCCCTGCAGGAGCAGCGGTAATCTTTTGATTCTGGATGTAGTCATCTAGAGACGGTCGCACGGGGTATCTACACCCAGGCTAGTTGGCGGCTTACTAGAAGACTAGATGTTGCATAAGTGTTTCATCTATGGTATTTTGCTGGTTGGTGTTTGTCACCATTTTACGTGATCCATAAATTATAAACACTGAATTTTGAATGTTGTAATAAAACGGTTTTGTGCATTGATTAATGCAGAGATTGGGGCTATACTCCCCATTTGAAAAAATACAAATGGGCAAAAATGATAGATGGGTGGATCTAAATTTCTGAGCAGTACACATTTTGGAAAAGCTTCAAATTTAGTGAGATTTGTCAGTTCTGTGTAGTCTAAAGTAATTCGAGTTTTCCTTTGAGATTTTGCACGCTGGTAGAGTTCGACATTATTTACACTTAGAATTGTTCGATCTTTGAAACTTAAAATGTTGATTTTGATTTGTTTTGTTTTGAAAGACGGGATCTGTGAGGCTTCGTTTTCATTTGGCGTTTCTAATGTAACACACCCTAAGAGCATCTCCATCGGTACTCCCAATAACAACGTCGGCGGACGAGTGCGTCGGCCAGGCTCTATTGGGAGGGCCGACATAGGTTGTCGGGCTATTAGGGTCGGGAGCCCCAGCCAACCGGCGCTCCCACATTGGGCCTTCCAATAGTTTAATCTTATTTTCTGTACACATACAAAAAATTCAGTAAATAGAACCATATTGCATAGTTTAAAGACATAATTAGTTCCACTACATGAAATTAAATAATTCATATAACAATTGAAATTAAATTAAATCTTTCACTCAAGTTTGGAGTCCTTTGCGCACCTACATATGCTCAATTAGATCATTTTGCAGTTGGATGTGAGTATCTTCATCTTGGATCTCCGCATGCATGAGGAGGAAATCGGCAAACTGGACAACCATCTCGTCATCAAGCTGGGCAAGAGCGCCATGTGCGTCATATGCATGGATGATCATCAACCACCGGAGCAGTGTGCTCACTCTCGACGATCATGTTGTGCATTATAACCAAAGACGTCATGACCTCCAACATCCGCTCTTTGGACCAAGTGAGAGCAGGGTACCTTGACAATAGCAAAACAAGATTGGAGCATACCAAAAGCCCACTCGGCATACTTCCTTGCACTCTCATGTTCTTTAGCAAATCAAGATTGGTTCTGACCTTCAGGTGGCATTAGACTGCAGCAATGCGCCGGCCATCATCATCTCATGCATGATCACTATGCATAGCCTATCGAATAAACGGTAAAAGCAATCACACAACCAAACGCACTATCTGATTTCAGCTTAGCAGATATCTAGGAAAATCAAACGTTTACAAAGCACCGAACACCATCTGTACGAGGCGGATGTGAGGTGGTACTTGTCGGAGCAGTCTGTCCTATGAGTCGACGAGCGTTTACGGTCAACGAAAAACCAGTGTGGGCGGCACAGGCGAACCACATAAATGAAGAGAGAGCGGTGAGAAGCTTCCAAAAGACAGCGAGAGCGACGACCATAGTAGCGACGAGCGGCGATTCAACGTTTCGAGAGAAGTTCGTCAAGCTTTTGGCGCCCAAATGGGGCAGCGACGATGGTGATTCAGTGAGGAAAAAAGAGGAGACGATCTCACTAGAGAGACGAGGTGAGCGGTGGTGATTGGGCGTTTTTTGGTATAACAGCGACTCCAATAAAATTTATTGGAAGGGCTATTAGCATATCGTCTTCATGGATTAATTTTAATAATCATCCCCCAGATAATATTAATATTGGAAATTTGTTAAGGGCCATTGATATGAATGAAAAAGTGTAAATCCGAGTGGGTGTCTGCAGTTTGCTATGGCCATTTGGAAAATATGTAATGATTATATCTTTAACAATGCAAATTTGAATTCTTTTATGCGGGTTATACCAATGACTACCCACTGAATCTGTTCGTGGTTTTACCTGCAGCCAATGGAGAAGCGTCAGACTTTGCATATTTAGTGCAACCGGCTGGAATTGGTTGCGCGAGATTTATATATTCGATGCAACTGACGTTTTGGTCGTAGGATGATATGTTGATGTAGTGTCACTCCATGTTATTTTAATTGTTAGATAGTTGATACGTGTATCGATCCATGTAACCCTAATGTAATCTTTTGTAATAACCAAATTTAATTAAGTTAATAGAAGCATCGATAGAGGCTGGGGCTTCACCATTCGGGAAAAAAGTGGACATGCTCTATCACGCTCCAGCATGATCCTCCATTTTTTTTTACGAAACACAATATAAATAGACGTTCACATATACGTGCATACACTCAACCCTATGAATGCACACACGAACACCACCCTTTATGAGCACCTCTGAAATACTGAACCGGCGGATCGAGTTTTAAGATTAACAAAGTCACCACAACCACCTCGCTATCGATGAGAACATCGCCTCCCGCTGAAAAAAATTCCGCCTAAATGAGAAGCACCAATATCAAATCTAGGGTTTGAACTCTAATGGACCGGAGTTACAACCACCGTTCTAATCATCCTACCACCGTACTTTCTACATTTAGAGTGGCCAAACATGTCCACATGCATGCATGTGGCTCGATGGAATTTGACAGGGCAAGTGTAAGGATGTATGACGGGTGGTCTCAGAAGAGCGCACGACATATGCATGTGTGCCATCGCACTCCACATCGTGAGCGCTTCCCATTTCAGTCAACAACGTACAGCTAGCTGGCCTAAAAAAAAAAGTACAGCTAGCTCATTTCTCCTATATATGGTTTTCGATCTCCACACTCAACACTCCCACACATTAACAAGTGTCAAGAACCAATCAGCTCAGTCTTCGACAGGACACGGCCACCATGCAGCTCACGAATCCGTTCGGCCGCAACACAGCAGTTCTCGTCGCTGCAGTCCTTGTCCTCGCGGCAGCAGCGGCGCGGGCCGACGGTGCGCTCTGCGACAAGTCCGACAAGGCGGCGCTCCTGGCCATCAAGTCGGCCCTGGGAACCCCCCCGGAGCTCTCCGGCTGGAACTCCACCTTGCCCTGCTGCGCCTGGACGGGTATCTCCTGCAGCAGCACCACCGGCCGAGTCACCGAGCTCACCATCTTCGCGCTGAACATCTCCGCGCCAGTCCCGTCCGCCATCGCCAATCTCACCGCGCTGCAGACCGTCAACCTGGCCTACAACCGCCTCTACGGCCGCCTCCCGGAGTTCCTCGGCCCGCGCGCCCTCCCCGACATCAACTTCCTCCGCCTCGACGGCAACCGCCTCTCCGGTGCCATCCCGCCCACGGCCACCGTGTACGACCTCTCCCTCGTCGGGAACAACCTCACCGGCCCTCTCCCGGCCACATTCGCGGACGCGGAGTTCGGCGACGTGGACCTCGCCGACAACCAGCTCACCGGCGACGCGTCGATGCTCTTCGGCGCCAAGAAGAAGATGAACGCGGTGAGGCTGTCGCGCAACCGGTTTGCGTTTGACCTGGGCAGCGTCGAGCTGCCGGAGGCGCTGGACATCCTGGCCATCGACCACAACATGATCTACGGGGGCATCCCGGCGGCCGCGGCGTCGAGGAAGTGGCTGGCGTTCGACGTGAGCTATAACCAGCTGTGCGGGCCCATACCGCAGGGGCGCTACACGCACCGGTTCGGGGCCAAGCACTTCGTCCCGAATAAGTGCCTGTGCGGCCGCCCGCTCGCGCCGTGCACTGACGTCTGATTTTTTTTTTTTTTTGAGGGTATGCAGTGACGTGTGATCACTTGTTACGCCGGTGGCCAGCTAGCATTTTCCACGCTTTTGGGCCTAATAATAAGGGAAACGCTTGATTTAGCGTGCTATAGGTACCTTCCTCCCGCGCGCGTCCGTCGCTGTTGCACGTCGCTGTCTGCTGTTACACGTCACATCTCACACGTCGCTTTCCACTCCAACTTTTTTCCACTGGTTTTTTATCCTTCGTTGCACACTTGAGTGGTCCTACATAAGCTGTCTACATGTCTACAGTACTATTCCGTATTACAATGCATGCACGGTGCACCGATATAGCAGCACATGCAGTACTAGTGCTAGTCATGCACTCATGCTGACCCTAGGAGGTGGCGTATGATGCAAAGGCCGTGAGCAGCAGCCATGCACCACTTGCATATTGATCTTTTGCTACGTGCACACATAGCTACTTTTCATTGTTAGTTATTTTGGAATTTTTTTGGCCTTATCCTTTCTTTTGGACGCGTTTTTTTTGCTGCAACCCGATGTGCCGCCTACTGCAAGCTGGTGTCACCGTTCAAGCTGGGATGGTGCAAGCAGTTCAACGGGTCCACGATGACGCTGCAAGATCATTGCGTCATCGCCGTGACGCTGCAAGGGCAGCCGGTACAGAATCCTGCAAGCAACGACATAGTGTGCGAGCGCCGACCAAATTTGCTCGATGGTTATGACTAAGATGTTACCAGTGAAAATAGGTCTGGGTGGCGCCGGATCTAGCGCCTCCGGCTGGTATGATTCATGGCCTATAGTGGCAAATTGACAAGATTGTACAACTAAGTTTACTTTCCCGGGTATTTCAATGTTGCTTACGTATGTGAAATTTGTATCAAAGGCACATAACTTTTGTTGAGAAAGCACGCATGACATGTTGGAATTTTCTGTTGGGACGTTTGCTATAAATTTATGTTTCTTCTTGTTTTTTATGTTGCATACGTGCTTCCAAGTTGTGACAAACTTGTATTTTTTTGCTGTGAATTTTTTTTGTTGCAAAAGATTGTGATTTTTGTTGAAATAGATGCTGATTTTTGTTGCAAATCAATCTTTAGAAAAAAATACTGTTTAGCCACTTTTTTGTTGTTAGACTTTTTGTTGTAAAAGATTGTGATTTTTGTTGAAATAGATGTTGATTTTTGTTGCAAATCAATCCGTAGAAAAAATATTGTTTAACCACTTTTTTATGTTAGGTTTTTGTTGTAAAGGATTGTGATTTTTGTTGAAATAGTTGTTGATTTTTGTTGCAAATCAATTTGTAGCAAAAACGATTGTTTAACCACTTTTTTGTTGCTAGGTTTCTTGTTGTAATTACTTATTATTTTTGTTGAATTTATGAGTGATTTTTGTTGTAAAACAATTTGTAGCAAAATATTATTGTTTACCCACTTCTGTTTGTTGCAAAAGTATAAAATATGCTACAAATACACAAAGTTTTTTTGTTGTGAGATTTTTTTGCTGTAATGATAAAACTTTGCAATGGTGTAAGATTTAATGTTACAATTTTTTGTGTTTTACGAGTCCAATTGTTTTTCGTTTGGTGATTTTCTAATTCATATATTTATCTTTTTGTGTGCCTATTCCGATAAGATATGTGTGTAGCTTGTGCGTGTAGCAATAGCAATACAAGTTTTTGCGAGGCCATGCATCGGCCGTTCTAGCAGCTCTTACATGCAAGCTTAACAGATAGCAGGACGTGACATGACATATACGAGTAGTAGCTAGCAAAGCCTAGCTAGGATTTTTCACACGGCGCATGCAAGCTTGGGCTGCTAGCTGCGCTAGCTGTGCGCGTACGGTCGAGTGGGCTCCACCCACGTTGTAGTAAATTATGACTCGCGCAGTGCGAGCGTGGAAGAAAAATAGGAACCAACATCGTACGATGCCACGAATCGAAGGGCCGGAAAGGGGACCTATATCAGGGCGCGCTAGGGCGACCTACGCCTAGCACACGCCTAATAATAATGAGGTCTCTTAATTTAGTTTTTTTTAAAAGGGAGTTATCCCAGCCTCTGCATCGAAAAGATATACATACGGCCTTTATTTCATTTATTCAACATAAACTGGCAAATAGCCTTACAACGAACAAACATATCTATACCTAATAATAAAGGCAATAATGCTTCTTTGGTTCATCCATCTAATTTTTACCGTTTTACCCTTCCACCAAATCGCATATTACATTTAAAGTGCCACCGTACCGGTTCGGTTGTTTTGTTCGTAACTCGCCTCGCTCCCCCGCCTCCCGAGTCCCAACCTTTCCTAGCGCTCGACGCTACGCGCCCACATGCTCATGCTTGCCGACGGACCGGACCTCCGCCGCCGCAGCGGTCCTAGACCTGACGCCTGGACCGGTCGTCTGCGCTCTCTAGCAGCTCCCATGTACTCCGTATGTCGGAAAAAAGAATCCTCCCCTTCCATCCCCATCCAGCCACCCTATCCTCCCTGAAGCCGAATCAGATTTGACGTCGACGCTTCGCCTGCATTACGCGGTGGGCAGGGCGTCCCTTCCCCACGCTTCGCCTGCATCACGCGGATGAGGAAGCAAGACGCGGTTCACCTGCATCCGTGCGGTCCGGCGGCAGCTCGCCTCTCCCCTACACACGGACATGGTGCTCTGGCTCAGGTCGGGGAGTTGAAGCGCAGCTCCTCCTTATCTCTGGCAGCTGGTCGATCTCCTTTGGCAAAGAGTCCACCGGGAGCCATCTTCGGCAATGAACCACTCGCCGTTCCCGCATCCCCATGACGACCGTCCACATCAAAACCGACCGGCTCGCCCTCCTGGTCTGGATCCGGCCGTGCTCCTCCACGTCAAGCCCAGCTCCGCTGTCCCGGCCCTTCCGGCCTACCCGCATGCGTTTCCGCCGTCCCAATTCCATCCCCGAAGTATCAGTTGTCGACCAGCTACTCAAACTGCCGCTGCTCCCTCTCTAAATCTGGTTGCACTGAACTTGCTGCAGTATTAGACATTCAGATCTTGCTACAATTTTTTTGCAGATAAAAGGAAAAGGAGACGCACTGTTGTGATTTCGATTATGGTCATGCTGTTGGTGTGATGTGAATTGTGATAGAGCATGCAAGTGAACGACTTCGATGCTGGGCGGTGGATGAAGATGAATTGTACTACTTGCACACCTTGATTTTGTTTCTGCATTTCGGCAGCATGGTGTTGTAGCTTGAAACTTCCGATCATTACTATCTGTCATGTGCTCGATTGATTTACTTTTTGATGATGAGAATTAGATAAATAATGTATTTACATTATTATATCCTAAATCTCATGTTTGAATAAATGCTCCAATTTGAGAATACTCCCGTATATGAGTTGCAAACTGAAGTAAAAGTTGATTTATTCTGGAGAACATCCGTAGCATTTTTTCATTAACAGGATCTGAGTTTTTCTTCATTCAATCTGAAAATGATGCTTATGTTTGTCCATGAATTTATTTTTCAGATGATGGTCTGTTCATGACGCAGCTTCCCGATCTTCCAAGGTTAATGATTCATGATAGGCTGTGAGCATGCATCTCCATTTCAATGTATACAAAATAAATTGGATTCACAATCTGAATTTGGGAGATACTCTTCCAGCACATAGTACAACAACCTATGTCCACAACTCAAACTCAACACATTAATTGTTAATCTTAAGCTTCACCGCCTCATGCAGAATATTTCAAGATTAAGAAGTGCATACATAAGCTACATGTATTATATGTCTAACTTCTGTATGCGTTGAAAATGTTCGGATAATCTATTTGTCTTTTTTGCTACCAAAATTGAGTTCATGGTCCCCATGTACAATGTTCACATGTATGACAATAAATGAAGTGAATTGTATAACGGACAATAAACATTAAATAGGAAAACCAACACAGTTTAGGTTTAATCTTCAGTCCCATATCATCTGATAGATTTGTATAAAAGCCAACAAACATTCCAGCCTGAAGATATTCACTATCGAAAGTTTTGGAAAGTTTTAACCAAACTATGTTGCGGAAACCACAAATGGAGGCCGAGACCATGGAGTCCTTTATTTTAAAGAAATTCAAAAATCTTATTCTTATATTCTTTCTTTCGACAGACTCATGTTTATTATGAAGCCATGTATAGGTCGACATTCTGATGTTATTTTGGTAACTGTGTAGCTGATGTGTTCTTCTAAACATTAATCGTCAGATATCGAGAGTGAACGAGAAACGGGTTGTTAAAGCAGCCCCGTTGCAACGCACGGGCATGTGTGCTAGTACCTAGCTAAAGTCACCAAACAGTGAAAAACACCACAACTAACACGAATGATAGAGAAATCCGAGGCCTTATGCCCTGGGCCACAGCCATCCCGGCTCATTGGCCAACTCCAGAGATAGGGTCTTAATTTAGTTTGTGCTAGTAGTAAATTAAACCCTTCCCCCCTCTTTGCCTCCTGTGTCGCTCTCGGGCGACACCGGGGCTCAAACCCTAGCCGACACTAACCACCTTCCCCGCTTCCTCAAATCATCATTGTCGCTGGCGTCGGCGGTCCGCTCTGCGCACGGTTCTTTTCGGTTCTTCGTATGCTCCCAGCGCTCTTCATCTCCACACACAACCCAGGCAGAATGCAACCCCCTTCCTCTTTCATGGCCCTCTGGTGGTGCTCGTTTGTCAACATAGTTCAACCCGGCCAAATATCCCCTCCGCCAACCGGCATCCATCATTGGAGAAGAAGGTTATGTCTGTAGTTTGGTTTCTCTTGCTGCTTCTTTGGTTGTCGGGTATTCTGTCTAGTGTTCCCTTATTTATTTGGGGTGGCAGCTCTACCCCTTAGACTCCAGCGTGCTTCTCTGGTACTCCCACCTGGACGCCTAGGGAGGCTAGCTTCGTGGGGTCTGACGAGAGGTTGGCGTTGGTCTATGTGCCTGTGCTGCTGCGAGGAGAGCGATAGATGGTTGCGGGCAAAATCCCAGGCCGGTTCGCCGGTGCCGACGATGATGATGCATGCGGGTGCCATTTCCCTCCTCGGAGGCATTCTTGTGAAGCCTTGATGTTTCCCTCATCTCGGTTTTCAGTCTCAGGTTGAAAACCTAGATCTTTGTAGATCGGGCGACGATGACGTCATCTTTTGTGTCGTCCTCTTCCTGGAGGCGTCGCTCTAGAGCCTCTGACCCACGTCGGTTCTCATTGCCAGATGTTGTACGTGATCATCACACGGGAGGAAGCTGGATGGGACCCGATCCTGCAACACGCTTCGTTCTTCATTTCGTAATATGTGGACAAAACTATGTCTAGAACTTCTGGTTATTCGTAACACTCTTATGTGACTATGTTAATATGTTATGCACACTAGTAGAAACTTGACTTTCGTAGACGGGACCTAGAGCCGGTTAGATATAAATTAAAATGAGCCATCTCGGAAAGACGCCCTCAGACGGTCGAAATTTCCTGTCCGTCTCTAATATCGTTTGAGACGGTTCATATTACTGCGCGTCTCCAATTGTGTGTACATTGGAGACAGCCAAGAATACTGGCCGGCTACAAATATATTTCATACGGTTGACATTTGTGGCCGTCGCAGTTTGCAAATATCCGAGATGGCCTATAATTATAACCGGCACTACGGTCGTCTAACAGATCGATCGAACGATGGACTCAAAACACATGCATATGCAAAGGCAAGTAATATATAAATAGAGATCGCGATATCGTATGTACTGCAACCATATAAACTGTTGCATCGATCTTTACACATTGNTACTTCTCTGTTCTCACATTTCCCGGGGGTTTCTTTGCCGCCCTCGGCTTTTATGATTGATATTCTAGACCATTATGGTCTCCAGCTCCACAACATCACTCCCAACAGCCTCTTGTACATATCCGGCTTCGTAGCGCTGTTTGAAGGCTACTTAGGATTAGTTCCCAGGTTAGATTTCTTCCAGTACTGCTTTGGAGTCAAGAGGAAGACAGTCAACAAGGAGCTGTTGATTGCCGGCTCCATCAGCTTCAATTCGCGCCGAGATATAGATTGGTACCCTCAGGTGCCGATCGTGGATTCGGCTAAGGGGTGGGCGTCCACCTTCTTCTACTGCAAGGACATGGCGCCTCCAAATAGGCTGCAGGGGCTCGCCGCCTTCGAGGATAGAGCCGGCACACCCCTGTCCTCATGGAAGAAGAAACCGGCAGCAAAGATGCCGGCTGACCTTGCCGCCATTAAGGCAAGGATCACGGAATTGACCTCCAGCTCTCCTCCCCTGTTTGGGGAGGGCACAATAATTTGCTGGATGAAGAGACGGATCCATCCCCTCTGACATCATGCTCGCCTCTTGTGCGAGTACACAAACAATTCTGATCCCATGCGGATCAGCGAAAAAGACTTGGAGCAAGACCTCTTTGAGGCTCGCTTCAACAAGCTCATCAAAGCCCGGCCTAACAAAGGCCGGCAATACGAAGAATCGCTGCCGATGTACACGGCTGCCAACCCTCCCCCAAAGGTACTTTGCAGAATCAAAGTTCAATTCTTTAGGGTTTCGGCTTTGTTGTGACATACTAACATGTATTCTTTGTCAGATTCTCAGAGTCTCCACCGCTCGTCCCGCTGGCGCATCATCATCCAGCAAGATGACTAAGCGGCCCATCTCCTTTTCTTCGGCGTCTGCAGAGAGCCGGAAGAGGAAGAGCCAATCTACAACGATTGGAGCCAAATCGTTCAAAGAAGACGACGCCCTTGCTGGGCTTAACATTCCCAGCTAGAAGTAAGTCGACTAAAATATCTCTTCTTTACTTTGCAGTATTGCCGGATATTCCAATCTTACTCCTTTGACTTTGCAGGATAAAGAAAGGCACTCCTCTGAAGCAAAAGGTGTTAGCCATGCGGAAGAAAGCTTCTCCCACTGTTTCTCCCGCCACTCCTTCGGCTTCTAAGCTGACACCAATGGAGGAAACCTCCACCCGCACCATGGCGGGAGGTACGACTCTTGGGAGAGCCAGAATTACACCTCCCACCAAATGGACAGAGATGACGGGAAAGGTGACGGAGCCTTCCTCTCCACCAAGGGCTGAAGCTCCGGCTAATGATGCCCCGACTTTTCCTCTGATTAAAGCGGAGGCTTTCGATGAAGAGGGGCGCATCAAGCCGGAGTATATGAGCCGGTTCATGCGAGCTCCACGACTGCCCCAAAAGAAGGGAACAAACCCTTCGGGATGACGAGCCGGGTGAGACCCAGACCTATGACACATTTGATGTCATAGTAATCCTTGAAGATCAGCAGAATTATTTTGCTGAAAGCTTTGAGGCTGGCATGACCCTTCTCCGTGAGCACTACCAGTAATTATCTTCCCCAGTAGCCCCCGAGCACTATGCTGGGTTAAGTTTTCCAACTAGCCGACATAGTGGTCCGAGTTATTGCGCATGCACATGTTTAGCCCCCCTAGCGATGAAATGTCACCTTGTAGCCAATGTTACTCGTCAATGTAGCTTTAGGCTTTTAGCACCTCCTTACGTACATCCATCACCGAATTGGTGCTTAAACCATCAATTTGTTGGGTGTGCGAAATTAGGAGATGCGTCGGTTAAAGACTGAGCTGGCGAACACGGATGCCATCATCGCCGGCTTTGAGGCCGATCGTGTCGCATACCAAGGTATGAATGCCGAAACCTTAACTTTTTCTATCAGGCCTTTCTTTATACTGCTGACACTTTGTCTAATGCAGACACCATTAACAAAGCCAAGGAGTTTGCCGATAACGCAGGCAGCCTCGACCGGCTCCGCGACGAAAACATTGAGCTGAATAAGCTTAATCAGTCAATGACAGCGGAGCTGGAGACGGTCAAGAAGAGCCTCGCCAAAGCCGACCAAGTCCTAGAGACAGAGAGACAGAAGCACAAAGATGCGCTCCGTGAAGTCCAGGATCGGCTTGACAAACGCCTCGATGAATCAGTGGCTATTGACGACCAGCTTCTGAGTAAGTTTCATTTAAAAACCCACGCTCATTGCCTTTTGCCTTAGCCATTCTGAGTTTATAACTGAACTTCGCTTTTGCCAGCTCCGGCGGGTTATGGCCATGAGCTGTCAGCGGATAACCGGCTTGACTGGATTTTGGAGGTAGGGGAGCTCCTCCCGAAGATTCTTTCTTCGGGCAAGAAGTTTGTCGAGAAATTCTTTCCCGGCAACCCCAAGCCACTGACTGACCTTGCAAGCCTGCCGGCTGAACTGGACGAAGCAACTTCGTCTTTTGATGAACGGCTTCGCTCCAACGCACGCGGAGGCGCAAAGACAGCTCTGGGCCTGATGATGGCAAATTATCCGGAGCGCGGAGGCTTGGCACATCGCGGACGGATTTCCTCTTGAGAAAGAGGACGGTACTCCGTTGGACGAGAAGGATCAGAAGAAAATCCTGCACTCCGTCTCCGGTTATGCCAGCAAGGTCGCGAAGATGGTCTCCCTCACCACCATTTTCAAGGAGGTGCCGTGCCCGCCGACTCCCGTCCAGTCTGATGACGAAGGCGAAGAGGCAGATAAATCTGCATGAGCTGAATTTGCTCTTTGAGCCGACCATCCCTGAAAATGCAACATATGTTGTTAAGTCGTCCAAACATTATGTATGTCCGTATAAACAACTAAGTCTTTTGTTGTATGTTAATTCAGCTTTTTTGGTTGCAAATTTGCAGTTTTTATGCCACCAGTTTTTCTGGCCTTGACACCTTAGTCTTTAAGCGCCGACAAACCTATTACGAAACAACTTGCTGAGTAACAGGTACGTAGGACCAATCTGTTTAGACCCAGAACAAGCGCCGCCTTTCGGTGCTGAAACACTTTGAAGCAACCCGGTGCAAAAAGCTATCAGAAGAACATAATTTTGGCAAAAAGTTGTTTTTCATCACCTTAAGGCGGATTCAACATGAAAGATAGTTTACCAACAATCAACACAGGCAATTTCGGGTAAACAAAAAATAACAATAAGATCATTGGGAAATAAAGAATGATACAGATTCTCGAATTACACATGAGAGGAACCAATCTTTATTTCATGATCACATTGGCATGGTTACAATAGAATTTGCTAAGTGTAAAAGGGATGTAGCTGAGCGATATTCCACGGACGTTTCGTCTCATCTAAGTCGTCATCTACATGCCTTTTTCTCTTACGACATTTCTTCCTAGGATCTTTCTTTGAATCCCTTAAGTCGAGGAGATAGTATGACCCATTTTTCAGTGCTTTGCTGATAACGAAAGGTCCTTCCCATGGAGGGGATAGCTTGTGCTGCTGGTTTTGTACAAGCCGAAGCACTAAGTCGCCTTCTCGAAAAGATCGATTCCGCACTCTACGGCTTTGATAGCGACGTAGATCTTGCTGATAGATGGCGGATCATTGGAGAGCTAACTCTCTTTCTTCTTCGAGGGTATCTAAGCCGTCTTGACGTGCTTCCTCTGCGTCTTCTTCGACATAGGCTGCGACTCGAGGCGAGTCGTGGATCATGTCGGTTGGCAGTACTGCTTCTGCTCCGTAAACGAGGAACAAAGGGGTGAAGCCGGTCGATCTGTTTGTGGTAGTACGAATACTCCATAAGACTGCCGGCAATTCATCAACCCAAGCGCCGGCTGCTCGATGTAATGGGGTTTCAAGCCTCGGCTTAATACCTTGCAGAATAATGCCATTAGTGCGCTCTACCTGTCCATTGAATTGCGGATGTGCCACCGATGCCATGTGGAGCCGGATTTTCGATCGGCTGCAAAACTTCGATAGCTCACCGACAGCAAAATTTGTGCCATTATCAGTGATGATGCTATGCGATATGCCGAACCGAGTTGTTATTTCGACGATGAACTTTGTCTGTAGCTCCATCGAGTTTCTTAACAGGCTTTGCCTCCACCCACTTTGTGAATTTGTCGACCGCCACCAGCAGATGCGTTAGGCCTCCTCTTGTGGTTTTGAAGGGTCCCACCATGTCGAGCCGCCAGACCGCGAATGGCCAGGTTATAGGGATCGTCCGGAGCTCCTGTGCCGGCAAATGAGCCTGCTTTGCATAACGTTGACAACTTTCCCAAGTCTTGACGATTTTGATAGCATCCTCCTTAGCCGTTAGCCAGAAGAAACCGTGTCGAAACGCCTTGGCGACCAATGCCTTTGCCACCACGTGATGCCCACACTCGCCGGAGTGGATTTCCTCGAGGATTTGCCGCCCTTCCTCTGGAGAGACGCATCGTTGAAAGATGCCAGACGTGCTTTGTTTGTAAAGCTGTCCGTCAATGATCGTCTACGCCTTTGCTCGGCGTTCAATTTGGCGGCTCAACACTTCGTCCTCCTTCGGCAGTTTTTTGTTCACTAGGAAATCAATGTATGGCGTGGTCCAATCTGGGGTTACCAGGCATACATGGACTGATTCTGCCGACAAGGGGTAGTCTTCGTTGCCGCCTTTAATGGACGGCTTATGCAGATGATGGAGAAATACGTCTGGAGGCACCTCCTTCTGCCTGGAGCCTATCCTGGCCAAGGCATCAGCAGCTTCATTGTCGTCTCGAGAGATATGCCGGACCTCTAAGCCGGCAAAACACCTGCCAAATTCATCGACTGTTCGCCTGTACTCCGCCATTGTGGGACTTTTTGTGTCCTAGGTTCCGTCGAGTTGCTGTATAACAAGATCCGAGTCGACATAACAGAGGATGCGTTTTACTCCCAACTCCTTAGCCATATGAAGGCCATGGAGGGGAGCCTCATACTCTGCTACGTTCTTGGTAGCGTTGAAGTGGATTCAAAGGACATAGCTAAGCTTGTCACCTTTAGGCAACTTTAACACTACTCCAGCCCCCGAGCCCTCTTTAATCTTTGAGCCATCAAAGTGCATTATCCAGTACTGAGAATCCGGCAAAGGTGTGTTTTCCATCGCCTCTGTCCATTCTGCGACAAAGTCGGCCAAGACTTGAGATTTGATGGCGGTTCTCGGCTTGTACTGGATGTCAAAAGCTGCTAACTCAATGCCCCATTTGGTGACCCGGCCCGTTGCGTCGGCATTGTTGATGATGTCCTTCAATGGAGCTTTACTGACCACCGTGATTGTGTGATCATGAAAGTAATGTCGTAGCTTCCTGGCGGCAAAGAACACGCCGTAAGCTAACTTCTGGTAGTGAGGGTAGGGTTGCTTTGAATCTGAAAACACCTCGCTAATAAAATAGATAGGGTGTTGATCCGGCCATTGCTTCCCTTCTTCCAGGCGTTCAACTACGATGACGGCACTTATCAAAAAATTGGTGGCCGACATGTAGAGCAAAAGCGGCTCTCTTTCCCTTGGAGCTGCCAGGATTGGACCATGCGTGAATGTATACTTCAGCTGTGCTAAGGCTGCCTCGGCCTCCTCTGTCCAAACAAAATTGTCTGATTTTTTGAGAAGCTTGTATAGGGGCAGCGCTTTGTCACCAAGACGGCTAATGAATCGGCTAATAGCCGCGGCGGAACCCGTAAACCGCTGTATGTCCTTAAGACAAATCGGCCTCTCGATGTTCTGAATCACCTTTATCTTTTCCGGGTTAACTTCAATTCCTCTTTTGGAAACAATGAAGCCCAGAAGCTTGCCCGCGGGAACTCTGAAGACGCATTTTGCCAGATTAAGCTTCATCTGGTACTCCCTTAGATTTGCAAAGGTTTCCGACAGGTCGGCGATAAGATCGCCTCGCTTCTTCGACATGACTGCAATGTCATAGACATAGACGTGAACATTGCGGCCAATCTGCTTGTCTAAACAACGCTGCATACACCTTTGGTAAGTAGCACCGGCGTTCTTCAAGCCAAAAGGCATTGTGACATAGCAGTAATTTCCATATGGCGTGGTGAAGGACGTCTTGATTTGATCTGATTCCTTCATCTTTATCTGATGGTAACCCGAAGAAGCATCTAGAAAACATAGCAACTCGGAGCCGGCAGTTGAATCAATGACCTGATCGATACGCGGTAAGGCGAACGGATCTTTAGGACAGGCTTTGTTTAAACCAGTGAAATCAATGCACATACGTAGCTCGGAGGTGTTTTTCTTTGGGACGATGACGGGATTTGCCAACCAATCAGTATGGACGACCTCTCGAATGAACTTGGCGGCGGTGAGCCTTAGGATCTCTTTTCCTACCGCCTTGCGCTTCTCTGTTCCGAGCCGCCGGAGACCTTGTTTTACCGGCTTAGCATCTTTGTTGACTTTTAAGGAGTTCTCGGCAAGTTTCCTCGGGACACCTGGCATGTAAGAAGGTGACCAAGCAAAGATATCCCGATTCTCACGGAGAAACTTGACGAGGTCGCTTTCCTATTTGTCGTCGAGGCCGGCACCAATAATGGCCTTGACGAGTAGTGGACTCGGCAAATCCCAAGGTTGTGTACCCCGGGTTGATTGAGGGGGAGAGAGTATGAATCGTTGGTGGTTAAGATGGCTAACAGGGGGCGAGTTTACCCAGGTTCGGCCCCTCGAGGTGAGGTAAAGACCTACTCCTGCTTGTCTGGAATTATCGAGGTGGCTACAATGGCGAGATGCAATCTCGCTAGGGTTTGTGTGCTGCTTGCTTTTTCTAGACGACGCACCCTCCTGGCCTTTATATCACAGGCCAGGTCTCGGGTGGACGGTACAGATTGCACGTTACAAGATAAGGAGAACTCTCACCGGCCTAACCGACTACTTGGGCCACACGGTACACTTCATGGGCTTCAATGGGCTTCTCTTGGCGTGACCCAGGTACCACCACCGTGGGGCACCCGAAAGGTAGCCCCACGACAGTAGCCCCCGAGTGCTTAGTCGAATCGCAGAGTCGAGTAAAGGACTCCTTCCTCCGGGCACGCCACCTGACTCCTTCGCGAGCCAATCTTCGGCTGCTACTGTCTTGAATAATCGAGTGTGCTTCATGATCTTCTTGACTCGCCAGCTTTCGACTGTCGTTGTCCTTAATCATCGGGTGCGCGAACAGCGCTCCCGATGGGAGTAGCCCCCGAGATTAAGCTGAATTGCTTGCAATTGAGGTTAAACTCAATTTTTCTTCAGTCGAAAAGCCCGCTCCCGATGGGAGTAAAAAGATGACTCGAAATGCCCAAGTCAAAACTGGCTTTGCTCGACTTACTTTGTACTCAGCCTTGATGGCCTACGGAATCGACTTAAGCTCAGCTCTGAAAGCTTACTGGTTGGAGTCCACTCGAATGATGAACTCGGGTGTCATCAGCTTTGTAAGGCTTACTATGTACTTGTCTCACTCGAATGGATTATCGAGTCGACTCAGCTCTCAGAGCTTACTGTTCCTTGTTGCACTCGAAAAACTGTCCGGGTGCTCCATCAGCCCGTTGGCTTACTTGATACGCTTCCGCTGATGACGTCAGGGCTGACGTTTTCGGCGTGCTCTGCATCCGATGGGACGTAACAGAGTGGTCCCAGTGTCAGTATTGACTGTTCTGACCGTTGGGCGCGAAATTTTCGTGGTATGATGATGGCGCCTCGATTCCCGCGCGTAGTGGGCGGCGTGGCCGGCGACGGTTGCTATCTCCGCGCGACGCGTGGACGGCCAGATGTTGCCTCGAGGTGCGGCTTCGTGGAGGACGGCCAGGATGAACTGACCCCGCGGTACATAATCTTCACCGCGGTGGGGAACAGCTCACGCCTTCCTCATTTCGCCGCCATCTCCTCTGCTTTTTGCTTTCTCCTGCAGTGCTGTTCCTCCATTGCTGCTCTTGCGCCCAGTTCACCAGAGACTCTCTCCTCCCCCGCTAGCACCATGGGCCAGAAGAGGGTGAAGGGAGCGGAAGGCTCCGCCGCCGGCGACGACGCCGGAATGAAGAAGCTGGAGGGCGACTGGGGGAAATCGTCCGTGAAGGCGGCGGAGCTGGACACCCTCCGCGAGCAAGGGTTGCTGCCGCCGACGAGCACGGTGACGACGCGCGCCCCCGGTAAGGATGTGATCCCCTCTCCTCGCGATGGGGAGCGCGTGTGCTTCGTGGAGTTCCTTCCACGCGGCTTCGGGTTCCCCATCCACGATTTTGTTCGTGGTCTTCTCTACGCCTATGGGATTCAGATGCATGATCTGAATCCCAACAGCGTATTGAACATCGCGAGTTTTATTGTGTTATGCGAGTGCTTTTTGGGGATCGCACCCAACTGGAACCTGTGGAAGTCGCTCTTCATGGTGCGACGGATGGTGGGGCGGTCGAAGCAGACGTTCCCCGTGGGCGGCTTCGGAATCCAGCTGCGCGGCGACACAAGCTTCTTCCAGCTGAAGAAATCCGACTCCGTCCAGAACTGGCGGAAGAAATGGTTCTACATCAAGTGGGACCAAGAAGGCCTTCCCGAGTTCGCCGCTGATCGACCGCTGCGAAGGACCAAGGCCTGGTCGCACCCTCTGTCAAAGGAGGACAAGGAGTCGACCAAGCCACTGCTGGCGCTGCTCCGCGGGTTGCTGACGACGCTCGGACGCGAGACAGGTGGCATTCACCTTATCGCAACTTTCCACAAGCTGAAGGTGCAGCCGCTGAGTCGACGCGAGCCAATGTGGGAGCTTGCAGTCGACACCCTCGCTTCATGACGCACAGATCGCGACTAAGGTGAAGAACATCACCAGCCTTCGGGCCGCCGATCCGTGCAATGTTAGCTGCCCAGTCGAACCATATGGGCCAAACAATCCCGTGCCTGAGGTAAGCACCTTGAATTCTCTTTGCTTTGCTTTAGTCGACTGTTTTTCTTGACTCGCTTTTCTCCTCGCTGCTCGTCAGGATCGAAGGGCTTATGTGAGCCTTCCTCCGCTGATGGAGAATGGACCTCACGACGAGGCCACAGTCGTCGAGCAGGACGACGATGAAGATGAACTCCCTTCTGCTCACTCGCCGAATGAGGAAGTAGAAGAGGATGACGAAGATGAAGAGCCGCTGCGGAAGCGGCTAAGACGAAGGAATGTCGACTCCACCTCGGGGTCGTCTCCTTTGAAGGAAGTGGTTGCGGAGGACAAGGAAGCCCGCGACTCATCCTCCGATGCGAATGAGCCGGTTGATCCGCTGTTCGTGTCTCCACTGAATTCAGCGCCGCCCGCTGGGTTTGGGGGGATGGCATCTCCTCCCATGAGCAGCGAGGATGAAGATGTCACCAGGTAAGCCTCTGCGAGTACGCCTTTTTGTCTTTGTTCTTCTTTCGACTCGTCGGACGCTTTTCTGAAGTTTTGCTCCTTTACACAGCCATCACACTGGTGGAGATGGCTCTTCGCCTCGAGAAAAGGAACATCAATCTGCGGCTGTCCCGGAGCGAACCACTGGGGCACCCGAAGAGGCGCCTGAGGCCAATAATCCCTTGACGTTGAAGACGTCAACCTCCAAGAGGCCAGAAAAAACTGCTGATACGACTGCAGTGGATGCTGAGCTGCTTGAGCATGTAAGTATATTCTGTCTTAGCCTTGCAATTTCTTGTGTCGGGTGCGCGAACAGCGCTCCCGATGGGAGTAGCCCCCGAAGATGTGCGTGACTAGGATAGTCGGGCACAGATTGACACTTTTGCTTCTTTGCACAGCCGTTTTGTCGTCAGCTGCTAGAGGGAGCCACAGCCTTCATGCGAATGGAGAAAGAGGAAGGTCGACTCCGCACTGCTCTGGAGCAAGCCAACAGTGAGTATTAACCTTTTGCATTCGAGCGGTGCTTCGATCGTCTTCATTATTGACCTTGCTCCGATAATCCACAGGCGAAAAGGAGAGCATGGCGAAGCGGATCGCCGAGCTGGAGAAGTCCCTGGGTGTAGCTCAAGAGCGTGAGCAAACCCGGGGTCAACTAGAGAAGACCCAGGTTGAACGCTTGCTTGGACTCGCCCATGCAATCGGAGGTAAGTATCTCGGCTAGTTGCCTACTTTGTCTTGTGTCGACTCCTGATGTGTCATAAATGCGGTCATCCACGTTGTTTAGAGCCGTGCGGAGGCGCTCCTCCAGAAGAGTCTTCCAGCGAGAATGTCGACCTAGAGACGGCTGTTGGCTTCGTTGACCGTGCCCATGCGTATGCTTCGACTGCACTGCAGCAATCTTCGTCGGAGCTGCAGAAGTCTAAGGATGCTCTGGCGAGTGTGCATCGGAGCATCTTCCCCAGCCAGCCGTTGCCGACCGATGTTGACGCGCTTGCGTCCCCGTTTGAAGGCGAGGCGACCACCCTGGCGGACTACACGCGTGCCCAGACGGTACGCGGCTCAGAGTTCACTTTCCGGCTTTTGCTTGGTCATGAGGTTGCAGGCGACTTCGAGGCAGTTGTCAGCGACTTTCCTCGAAAGCCCGATGGCAAGACCAAGTCGCTAAACAGCGTCAAGGCAAGAGCAAGTCAGTTAGCTGTTAAGCTGATTGATACCTTTGAGAGGAAGCTTGCCAGGGCTGCAGAGTTGGCCTCCAAGAAGAGTCGCTCGCAGTCGGAATCTGCAGTGTAGTTTGTGTAGTAGGGTTCCCTTTTGATTCGCCTTTTGTAGTGAACATAATGAAGTCTATTTATCAATGCAATTCCTGATTCCTCCATGTCAATGTACCTCTTCGAGTCTTTTGCTATAATGAATATGGCTTCTGTTTGACACCACTTAACTTGGCAGCCTGATGAAAATGCTGCTCTTGAAGTCGCCGAGGCCACCCGTGTAAATGAGGGTGAGGGTACCTCTTCTGCTGCACCCGCTCGCCAACAGGGCCTAGCTGATCCAACTCCTAGACGGAGCGTGAACGACCAGCGGGTGTTTAACTATATGAGGAACAAGATCATTGAACTTGAGTCGAAGCTGCGGATAGCTGGAGTGGAGCTTGAACACCTCAGGGCGCGTTCCACTGGGCCGTTCAATCAGCGCGAACGGTTCCTTCTTGACCAGATCGATCTGATATGTCGACAGCTACAAGGTTTGGGCTCTAGCTGCTTCGTTTTGATTTCTTCATGCTTGTGTTGTTCTGCACCTTGACCCGTTAATTGCAGTTGTTAACCTCGACTGGCAAGCCGAGAACGCTCGAGTGGACGAGCGCGTGGAGAGTGAGGCCACCGGCAATTCGGTCGAAGCTTGCCAATTCTGGGTACATAAGGGAGAGGGCCGTATACTCGCGCGGATGCTGGATCACACCTGGCGAGCTGCGTTGATTCTTGAAGGTTGCAGGAAAGCACTCTGGCAAATCAACAAAGTGTTCTTCCCCCTTGATGAACAGCCGGAAGGGTTGCCCGCGCTGTTGGAGAGGTTCCGCAGTAGCAGGGCGTTGAAGGGGGTCGTCCTCGGTCAGCTTGTTGCCGGGGCCAACACGGCGTTTGCCTATGTTCGACTGCATCGACCTCATGTTCCCTTGGACAGAATACTTGATGGCTTGCCCAGGGATGTTGATTATGCTGAATCCCTTGAGGCCGCACGTCAGGTGATGCGACAGGTCCTGAATCATACAAAGCGACGTGTAGGGCCACTGGATGCGCCAAAGGAAGAGCCTGTCGACTAAGAAAAGCAGTTTGTTGTATGATGTTAGCTTGTAACATAAATATGCATGTATGTATGCCCATATGATGTTGTATGTGTGATTTTGCACTTGTAGACCTGTATGGCGCGAGCCCCCGAGTGAATCGAGTGGCGGCCTAGGATTTTTGAGTTTATGCCTGTGCGGCGCAGCCCCCGAGTGTTTCGAGTGGCGGCCTAGGATAGACTTAGACCTTTGTGGCGCGAGCCCCCGAGTGGTTCGAGTGGCGGCCTAGGCTAGACTTAGACCTGTATGGCGCGAGCCCCCGAGTGGTTCGAGTGGCGGCCTAGGATTTTCGAGTTATGCCTGTGTGGCGCAGCCCCCGAGTGATTCGAGTGGCGGCCTAGGCTGGACTTAGACCTGTATGGCGCGAGCCCCCGAGTGGTTCGAGTGGCGGCCTAGGCTAGACTTAGACCTGTATGGCACGAGCCCCCGAGTGGTTCGAGTGGCGGCCTAGGATTTTCGAGTTATGCCTGTGTGGCGCAGCCCCCGAGTGATTCGAGTGGCGGCCTAGGCTAGACTTAGACCTGTATGGCGCGAGCCCCCGAGTGGTTCGAGTGGCGGCCTAGGATTTTCGAGTTAGGCCTGTGTGGCGCAGCCCCCGAGTGATTCGAGTGGCGGCCTAGGCTAGACTTAGACCTGTATGGCGCGAGCCCCCGAGTGGTTCGAGTGGCGGCCTAGGATTTTCGAGTTATGCCTGTGTGGCGCAGCCCCCGAGTGATTCGAGTGGCGGCCTAGGCTAGACTTAGACCTGTATGGCGCGAGCCCCCGAGTGGTTCGAGTGGCGGCCTAGGATTTTCGAGTTATGCCTGTGTGGCGCAGCCCCCGAGTGATTCGAGTGGCGGCCTAGGCTAGACTTAGACCTGTATGGCGCGAGCCCCCGAGTGGTTCGAGTGGCGGCCTAGGCTAGACTTAGACCTGTATGGCGCGAGCCCCCGAGTGGTTCGAGTGGCGGCCTAGGATTTTCGAGTTATGCCTGTGTGGCGCAGCCCCCGAGTGATTCGAGTGGCGGCCTAGGCTAGACTTAGACCTGTGTGGCGCGAGCCCCCGAGTGGTTCGAGTGGCGGCCTAGGATTTTCGTTGATTGCTCGAAAAGGAAGAAATGATAAGTCTTTTCCTTCAAATATCTTTATTGATTCTCGCAAACAGGCCGCCTCGTTAAAACCCTTCCAGTCCCCTTAGGTACCCTGGCGAGGGAAAGAGTGCGCAAGAAACCTGCTGCTACTTAACAAGGTGAAGCTTACAAGCTGGGGTTGATCAGGCGTAGAAGCGGCGTAACTGTGCCACGTTCCACGGATTGCTGCAGACTGTCCCTGTCTTCGAGTCCTTCAGGCGGTAAGCTCCGTTGCCGATTGCCTCTGTCACAATGTACGGCCCCTCCCATGGGGAGGCGAGTTTGTGCACCTTCTTCTGCTTGAGCCGGAGAACCAGGTCCCCTGGGACGAATGCTCTAGGTCGCAGTCGCCGACCATGGTAGTTGCGCAGATCTTGCTGGTACACGGCTGTGCGGCTGAGGGCGATGTCGCGTGCCTCATCCAGGACATCCACATCATCTTCAAGTGCTTCTTCAGCATCAGACTCGTCGTATGCCACCACTCGTGGAGCGTCAAATTTGATGTCGCAGGGCAGGACTGCTTCGGCACCGTACACCATGAAGAATGGTGTATACTGGGTAGATCTGTTTGGCGTGGTGCGTAGGCTCCACAGCACACTTGGTAGCTCCTCCACCCAGGCTCCTGCGGCTCGCTTCAATGGTACTCGCAGACGCTTCTTGATACCTTTGCTGACTAGACCATTGGCCTTCTCGACTTGCCCGTTGGACTGCGGGTGCGAGACTGATGCATAACTGAGCTTGACACCTTGTTCAGAGCAGAAATCCCTGAATTCTTCGGCTGTGAAGTTCGTCCCGTTGTCGGTGATGATGCCGTGTGGCACACCGAACCTGAAGATGATTGACCTGATGAAGTTGACCGCTGAGGTTGCGGTTGAGCTTGTGATTGGGACCGCCTCGATCCATTTCGTGAACTTGTCGACTGCCACCAGGAGGTGAGTGTGCCCGCCTGGGGAGGATTTCTTGAAGGGACCTACCATGTCGAGTCCCCATTGCGCGAAGGGCCACGCGAGTGGTATTGTCTTCAGTGCCGACGCTGGTGCATGCGGCTTGTTGGCGAACTCCTGACAACCAACGCATTTTCTGACCAGCTCTTCTGCGTCTTGCATTGCGGTGGGCCAGTAGAACCCTGCTCGCAAGGCCTTGGCCACCAGTGCTCGACTGCTTGCGTGGTGCCCACATATGCCGGCGTGGATGTCGAGTAAGATTGCTTGGCCGTCGGCTGGGTCGATGCACCTTTGGAGTACTCCTGAGATGCTTCTCTTGTAGAGCTCGCCATTGATGATGGTGAAGCCTTTGGAACGGCGGACGATGCGCTTGGCCTCGACTGGGCTCTCCGGCAGCCGCTGGTGCAGCATGTAGGCCAGATACGGGCTTGTCCACGTGGGCTCGACTAGCATTATCTCCATGACCTCCTTCTCCGTGCTTGGCGGGTTGGCGGTGCTTGTTGCCGATGTAGAGGGTCCTGGCGGGGGCCGGACCTTGATTGAGCGCTGTGTGATGCACTCGAGGAAGACTCCATGTGGCACCGGAGCTCGATCCGATCCTAGGTTGGCCAGTATGTCAGCTTCTTCGTTGCTTTCGCGGTCGATGTGCCGCAGTTCACAGCCGTCGAAGAGGCCTTCCAGTTGATTGTACAGCTCCCTGTAGGCTATCATGTTGTCAGCGATGGCGTCACACTGCTTCATGGTTTGCTGCACAACCAGATAGGAGTCGCCGTAGATCATGAGGCGAGTGGCGCCGCAGTTCTGGGCCATCTGCATGCCGTGGATCAGGGCTTCGTACTCTGCTTCGTTGTTGGAAGGAGTTGGGAACTTCATCTGCAGCACGTACTTCAGCTTGTCGCCTTTAGGTGAAATGAGCACGACTCCTGCTCCGGCTGAGTTGAATTTCTTGGATCCATCAAAATACATTGTCCATGCATTGGACAAGTCGGGCTCGTCGGGCAGTTGTGCTTCTATCCACTCTGTGGTGAACTCTGGGAGGACCTGGGCCTTGATTGCCTTCGGGTGTGCGTACTTCAGCCCCCACGGCCCTAACTCGACAACCCACTTGGCGACTCTTCCTGTCGCGGCTGGGTTAGTGAGGATGTCGGATAGGGCAGAGGAGCTTACCACCGTGATCGGGTGCTCGGAGAAATAGTGGACCACCTTCCTGGACGTCATGAAAACTCCGTATGCCAGCTTCTGGTAGTGCGGGTATCGTTGCTTGGAATCAGTTAGCACCTCGCTGAGGTAATACACAGGTCGCTGAATAGGGTGACTCTTTCCTTCTTCCTCCCGCTCGACTACGAGTACGGTACTGACCACCCTGTTCGTGGCTGCCACATATAGGTACAGTGGCTCGTTCTTATGTGGTGCCACCAGCACTGGAGGGGTTGTGAGGGTCTGCTTCAGTTTGTCGAATGCATCTTGTGCCTCCTCTGTCCACTCGAACTTGTCTGCCTTTTTCATCAGTTGGTAGAAGGGCAGGGCCTTTTCTCCCAACTTACTAATAAACCGACTGAGTGTTGCGACTCTGCCGGCTAGGCGTTGTACTTCATGAAGTTTGGTCGGTGCAGGCATGTCGAGTATGTTCTGCACCTTCTCAGGGTTGGCTTCGATTCCTCTCGCAGAGACAAGATACCCCAGTAGTTCTCCGGCTGGGACGCCGAAGACGCACTTTTCTGGGTTTAACTTGATCTGGTACTCGTTAAGCGCGTCGAAGACCTTGCGGAGGTCGTCGATGAGGCTGTCTTCTGTGCGGGTGGTGACGACTATGTCATCGACGTAGACCTGGACGATCTGTCCTATGAGCTCCTTCAAGCAGGCCTGCATCGTGCGCTGGTATGTGGCTCCAGCGTTCTTCAACCCGAATGGCATCATCTGGTAACAGAATACACCGTGTGGTGTGATGAACGCCGTCTTCTCCTGGTCCTCGACTTTCATCCTGATCTGCTGGTACCCAGAGTAGGCATCCAGGAAGGATAGGCGTGCACAGCCTGCAGTCGAATCGACGATCTGATCAATCCGCGGGAGCGGAAAGTGATCCTTGGGGCAGCATTTGTTGATGGCGGTGAAGTCGACGCACATGCGGAGTTTCTTCGTCTTCTTCTTTTCCACCAGTACCGGGTTTGCTACCCACTCTGAGTCCTTTATTTCCCGAATAAATCCGGCGTGAAGCAGCCGGTCGATCTCCTTGCTGATAGCATCTCTCTTAGGACCCGCGAAGCGCCTCAAGGTCTGCTTGACTGGTCTAGCGTCTTTTCGGACGCGTAAGGAGTGCTCGGCGAGTTCCCTTGGTATCCCTGGCATGTCAGAAGGTTGGCAGGCGAATATCTTCCAGTTCTCGCGCAGGAACTCGACGAGCGCGCTTTCCTATGCGCTAGTCAGGCTTGATGACACCCTGACCGTCTTGTCGGCGTCCGTCGGGTGTACCTGATGGGCCCTTGTGTCGTCGCTTGCGTTGAATGCAGATTCCTTGGATGATTTCTTCCGTGGTGGAAACAGAGTCCTGTCGTTGTCGACTGCCATCATCTCCAGGTGCTCGTCCATCCCGAAGAACTCAGAAATCCTGCTGAACTCGCGGTCGCAGCTGTCAGACCGGTCGAAGTCGCCTTTCACCGTGATGACACCCTTTGGTCCCGGCATCTTGAGCAGGAGGTAGGCGTAATGTGGCACTGCCATGAATCTGGCGAAGGCCGGACGGCCCAGTATGGCATGATATTGTGACTTCCAGTCGACTACCTCGAAGTCGATCACCTCTCGCTTGAAGTTTTCGGGTGTGCCGAATATGACGTCGAGTGTAACTGTTCCCATGGGCGTGACTGCTTGCCCTGGTACAATACCGTGGAAGGTATTTGCTGATGGTGTTAGGTTGGATGTTGACCTGTTCATCCTTCTTAGGGTGTCGGCGAAGATGATATTTATACCGCTGCCTCCATCCATGAATACCTTCTTCAAGGTGTACTCCCCGATCTGAGCTTCGACTACCAGAGCAGCGTGCCCGGGTCGTGGTATCGCCGGCGGGTGGTCCGCTCTGGAGAAAGTGATCGCTGTTTCTGAGCCTCTCAGGTAATCGGGTACTGCAGGTGGATTGGTGAGTGCCTGGTAGACCTGGCGGGTGATGATTTTCTGGGTCCTGTTGGAAGGACGTCCCTTCTGTATCATGTTGATCTGTCCACGTGCTGCCGGGAACGCGTTAGCGGGATCCTGCGGCTGTGGCTGTGGCTGTTGTTGCTGTTGCGGGTAAAAGGCCAACGCTGCTTGCGCTGGGTTGGCGACTGGAGGAGGAGGTGGCGCCTGGAGGGCCAGCTGTGCGGCTGGCTGTGCCACGGGTGCCGCTTGATTATCACGCTGTCCGTTCTGAGGGACTATTCGCGCAAACGCCCTGTATATCTTTTGCGCCTTTCTGCAATCCTTCAACAGGTGGCGGGATCCCCACTTGCCTGTTTCTGGGTCCCTGAACATGTGATATTTGCAAGGTTGCTCGAACTCTTCTTCCTCAGTCAGTGGGCGTCTCCGCCACTCGCGCTTGCGACTTCCGTCTCTGTGGTAGCTGCTGCCACCGTCCTGGTTGTACTGCCTTTCATTCTCACGGGGGGTTTCGAATCCCGCCGCTACTAACTCGATCGAGTCGTTGCCGACGTAACGCGGCTTCTTCTTCAGGCGCCCTTCTCGCCAGTTGCTGGGTCCTGCTTCTTGCCTCGGGGATCGTGGTGCATCACGAACAGAGTCTTCTCCATCTGCCCACTGGTTGGCTATCTGCATGAGCTCGATCATGTTCCTCGGCCTAAGCCTACCAAACTCCTCACGGAGGTCGCAGCGGTAAACGCCGTGCATGAATGCATCCATCACCCTGTCCTCTGAGGTGGCTCCATCCATGGTGTTGCGAAGTAAGGTCCACCGCTGGATGTACGAACGGAGTGGCTCGTCTCGACCTTGCTTGCACGCCTGGAGCTCAATGAGGGTTGTTGGCCTTGCGTATGTCCCCAGAAAACTCTTCACGAAGGCGTTCCTGAACTCGTCCCAGGTGCTGAAAGCGTCCCTGGGCTGAGTGTTGAGCCACCCGCGAGCAGATCCCGTGAGCATCAACTGGATGTACTGCATGGCAGTAGTCGAAGTACCACCTTGACAGCTGCATGCGATGAGGTAGTCTTCCAGCCAGTCCCTTGGGTCTTGCTTCCCATCATACTTGGGTGTCTCCGCTGTTAGCTTGAAGCCTTTGGGCATCTTCGTGTCGCGGATGTTGAAGCTGAAACATGCGGCTCCGCGTGGCTCGAAGTCGTCGTCGTCGTAGTCGTTGGCTTGTGCACTCGCCGCTCGCAGCCGTCGACTGCGGTCCACCCTTCTCTGTGCGACGACGTTACGGACATCTTCGCCTGGCTGCGGCTGTCGCAGTCGAATTGGGGCTGGGTCTGCAAGTGGTGCGGGTTCACAATCGCGGCGGTCTCGATTCTCGTGCACCCTTCCTGCTGGTGCTGACTTTGCCAAGACTTCCTCGACTTCCCTGAGGGATTGAATTTGTCGCCTGTGGAGGCGGGCGTGGGCGTCACCCTCCGGCGGCTGCGTTAGTCGCAGGTAGGTTTCGACCGCCATGAGGGCCGAAGCGGGTGTCTTGGGGACGGGGATTCCGTCCGCATCTTCCGTCATGAATGACGACTCCAGATTGCGAGTGAGGTGGACGCGATCAGCTTCTGGCACCCGTGGCATGCGAGCCCTGTGACGCCCTCCTTGCGAGACTTCCTCCGATCCGGCCAAGAACGAGTGTGCTGCCCTCCTGGCACTCGACGCGTCGGCTAGTTCTTTGCGCCGAATCAGATCGGCCTTCTCTTGGCGGACTCGCTCGGACTCCTTCCAAAGCAAGTATTGGACCGCCAGTTGGTCTTCTCGGGGTTCATCTGGTGAAGGGAACGTGCCTTCGTCCACGTGCTTCATGGCCTGGATCGCCATCTCCCGAGTGATGGTGAGTCTTGTCACCCTATCCGGCATGGTCACCTCCAGCGGGTATACAGGTTCCCCGCCGTTGGATCGTGCTGGGCTGGCCATATAGACTTGCGCGGGGTAAACTCGCCGAGTGGGGCTGATGCTCCCAGTCCTGCTTCCTTCGTCTGAGCTATGCTCAGAGTCGAAGATCACAGCGACGTGGCGGGTGCCACGGTCACTGCTACTGGCGATTCCGCGACGCAGAGGCGCGGTTGGCGAAATTGGCGCAAATTTTGGCTTCGTCCGAGGCGCGGACAAGAAGGTCGGAGTAGACTTGTTCCGCGCCAAGGTTGCAGTAGACGCGATTTTCTGGTAACTGCGGGTGTGGTCACCGCAGTCGCCTTTGACGCAGTCGTAGATGGTGCTGACGCAGTCGAGGTGGACGCGATTTTCGCGGTAGTCGATGACACGACCGCCGTGGCCGCAGTAGATGCGATCTTCGCGGCGGGTGAAGCCGCGGTCGGCGCAGTCGGTGTAGATGCTGGCGCGTCCGTCGCGCGCAACGTGGCCAGCGTGGGCCGGAGCGTTCCGCGACTGTCCACCAGATAGCGCAGACTACCGAAGGTAATCCACGTGCTCTGCTGCACCTCAGCGTACGCCGGGAGATCCGCCGGCGAGTGGTGGACGAACTCGAGGAAGCCGGTGTAGATCGACTCCCTGGCGCTGATGCCGTTCTTCATTGTTGATGAGGCCGGCGCAACCATGACTCCAACGATCTGTTCTTTCCCACAGACGGCGCCAATTGACGAGTAGTGGACTCGGCAAATCCCAAGGTTGTGTACCCCGGGTTGATTGAGGGGGAGAGAGTATGAATCGTTGGTGGTTAAGACGGCTAACAGGGGGCGAGTTTACCCAGGTTCGGCCCCTCGAGGTGAGGTAAAGACCTACTCCTGCTTGTCTGGAATTATCGAGGTGGCTACAATGGCGAGATGCAATCTCGCTAGGGTTTGTGTGCTGCTTGCTTTTTCTGGACGACGCACCCTCCTGGCCTTTATATCACAGGCCAGGTCTCGGGTGGACGGTGCAGATTGCACGTTACAAGATAAGGAGAACTCTCACCGGCCTAACCGACTACTTGGGCCACACGGTACACTTCATGGGCTTCAATGGGCTTCTCTTGGCGTGACCCAGGTACCACCACCGTGGGGCACCCGAAAGGTAGCCCCACGACAGGCCTCCTTTGTCGGATCGTCTTCTGCGAGCTTGATTTTCTTGGTGTCATCCTTTGGCTTGAAACTTGAGTCGACTTTAGAGGACGGCTTTTGAGTTGCCGACATCTCATTGGGGCCCATTGTTTTCTTGATGTCTTCCAGTTCTTCCTTGGAGATTTCTTCCTCAGCGTGGACGGCATTGGCAACTTCGCACTCTTTTGCCTTTTTGAAGTCTCCCTTAATAGTGATGATCCCATTGGGCCCCGGCATTTTGAGCTTGCTATAGATGTAGCACGGCCGAGCCATGAATTTGGCAAAAGCCGGACGCCCGAAAATTGCGTGATACACGCTTCTGAAAGGAACCACTTCAAAAGAGACATCTTCCATCCTGAAATTATCCGTGCCGCCAAAATTGACCTTTAGGGTGATCTTTCCCATCGAAGAGGCTTGTCGTCCTGGCACAATCCCATGAAACTTCACATTGTTGTCGCTGAGTTGTGACTCGGAGAGACGCATCCTTTTCAATGTCGCCGCGTAGAGTATGTTGATGCTACTTCCTCCGTCCATGAGCACCTTTGTCAACTTGTATTTGTCGACTATAGGGCTGACGACCAGAGCGTAGGTGCGCGTTGTAGGGACTCTGTCCGGGTGATCGCTGCGATCCCATGTAATGGGAGTGTCAGACCATCCAAATATTGTGTAACTGTAGGTACCGTAGCATTAAGTTCTCGCCAGCCGCCTTTTCCTTGCAAGAGGAGTCAGTCGCTAGGTTGACGATGAGACTTTCAGTGTGCTTGGGGAACTTCCTTTGCCTTTTCCTTCTTTGGAGGCCGCATCGTCAGATTCTGATGCAGCGTCTTCCTTATCTTGTCGTCCTTACGAGATTTGTGCTTGTTTCTTGACTTGCCGTCTTTGGGGTCCTTGGCGATGTCCCGATTAATGTGACATTGCTGGATCGTGTGGATGCTCGTCCCATCCGGCCTCAGATGATGTACACAGGGATTATGCTTGATGTCGTTGTACTTCACCGTTGGCGGTGGAGCGGGTCGGTTGCTTGCCGCCTTTCTGTCCTGCCACTTGCTATTACTTGGGCCGCCTTTACCGAAGGTGGCAGCAACTTCGTGAGAGGGGCCGGCTTGGTCTTCAACCTTTTTCTTCCCGGACTCGCGTCGGCGGGATTCGCCTTCTTCCCTGTTGTCATCGTCAGCAGCAAAATATTTGTTTGCATAAGCCAGTAAGCCGCCCAAAGTTTCCGACTCGTCGCTGTATATAATGAAGCGGAAAGTCGTCCCCTTCCTCAGAGACTGCTTGAAGGCATGAATTGCCTGTGTTTCTGAGACGCCCTCGCAAGCGTTTTTGATTTCGCTCCATCGTGAAATGAATTCACGGCTAGACTCATTCTTTTGCTGCACACACCGCTGTAAGTCGAATATCGACTTGGGGCGTTTATACGTGCCCAGGAAGTGTTGAATAAAGACGCGCTTCATATCACTCCAGGTATGAACTGTCCTTTCTGGAAAGCCTTCGATCCACATGCGTGCCGTCCCAGTTAACATCAGGGGCAAGAAGCGTACTGCGGAGTCGGCACTGCCTTCATATATGTCGCAGGCACTGACATAATCTGAGAGCCAGGTCTCAGGATTCGCTGTGCCGCTGTACTTCTCCACCATCTTTGTTACGTTCAACAAAGTCGGCGGTAGGATTTGTTCTCTGATTGTTCTGCCAAAGCACTTGGGGCCAAGGTACTGGGCATCTCTGGCCGACTTACTCTCCCCGATTAGGCTTCGAACATCATTAACTACAGGCGGCTTATCAACTGATTTTCCTCGCCTTGGATCATCCCTATGACGGCTTTGACTCGCCCGACTCGCGTTACGCGGTGGGCTGGGAGACCTTTGCCGTCGTGAAGGGGGTATATATTTGGAGGGGTTATCTCCCTCTTTGCGCGGTGGAGGCGACGGTGGAGGTGGCATATTATCTCTGCTACCCTCCCTACGAGGTGGATTCTCCCTTTCTCATCGTCGCTCTTGGTGAGATGGCGCCGCCTTTTCTTTGTAAGGGTCCTCCTTTTGCTCCCGGCTTCGATGTCCTCCGCGGTTGTTGCCGGCTTCACGATGACGAGATGAACCTGTCCGCGACTCCGCACCCTTAGGTGGCTCCTTGTCATTCGGGTTCTTATCGTCGCCCTTGTTGTGGCTGCTTGAGCTGGCTGGATCATCGTCTGGGTCTGGTGGTGCAACAACCATTGGCTTCTTCGTCGTCGAGTTACAAAGACTAGAATCGTCGAATAGCCTTCCCGACTTAACTTGCGAGTTGTTTTGCTGCTGCTGTGCTACCTCCAGTAGGTAAGCCCAGTATTTGAGACGGGCGTCGCGGTCCAATGATTTGTCGAACATGACCTCCTGGGCCGCCTCCATGTTTTTGGCTGGGGTGTTAAAGTAACACAAATTGGTCACCGGGTCACGTCGGTGGTGGTACTGTCTGAAATAACAAACTATGCCGAGATGTCGCCTAGAGGGGCGGTGAATAGGCGATTAAAACTTTTCCGGTTTAAGGCTTGATAATTGCGGAATAAAACTATGTGTTTAAATTAACAAGCCAACAACCTAATATACTAGGCTCACCTATGTGCACCAACAACTTATGCTAAGCAAGGAAAGCAACAAGGTGATAGCAAGATACAAAACTTCAAGCACGAAGGCTATCACAATGTAAATTGCATAAGTAAAAAACTTAGGTATAGAAAGAACCGAGGCACGCGGAGACGAGTATGTATTCTCGAGTTCCTCCTTGTTAAGGGAGTACGTCTCGTTGGAGGGGTGTGAGCTTGCCACAAGAGGCCTACTCAAGATGCCACAAAGGCCTCACCCTATTCTCCGATGAACCGCACCCAAGGGTTTGGTCCACCTTGCACTATCGGAATCCTTCAAGGTGGAATCCGGAGCCTTTACAATGTTCTTGGGGCACACACCCACAACTCAATTGGGGGCTCCCAAATCTTACCGAAGCTTCACAACTCGAAGGCTTCGCGGCACACCAAACGTCTAGGGTACACAATGCACCCAAGAGGCACAAGCTCTTGGGAACACAATGCACCCAAGAGTAACAAGCTTCTCAAACTTCAATCCCACGAATCTTCGTGGAGAGCACAACCCGATGCAACTAATGCAAAAGGCAAGAACACACCAAGTGGTCAAATCCTTCTCTCCAAAATCCAACCAAAGCAACTAATGCTATGGAGGGATTTAGGAGGAAGAACAAAGAGGAGAAACACTAAGAACTCCAAAATCTAGATCTACTAGGTTCCCCTCACTTAGAGGAGAAATGGATTGGTGGAATGGTAGATCTAGATCTCATCTCTTGTTTCCCTAAAAATGGGCAAGAATCATTGGAGGGAAATGGAGGAAGCAAGCTCTCAAGATGTGCAACAATGGAGGAGAGAGAGAGCAAAGGGGTCAAAAGGTTAGTTTTCATTGGGGAAGAAAGCCCCCTTTAAATAGGACCCTGAGAAAACTAGCCGTTAGGCTCAGATTCCCGCAGGGCCGGTAGTATCGGCCGGCAGAATGGTACTTCCAGACCCTCGCTACAGCTTCAGCCAACGGTCTTCAAAGGGTTCAGCCGAACCTGCTTCATCCCGCCGGGGCGGTACTTCCGCTGGGGAGACCTGTAGTGCCGGTAATAGCTAGCGGTAGTACCAGAGCAAGTTCCAGTGCCACTTCCGCCTGACTCTAGTACAGAAATTTCGTAAGCGGAACTGCCCTCCGGAAGTTTCTCCGGAACTTGCCAGCGGTAGTTCCGCCCGAGGGGCCGGTAGTAGCGGCAACGAAAACAACAGAGCACCCGGTACGAGAAAAAACAAAACTTAATCATCCGGACTCCGTTTTCGATGATCTTGGGCTCGTTAGATTCGCAACGAAAAGTTCTACAAGATCATGCAGAGAAACATCATGGTCCATCATGTGAGGATAAAACCAAATATAGAAAGGTCAAACTTCTCATTTGCAAACCGGAAATGCAATATCTTTTGCAAATGAAGTCCGAAAGAAGTAAAACCAATTTTGATGGAAAGAGGACGACAAATGCAATCCTTGGAAATGATTAAAACAAGTAAAGGAGATTTTGCAAAAATGGAAGAGAGAAACCTTCCGCACGGATGAACCGGCAAAATATCCAATACCGAAACCGCAATAAAAGACGCATATGAAAACCGTTTTCGGTTACCTTGGCCTTGTCATGACAAGCACGAAAAGCACCAAGACCACACCACGATAAGAGACAAATAAGAACCAATAAAGATGATTGCATGGATGCAAAGGTTTGTGCTCTCTACGATGATACGATCACGATATTCGGTCGAGAGTCTCTCTTGATAGTACGGCTATCTATCCTATAACCCGGTCTCTCCACTAACAACATGAGACCGGTAAAATAGAAACCTATCAAGATCATACCTTTGCCTTGCGCATAATCCACTTGAGGTCGATGAAGACGATCTTCATGTCCTCAAGACGCACCACCTTTCTCGATTGTGCTTCGCTTGGTGAAGATTCACATGTTGCTCCCCCATACACCAATATGGGAGAGGCACCTCTTTGGCATATCTTCACTTGGACTTGAGTATTGATCAACTCGCACTTAGCCTTGATCAACACATAATCTTCTTCCCTTAGCCTTGACTCCAACATATGGAGATCAAACAATGCATATGGACATACCTACAAATATAGCTCAATACGAACATTAGTCCATAGAGATTGTCATTAATTATCAAAACCACACATGGGGGCAACCATGCACTTTCACTTTCTCCAGACAGAGTTGACATGGTCGGCTTCCCACTTGCTGCGGAAATCCAGCCTCTTGTGTAGATTCTTGTCGCGAGCCAGATGGAAAACATCGTCGGCCCCTTTTTCTCTTTGCTTCCGGATGAACTCCGTTTCCTTATTTGTGAGATAGACTTCAGGCTCCGTGATCTTGGCTGCCTGTTCTTCTAGTAGAGCGCGATGCGTCTCTATGTCGGCCATCGATGTGTTAGGAGGAAGTGGAGTTAGCAGTTCCTGGTACTTTGCTATCCTTTCTTCGTACTCCTTCTCTATCGCTGCTCCGACTGTAGCATTAATGTCGTCTCCAGCAACCGGCAATTTACTGGCTCCCTTCATTGGAGCTAGTGGCGGCATAAAGTCCACCTTTTGATTTCCAGCTTCTGGAGGTTTTTCTTCGCCATCAGCGGGTTTCGAGGCGGCGGGGTCTCCTTTTGGATCAGAGACAACATCACCCATTAAGACCTCGACTGGGCGTCCCAAGCAAGACGCAACTTTCCGACTAAAATCGTCGGATTCTCCTTCAGATTCATGGTCCTGCTCCATAGGAGCAGAGTCCCCTGATCCGGCTTCTGAGTCAGCCCCAGCCTGCAAAGCAGGAAGGATAGACTCAGGATCAGTCATCGACTTGTTAGAGCCGGATTCTCCTAGGATGCCAACGAAGTGGAAGTCCAGCGCGGCCATAGTGGAACTTGCGCCGTCTTCAGAGTCTTCATCATCAGTGTCGAAAGCTAGATCTAGATCGGCAATCTCATCAGAGTCCAGATCCGATCCGTCTTCGAAGTTGCTGGGGTGGGTGGCGGGCATGCTCGAGGTGAAGCCATCATCCAAAGCCTTGGCGGTGAAGCCGACGAAGATGTTGATGCCGCCGATGGAGACCGTGGACCAGCCTGCGGGATCCTCCTTTGCCGGCGTCCAGAAGCCGTCGTTGAGGACATGGCAAGCTCATGTCTCGTCGAAGTAGCTGACCAAGCCGACTGCGATGGTGTCGCCGATTCCGCTAGTAGATCCCGCCCGGAACGTAACCCCGGACATCTCTTGCCCCACGGTGGGCGCCAACTGTCATGGTATTGTCAAATCTGGCCGGGACAGGGGTGCCATCCGGCTAGGTAGAGAGGTGGGTATAGGAGATGTAGGTAATTCCGGTGACGGGATGAGCACGAGTTTACCCAGCTTCGGATCTCGCAACGGTGGCGAAACCCTACGTGCTGCTATAATTCACTATAAGGCTATATGCGCCGATTACAATGAAAGTTAGAGCGTATCTTTGTCTGTGCCCTAAGGCGTCCCGTAGGCCGGTTTATAAAGGTGGCCGGACTTAGGGCTTACAGGAAGCAACCTAACCGACTAAGTTACAGAGTTCTACTCTAATTCGGCTTGGGCCTTGCCTTTAGAACTAAGTCAACTACAATGCAGGCCGCCTTCTGGAACCTTCCATTAGCCGGATGAGGCTCCTGCGCTTCATCGTACTGGGTCGCCCGGTAAGCCGAATTTCGGCTTACCACCACTATGAGCCACCCTGGTACGCTGGCTTTAGTCACTTCCGTAATGGTACCTATTCGACATATCCCAAACAGTGACACACCTTGCTAACCGTGGTTCGGCTCCTGAGGCGAATTTAGAGTGCGGTGATTTGGAACCCGGGCTCCAGGGAGCCCGGTATTTTGAAAAATTTGAAAAGCACATTTTTGTGTTTCAAAAAATGTGAAAACAATCCTAGACCTGGAACATGACTATTTCTACCGCTGTGTAAATTTTCAACCCGAAATATTTTGTATTTTGTCCTGTGTAAAAATGACAAATTTCTGGATCTGAGATGTGAACAGTGCACAGTTCAAATTTTTCCAGATTTGTCTTTTTTGTGTAGGGAGGAATACAAAATATTTCGGGATGAAAATTTACACAGTCATGCAATATGTCATTGTCAACATCTAGAAAAAAAATTAGAATTTTTGAAACTTTTAAATGTCGATTTTATCATTTGGAAACCGGGCTCCCTGGAGCCCGGGTTCCAAATGAACTTTCCGGGCGAATTTATGGCTACTCACCAAGATGTACTCTTCCTTTACAAAAAACAAACTCAACAGGGCCCCTCCCTTGTTGGACTAGGTTTTTTTTTTACTATTGGCACAGCAAAGGCGGTAAGCACATGTAGTTGTAGCAATGGTGCGATCAGTTGACCACTCCTGCCCTCCATTGGAAGATACCTACTTCTCCCAAAATAGAAGTCACATTTCACATTTTACAGTCTCTAAGGCAAATTTCAAAACGTGAACCACATGTGACAATAATGCAATTTTAAAAGGAGAGAGATTACTGTAGTTAACCAATGAAGCACATGCTATGGTATTTGAATTGGCGACCGAGCGAACGATGGACGGCGTTGCCAATAATATATCTCTGTTACCAATGAACACTAGCGAGGTAGCGGGGCCACCTACCACTGGCGAGCAGGAAATCATGTTCGCCAGCGGTACTTAACTTACCGCTGGCGAACAAGCTCCGTGTTCGCCAGCGGTAGATGGCCCCGCTGGGGTCGTCCCGGTCACACCCTTACCACTGGCGGACAGGGGAGCCACTAGTGGAAACAGGGGCTTCGGTTTGGCCCTTCCGTCCCGGTTCCCTTACGGACCGGTACCAATCGTGGCACTAGTCCCGGTCATTGGTCCCAGGGCGCCCGCGAGGACCAGTCCCGGTTCGTAGGGGACCTACCGTCCCGGTTCGTGTTACGAACCGGTGACAAAGGGATGCGGGAGGAGGCGACAGAGGTGGGACCAGCCCGGACAATGCACTGTCCCAGTTCTATTTACAGACCGGGACTAATGGAGGGACTTTAGTACCGGTCCTTGTTACGGACCGGGACTAAATATATTCTATATCATCTTCCACCCCCCGACCCGGCCGTGGCCAGGCCGTGGCCATTTTTTAGCTCCGGGTTCATCTCCATTTTCTTAACCCTTGCTCCTCCCAACCACGAGTTCGGCCCCTATTTTCTCCACCATTTGTCAAGTTTGGCGGCACCTCATCTACCCGACGGTTAGCACTCCGGTGTTCCTTTTTAGCTCATTTTGGTGTTACTTAGAAAATTTTATTTTTCTAGTGCTAGCAAGGTGTTTAATGAAATGCCTAAGTAAGAGATTTCATTTTTTTTACATGCAATTTTAGCTCAAATTAAAGTATAATGTATTGGGTTTACAGTTGTCCGGTGACCATCTTTACCATCGTCGATCGCCCGCGCCATCCCGTCGCCGGCACCTCCTCGGTGAGTCTTGTTTTTATCCCTTTTTAACTTATTGATATACTTTAGATGCATGTATATTATCTTACTTTTTTTATATGTATAGTGTGTCATGGTTTGATATCCGTCCCCGTCGGTCCTCGTCCGGTCTATAACGATCCGGATGTCGTTGTTGAACCGGAAATTCCAACCGACCCTATCATCGAGTTTTTTGAAAATGAAATTAATGATTTGAAAGCAAAACTGGAAAGAAGTGAAAATCTCCGTCTCCAAACCCTAGAAGAGAAGATGAAATTGGAGCTCCATATTGCCGACATCGTCGATGAGCACAAGATCAAGATGGATGCAATGCGCTTGAAGATTAGAAAAATTAGAAATTATGCCATTCATAAAGAGGCTTGGTATCATTATGGTGTTGGTTCGATAGTTACCATAGTTGTGATTTTTATCGCATTTGTTGTTGGGCTTAAATTCTTTAGATAGTTGTATGTTAGTTTGAACCAATGTATGTTTGTGAGACTATATGTATTACATTGGTTATTTGCTCTACTTTGGTTTGAATGTGATGAACTTATATATTAATTCACTTTATCACTGTTATATATTGAAGAAATAGTGTTAATGGTTTTTTATATTTTATTTATATAATGCAGATGAGTCAGATGAGTCGGCAATGGATGTACAGTGACCGACGTTATCCCGACTTTATTAATGGCATGCATTATTTTCTCCAAGTGGCTGAGAAAAACAAGCCGCCAAATGGTTTTATTTCATGTCCATGTAGTGTCTGCAAGAATACTCAGGACTACTCTACCTCACAAACCATTCACGTCCACCTGTTGAAGTCCGGTTTCATGACCGGTTATAATTGTTGGACCAAGCATGGAGAAAGAGGAGTTATAATGGAAGACAATGAGGAAGAAGAGGATAATGACAACTATCCTATGTTCACTGATCACGGTGGTACATCAATGGGGGAAGATGAAGCTGAAAAAGAGCCCATTGTTGATGAGCCCGATGACGATCTTCGTCGGGCCATTCTTGATGCGAAGATAAACTGCGGAAGTCAAAACGAGAGGTTGAAGTTGGAGAGAATGTTAGAGGATCACAACAAATTGTTGTACCCAAATTGTGAAGATGGGCAGAAAAACTGGGCACCACACTGGAATTGCTGCAATGGAAGGCAGAGGAAGGTACTTCTGACAAGGGATTTGAAAAATTGCTGAAAATAATAAAGAAGATACTTCCAAAAGATAACGTATTGCCCCCCAGTACGTACGAAGCAAAGAAGGTTGTCTGCCCACTAGGATTAGAGGTGCAGAAGATACATGCGTGCATCAATGACTGTATCCTCTACCGCGGCGAGGAGTACGAGAATTTGAATGCATGTCCGGTATGCGGTGCATTGAGGTATAAGATCAGGCGAGATGACCCTGGTGAAGTTGAGGACGAGGCGCGCCCCAGGAAGAGAGTTCCTGCGAAGGTGATGTGGTATGCTCCTATAATACCACGGTTGAAACGTTTGTTCCAAAACAAAGAGCATGCAAGTGTTGCGATGGCACAAGGAAGACCGTAAGAAGACGTGATGCTCAGACACCCTGCTGATGGGTCGCAGTGGAGAAAAATTGACAGAGAGTTTCCGACATTTGCAGATGACGCAAGAACTTAAGATTTGGTCTAAGTACAGATGGCTTTAATCCCTTTGGAGAGCAGAGCTCCAGTCATAGCACCTGGCCTGTGACTCTATGCATCTATAACCTTCCTCCTTGGTTGTGCATGAAGCGGAAGTTCATTATGATGCCAGTACTCATCCAAGGCCCGAAGCAACCCGGCAACGACATTGATGTGTACCTGAGGCCATTAGTTGAAGAACTTTTACAATTGTGGCGCGAAGAAGGTATACGTGTTTGGGATGAGCACAAACAAGATGAATTTGACCTACGAGCATTGCTGTTCGTGACCATCAATGATTGGCCAGCTCTTAGTAACATATCAGGACAGTCAAACAAGGGATACAATGCATGCACACACTGTTTAGGTGATACTGATAGTATATATCTGGGAAACAAGAATGTGTACCTGGGGCATCGTCGGTTTCTTCCGGAAAGGCACAACGTAAGAAGGAAAGGCAAGCATTTCAAAGGTTTGCCAGATCACCGGCCAAAGCCTAGACGGCCTACTGGGGATGTTATATATGATATGGTAAAGGATTTAAAAGTAATCTTTGGAAAGGGTCTTGGCGGACAATCTGTTCCAAATGATGCTGACGGACACGTGCCGATGTGGAAGAAGAAATCTATATTCTGGGAGTTACCCTATTGGAAAATCCTAGAGGTTCAGTCTGCAATCGACGTGATGCACGTGACGAAAAATCTCTGCGTGAACCTACTAAACTTCTTGGGCGTGTATGGGAAGACGAAAAATACACCGGAATCACGGCTGGACCAGCAACATATGCACGAACGAGACAACCTGAATGCAGAGAAGTATCAAGGTCCTGCCAGCTACGCTCTTACCAAAGAAGAGAAGAAGATCTTTTTTGAAGTACTAAACAGTATCAAGGTCCCATCAGGCTTCTCGTCGAATATAAAGGGAATAATTAACATGACAGAGTTGAAGTTTCAGAACCTAAAGTCTCATGACTGCCACGTGATTATGACACAATTACTTCCGATTGCACTGAGGGGCTCCTGCCGGAAAATGTTCGAGTACCCATTGTTAAGCTATGTGCATTCCTCAATGCAATTTCTCAGAAGGTCATCAATCCAGTAACTCTGCCGGATTTACAGAAGGAAGTGGTCCTATGTCTTGTCAGCTTCGAGTTGGTGTCCCACCCTCCTTCTTCAATATTATGACGCACCTCATAGTTCATCTAGTCGAAGAGATTTTCGTTCTCGGTCCCGTATTTCTACACAACATGTTCCCCTTTGAGAGGTTCATGGGAGTCCTAAAGAAGTACGTTCATAACCGTGCTAGGCCAGAAGGAAGCATATCCAAGGGCTATGGAACAGAGGGAGGTCATTGAGTTTGTGTTGATTTTATTCCTGACCTCAAGGCAATCGGGGTTCCTCAATCACGCTATGAGGGGAGACTGCGGGGAAAAGGCACGCTGGGAAAGAAGCAATAATATGTATGGACGGGCATTCTTATAGTCAAGCACACTACACGGTTCTACATAATTCCAGCTTGGTGGCTCCGTATATCGAGGAACATAAGAATATTCTACGTTTGAACTTCCCAGAGCAATCTAAATATTGGATTGATGAAGAACACGTGAAGAATTTCGGAGGTTGGTTGCGAACACGTCTCTTTAATGACAGCACTGTTGGAGAACAGCTATACTTGTTGGCCAATGCACCATCTTCGACTATATTGACTTATCAAGGGTATGAGATAAATGGAAATACATTTTACACGGCCAATCAAGATAAAAAGAGCACCAACCAAAACAGTGGTATCCGCTTTGATGCAACAAACAGCAATGGGCAAAAGGACACATATTATGGTTACATAGAGGAGATATGGGAACTTGAATATGGACCATTTTTAAAGTCCCATTGTTCAAGTGCAAATGGTTCAACCTGACAGGCGGGTACATGTAGACCCGAAGTACGGAATAACTACAGTGGATATGCAGAATCTTGGATACGACACCGAACCATTCGTCCTAGCCAGTGAAGTGGCTCAGGTTTTCTATGTGAAGGACATGTCTAGCAGACCGAAGAAAAGAAAAGATAAGCAAGCAGTGAATGAATCGTACGACGTCGAGCCAAAGCGCCACATAGTTCTTTCAGGGAAAAGAAACATCGTGGGAGTGGAGGACNTGTATGGACGGGCATTCTTATAGTCAAGCACACTACACGGTTCTACATAATTCCAGCTTGGTGGCTCCGTATATCGAGGAACATAAGAATATTCTACGTTTGAACTTCCCAGAGCAATCTAAATATTGGATTGATGAAGAACACGTGAAGAATTTCGGAGGTTGGTTGCGAACACGTCTCTTTAATGACAGCACTGTTGGAAACAGCTATACTTGTTGGCCAATGCACCATCTTCGACTATATTGACTTATCAAGGGTATGAGATAAATGGAAATACATTTTACACGGCCAATCAAGATAAAAAGAGCACCAACCAAAACAGTGGTATCCGCTTTGATGCAACAAACAGCAATGGGCAAAAGGACACATATTATGGTTACATAGAGGAGATATGGGAACTTGAATATGGACCATTTTTTAAAGTCCCATTGTTCAAGTGCAAATGGTTCAACCTGACAGGCGGGGTACATGTAGACCCGAAGTACGGAATAACTACAGTGGATATGCAGAATCTTGGATACGACACCGAACCATTCGTCCTAGCCAGTGAAGTGGCTCAGGTTTTCTATGTGAAGGACATGTCTAGCAGACCGAAGAAAAGAAAAGATAAGCAAGCAGTGAATGAATCGTACGACGTCGAGCCAAAGCGCCACATAGTTCTTTCAGGGAAAAGAAACATCGTGGGAGTGGAGGACAAGACAGACATGTCAGAAGATTACAATAAGTTTGATGAAATTCCCCCCTTCACAGTGAAAATTGACCCAACCATCGCGTTGAATGATGAAGATTGTCCATGGATACGACGCGATAAGAAGAAAAAATGACAGACACGAAGAAGTGTTGAATGATGTTGATGTATTGTGGTCATTTGTAATAATTGGTAGAATTTTGTTTTGACTGTTAAAAAGTTGAGGTTTTTCATTAAATATTTAAAATGTTAAATATATTTATCCTAACCTCGGATTTTATTAGTACAACGGTTTTACTCAACTCATCTATTTAAATGTTCAATATATATAACATATTCATATTTACATTTGAAAACATGTAAAGTTTATAAAATATGAACATTTGAAAACATTCATAAAATGAAGAAAAAAATACAAAACGGCCATTTAGTCCCGGTCCGTGCCTACAACCGGGACTAAAGGCCATTTTCGGGCCGCTGCGAAACTTAGCGCGCCAAAATGCCCACCTTTAGTCCCGGTCCGTGACACCAACCGGGACTATAGGGGTCTTTAGTCCCGGTTGGTGTCACGGACCGGGACTAAAGGCCGATTTGAGCCTACTTGGTCCCTCTCCGCGGATTTTTTCCCCATTTTTGCCGCCAGGCCCAAGACGTAGACGCCTCCGGGCTCCTCTCACGCGACGACGCCGCCAGGCTGCCAAAATCTGGCCACCGCCGCCGCCGCCGCCGTCGCTCGCGTCCCTCTTCCTCGCCGCCGTCCCCCGCGCGCTCCGCCTAAGGTACGGCCCTCTCAAACTCTAGATCGGCGCGGCGGTGGTCCGATGGCACGAACCCTAGCTAGAATCGGCGGCGGCGGTGGTCCGATGGCACGAACCCTAGCTAGAATCGGTGGCGGCGGTGGTCCGGTGACCTTAAATCGGCGGCGGGGACAGTTCATAGATCGGAAAGGACATTACATTACTTAGTTCATTACATTTACTTAGGGGGGGGAGGGGGAGGTCCTAGCTAGTCCTCGTCGCCCTCCTCGTCGGAGAGGACGACGTACGGTGGTGCCTCCCACAGATGCGCCGGCGGCTGCTGCTGCTGCTCCATGGGGACGTCCCGCGGCGGCGTCCCTGGCTCCTCCAGGATGGCGTCCTGGGGCGGCGGCGGCGGCGGCGGCGGCAGCGGCAGCTGGGGCACAGTCGTGAATACCCACGACTGCCCGAACAGCTCCGGTGGGAATCCCACCGGCTCCTGGTACTCCTCCTCCGGCGGGTCGTAGGCCTCCTCCTCCTGGACGAGGGCCTGCACCCAGTCCAGCCCCGGCTGTCCCTGTGGCGGAGGCGGGGGTGGAGGCGGTCCCTGCGGCGGCAGACCGTGCGGCGGCGGGCGGCGGCAGTGCGTCCTGCACCACCATCTCCCAGCGGCGGCGCTTGTCGTCGACGAAGGCCTGCCGGGACGCCGCCATGGCTGCCTTCAAGGCGTCGTCGATGTCGTCGTCCTCCTCCATGGGGGCGGCCTCGCCGTCGGAGTCGACCTCCAACCATTGGTCGAGGTCGTCCATCCCCTCCGGGAGCACCGGGTACTCCGTGCGCTCCACCGGCGGCACCGGGGCCGGCGCGAAGTAGCTCCGGCGGCGCTCGTCGTGCTCCTCCCGGAACCATTGGTCCCAGTAGGGGGAGCCCGGCGCGTACGCCGGAGCCCGGCGCGTACGCCGGGTGATTGGGGAGGAGGCTGCGCCGGCGTGCGATCTCCACCGCCCTGGCCGTGGGGTCGGTCGGGATCGGCGGCACCGGAATCCGTTGCGGATTCAGGTGCCAGTTGTCCGGGAGGTGGACGTCCGACCAGCGCACCGGCACGGCGTTCTCCCAGTGCCACTGCGCCTCCTCCACCCGGACGTACCGGCGGTAGCGCGCCGTCGGCTTCTTCTTCTTGGCGGCCGGCCCGCCGGCCTGCGGAACCGGCACGACGTGGGTCCGCGCCGACGATGTGCCACTCCGCGCGGCGCCGACGGTGGTGGTGGTGGAGGAGGAGCAAGGGGAGGCAGTCCAGCGCCACGGCGACGGCCGGAGCGGCCAGAGCCCGAGCCGCCGGACTCGGACTGGTGCTTGCCGCCTGGCCACCACCGCTTCGACATTGCTCCGGCTCCGGCTCCGGCGAGGGCTAGGACTAGGGCTAGGGCACGTTCGATGGAGTGTGGGGAGGGCGGCGGGGCTAGCTGTGTGAGGTCGCCATCGCGTACGGCCGGGGTTTTAAAAGGACGGGGGCCGCGTCCACCGTGGCCAGCATTGACTGCGGGACGGGAAGCCGAGGAGGCCGTCCAGTCGCTGGCAGGTGGGCCAGGAGCATTGACTGCGGGGCTCGGACGGTTGGGTAGCGGGGGAGACGAGGGAACGTGGCGGTCGGGTGCCGGTTCCCACGCGCGACGTGGCCGAGTGGGCTGACCGCGCGGCGGTTGGGTGGCGGGGTGGCCGGGTCGCTGGCTGGTGGGCCAGCCTTGACCACGCGCTACTGGCCAGTGGGTGGACGCGGGGGCTGGATTTTTCTAAGGGACCAGCCGCTACTGGCCAGGTGCCGGGCAGGGGTGCTGATTTTTCTAAAGGACCAGCCGCTAGCCAGGTGCCTGGCCCTATTTTTTTTTCAGGACCAAGGGCTGTCATTTTATGTGACAAGTTGCACAATGCCACCCCTAATTATTTTGGGATGTCATTTATGTGTAATTCTATGTCAAAAAAATTACAAACACATATAATTGATTGCAGGTACATTGAGCTATGGCGGACATTCCCTTAATTAGAGACGAGGAGCATGAAGATAAAATGCAACGAATAATCTATGCGAGTGCCCGTGAAGAAGGCGGTGGAGATGATGATGGACAACAAGGCGGTGGAGAAGATGATGGACGACAAGGCGATGAAGATGATGATTTCAGCTCACAATTTCTGAACGACTGCGGTGAGGGACTCCAGTTTGACGATGAAGCGCCCTTAACGACAAACTCCGGCGAGGTATATACATATATTATATAGGCTGACAATTGATCGATCGATCATGTATATATATGCATTTGTTAATTGCACGTGTTAATTAACGATTCATTTTCCAGCCCTCTGGATCGAGCAAATCTGTAAATAATGTTCCTCCTCGAGGCCTGACGAAGAGGATGGCCAGCGATGCTCCGAGGCTAACGATAGAGGAAGTTTCTCAGAGTGGCGAACCGCTGGCACCCATAGCGACCTGTCGTAAATTTGTAAATCAAGCTGGAGTCATTGTTAGGGACATTCTCCCGATCACCATTGCAGAATGGCATAAGCCGAAGGGTGTGGATGAGGATGATGCTTCTTATGTCCCTGATCATACGAAAGAATTGCTTTTCGATACGCTCATGATACATTTCAACATACCAGAAGGCAAGACGGAGAAAGTGAAGGAGTGGACTCTTAAGAAGATGGCCACACAATTCCAGAGCTGGAAGAAAACACTATGGAGAAAGTATGAAGATGAAGATCCAGCTAATTTCACCGGAGCACTCGAGAAGATAAAACATTCCTGGCCCGCATTCAAGGCGTACAAGAATTCCTCTACTGCCGTGGCTCGATCGGTCGTAAATAAGAGAAATGCTGGGAAGAAGGAATACCACCATAGGTTGGGTACAGGTGGCTACAAGTCTGCCATTCCCAAATGGTTAGCCTTTGAAGCGGAACTGGTTGCTAAAGGGATCACTCCATAGACTTTGAACTGGCCCGAGAGGGCCAAGTTTTGGTTGTTCGCGCATGGCGCAGTGTTGGACTCAGAGACGGGGTTGATTGTTGCAAAGGGAAAATGGAAGAAAAAGGTTGAAACAATCGTTCCGTTGCTTATTGACGCAATAGATAAAGTTCGAAAGGGAGAGTACCATCCCGAGAGAGAGAACGACGAGCTGACACTCGCACTGGGGAATCCCGAACACAACGGACGATTACGAGGCTTTCCCGGCGGTACCAACTTGAAGGAAGGGTTTCCGGACTGTGCTGACAGTTATAGAAGCCGTGGGAGAAAGAAGCAGAAGGAGTTAGACCGTTTATCAGAATTGGAGCGCATGATTTCCGGACTGCGCTGTCAGATTGACTCAATCAGCCAGCACCGGGCACCTGATCAACAGCAGCAACAAGTCGACGTCGTCGTCCAAGAACCGCGAAGAAGCAGCGTGGGTTCCACGCCGCTACAAGTATCTGCCGCAATAATAGAACAGCCGGCGGCTCACTACCCCGTGGATGATATCACGGAGAAGACGGAGTGTGAGCTTCATATGTTAATGAAGAACATATCCTTCAAGGTGGCGGTCGGCTATGCGTTACCAAACGAACCTGGAGCAAGCTACCATCTTGGTCAGATTCCAGCTGGCTATGCTCGTGTCGGGGTGGATGCTATTATACCGGGATTTGAGGCACTTGAGCTTGACTATCCTGGAGGTGACGATGAGACGACACTGGGACAAGTCAAGCACGGTTTCGTTCTATGGAACAAGAAATACATCGTGCTTCCAGGCTCAGCACCAAGGCCACCGACTCCTCCAAGTAGAAGTCCACCACCTACAAGTCCACCCTTCCTACCCCAGAGGGACCCCAGCGCGAGTCCGTCTCCATCTCCAGCTACACCAGTACGGTCTCCATCTCCAGCTACACCAGCACGGTCTCCATCTCCAGAGCCAGTCCAGCGGTCTCCGCCTTATAAGTGGTTTGATGCGAAGAGGGCCGTTAATGGTTCGCCTCCTAAGAAGAGACAGAAAAAGCCGCGAAAAGTGAAGACTCCTGAGAAGTTACCTTACGAGAGGACTGTCGAGGAATCCGAAGCCATCAGGAGGGCCGAGGTTACAGCCCATTTTACAAAGAAACCGCCCCCGGAAGAACTACCCAGCATCAAAGGGCTTCCTCGTGACAAACTACATCACACTATTAGGTGCTTATACAACCCTCCACCAAGGCCGTCATCAGACTATGAGCGCTCTATTGAAAAGTCATACGACTCGGTGTTGGAGAACCGGAAATGCGGGAAACAGATAGCCCAGCTGGGACAACAAGCTACACAATCGCTCCCTCCGCTTAAGGTACTTACCGACAAAGACGCCCACCGTATGGTACCTCAGGGAAGTGTCCGCCACTTCCCTGAGGAACCTTATAGGGTGCCTTATCAATATGTTCAAGGCAAGTCTTTGGTCACAACTGAGGTGGTCAAGTTACTACCAACAAGGATGCGTCAGTTGAATTCATGGTACATGAAAGTCGCAAAGAAAGGTATAATAGGTATCATGGCAAAAGTTAGAAAGGAGGAACACTTCTACGATGACTACGGTGTGCAAATTGATTTCTCCGAACTTTTCCAATTATACAATGGTTTACCCCTCGATAAAGCAATCATCAGTATCTTTTGTCTGTAAGTTATTTATTTTTGTAATTTAATTAAGTCTTTATATATATATATATAGCTCACAGCACATTCTAATTTTGGTACGCTATTTGTGCAGAAAGAAGATGATCGACTACAAAAGGGAAATAATAAAACCGGTGGAGATTGGTTTCATGGACCCTAATGTTATTCATGAAGTGAGCATAAGGGAGAAACCACAAGTTGTAAAGGGAGTAATGATAGAGGCTTTTAAGCGACACCAAGACAAAAAAGAAATATTTCTTCCTTACAACTTCAGGTAAGTGTTACTAATTGCTTGTACACATTCTATTTTTGCTCACCCGGTATCTTAAGTCTAATTGATGAGTTATATGCGCATGCCTCTGTATGTAAATTTGCAGCTACCACTTTATTCTCGTGGTCATTAGATATCACCAGGGAATAATTGAAGTCTACGACTCATTAAGGAGAGACCCTAAAGAGTACAAGAGCTTGTTTGATGTCATGAAAGAGTAATTTAAATTCTTATCACATTACTATACCGACCTCTCTTTCATTCATTTCGTGATATCAAGTAATTAATTAATAACAGATGTTTTGTTCTTTCTTTGTTGAGTAGAGCATGGCAGACATTCGTCAAGGAAGTACCCGGTAAATGGCACGAGAAGCTGGTATGGACTCTGAACCAAGTAAGTAGTACTATACCTATATCCATGAATTAATGTAGTTTGCAATACCATTACCAAACTTAATGTGTTGAATTCTATTCTCGAACAGTGGTGTCTGGAACAGCCAAAAGGGACCCTCTTATGTGGGTACTACGTTTGCGAGTACATTCATAGGATGACTTATGAAAAATTCGAAAATCGAAGAAACGCAGAGGTACGTAATTATACATTGTTCACAAGTTTTTTTTGACAAAATAATATGCATATCAATTGTGTGGAGTTTCATTCATAATTGTTTAATTTTCTCCTTCTTTTAAAGATTGTAAGGAAGCGGGCCGGCCTCCTACCAGATGACCGTATAAGAGCAATTGGGGAGGAGCTGGCGGGATTTCTTCTTGATGATGTCATACCTGAAAATTCAGAGCACTATTATCTACATATATAAATGTACTATGATTTCATGCATGTATAATTAATGCATTTGAGTACTTTGTGTACGGAAACGTGACGACAAATTCATGTGTTACAATTAATTTGTAAGTGTGTTATATATATGCATCAACGTGTGATCATAGTACAATATAATTTATATCGACGTATCGACGTGTTTCCGAAACTATCCAAAACCCCGGCACTAAACACAGTACACAACACCCGGTCCGTGCAATTCTGGAAAAAATTATAAAAGAAAAAAAAAGGCCTAACGGTAGTCCCGGTCCGTAACACGGACCGGGACTAAAGACATCCAGCCCGCGGGCTCGCCCGTGGCCACGTGGGAGGCACTCTAATCCCGGTTCGTAGCCAACCGGGACTATAGGGGGGGGGCTCTAGTCCCGATTTGGTAGTCCGGGTTGCCCAGCCGGGACTAGAGGCCGTCTGGAACCGGGACTACTGCCCCGTTTTCCACTAGTGCCAGGTCCCTCTCCAGGGCGGTGACTCGGCTTTCTGCGAGAGTCTGGGCCTCCCTGGCGCTCTCGAAGCGAGTGGTCAACCGCTTCTCCTCCTTCTCAAGGGCGTTGATGCGGTCCTGGAGCTCCTTGCGCTTGGTCGTGAAGCGCTCCTCCTGCTTCTTGACCTTGTCCTTGTAGTCCTTGGAGAGGTCCTCCCGGACGAGCTTGACCTTGGCGTCAGCCTCCTCCTGCATCTTCTTCTGCCTTTCGGCGAGGTTGGCGTTGGCCTTGGATTGGCGCTCGGCGAAGGTGGCCTCGTCCTTGGCCACCCGGTCCTCGCGGGTTTTCAGCTGCTCCTCGCGGGTGGCCTGGTCCTTCTCCAGCACCTGGACCTGCTCCTCGCGTCGCCGCAGCTCTGCCTCGCGTTCGTCCAGCCGCTTGGCGCGGGTTTCCAGCTTCCCGCGGATCCCCTTCAGGCCGTCCTCGGTGACCTTGGAGTCCGCGACTAACTTCTGCTCCGCGGCGGCGATCTCCTGCCACTTGGAGGAGGTCTCCGCCTCAAGAGCCTCCCGCGCGGCGTCCAGTTGGTCCATGACCTCCTGCGCCTCCCGCTTGACGCTGTCGCGGGTCTCCTTGGCGAAGCGAAGGGCCTCTTGGCGCTCCGCCTGGGCCGCCGCGTCCTGCCGGCGGCACAACTCCACCCTCTCGTAGAGGAGGGACCAGGCCTCGTCCAGCCTTGCTCGCTCCGCCGCCATGGCGTGTTCTTCTCTGCCGAGCTGCTCCTCCACCTCGCCAAGCGCCTGCAGGGCCTGGTTGAGGACGACTCGGCGGCGAGTTGCTCGGTGTCGCGGCTCCAGCGGCGCCAAGGTTCCCGCACCAATGCTGGGTGCGGAGGCCTCGATCCTTGTCGAGGCGCCCGAGGCCTCCTGCCTTGGGCTCACCACCGCCTCGATCCTTGTCGAGGCGCCCGAGGCCTCCTGCCTTGGGCTCACCGCCGCATCTGGAGCGGCCTGGGGGCTTGTGGGGGCGCCTCCCTCGTTGCCCGCTTCAGGGGCCCTCTGGGGGCTGGGCGTCCTCTCGCCCCCAACTCCGGCGCCCGTGGGCTCCAGAGGCACCTCCGCCTCCGGCTCCTCAGGGGCGCCTCCTGCCTCCTCCGTGGCGGATGCGCTTGCCGTGGCTGCGGGCGCATCCGTCCTCGGTGTGGGTGCCTCCTCCCCCCGAGGTGGCTCCACGACGATTTCCTCGTCCATCACCTCCTCCTCCGTCTCCTGTTGGACGGGAGGAGCTGCCGCCCTGGTTGGCGACGGCGGCGTCGCTTCTTCAATCACTCCCTCCACGCGGCGCTCCGCCGCGGGAGGAGTCGCCGCCCGAACTGGCGGCGCCGCCGCCTCTTCCACCACCTCCTCCGCGCGGTGCTCGCCCGCGGGAAGGACAACCGCCTGCTGCGGCTCGCCGGCCGCAGGCGTCTCCGCGACGACGCTGGCGGCCTCTCCAGGCTTGCGGAGCCGCCGCCTCTTTGGTTCCGCAGGCTGCCTGAAGGGAAGGCAAGATTGAAGATCCTTAAAGGGGGTTTTCCAGAAGCAAAACGATAAAAGAAAGAGAAGAGTCAAAGGCTTACTCTCCAGCCACCACCCACACCCTCTTCTTCATCTTGGGAGGTTGGGTGTTGCTTGCTCCGGCCTCCTCCTGAGGCGTCCTTGCCTCCTCGCGAGGAGCGCCCCTCATTGTCGCGGCGCTCCTGTCATGGATGGCCTTGGAGCGGGGCTCGCTGCGTCCCCTCCTGTCGCCGCTCGTCTCCTCCTCCTCCTCGACGCGTCGGGAGCGGGCGACGCGGAAGGTGTCTTCCTCATCGCTCGAGGAGAGCACCTGGAGGTCCCCCTCGGCGAGAGCGCTCCTTGAAGAGCTGGCGGAGCCCCTCGAGGGGTTGGCGCCCTTCGGCGCCTCGTCCTCGCCAGCCTCGGCGTCCCTCGAGGCATCGTCCTCGCCAGAGGGGTCCTCGCCTCTCGAGGCCTCTTCAGACTCTTCAGCCTACTCCGGCTTCGGAGACTCGCCCATGCACTCCGGCTCCGCCGCCCACGGGTTTGGGCGAGGCCCGCGATGCCCTGCGGGGACGATTCCCCACTCGTCGAACACGGGCATGATCCGGCGCTGCTCCTCAATGCTTTCCTCGGCGAAGCAGATAAGTGGCTTGGCCCTCTCGTCGGCGGGGGACGGAATCTTCGTCGTCACGAAGAGAACCCCCATTACTTGGTGCAGTACCTCTGGCGTGAAGCCGTCCGAACTAAGCCTCATAGCGTCTCCTCTGCCTGTGTACGTCCACACCGGCTCGGAGTGCCACTGGAGAGGAGCGATCCGGCGCCTCGTGAAATCTCTTGCCACCATCTGGCCGGTGACTCCCGCGTCGCGGATGCAACGGATGCACTCGTAGACCGCGTCAAGCTTCGCGCCCGCGAATTCCGCGCTCCCCCAACGCGCCCACTTCGTCGGGGGACCCTCGGGCACCTCCAGGAGAGGGTTTGTCCTCTTGGCGTCGACGAAAAGCCACCGCTTGCGGAAGCCATCCACCTTCTTCGTCACCTTGGTGATGGCGTTCTCGCCACGCCAGGCGATGGGGATGTAGTTCTCGCTCCTGGCGGCGGCGATGCGGAAGGAGACGCAGCCGAGCCGCTCGCCAGGGGCGGTGCTCCGAAGAGAATAGAAGCTCCTGAAGAGCGCCACCGACGGGCGAATGCCGATGTAGGCCTCGCAGAAGTGGGCGAAGATGGCGAGGATAAGGATGGAGTTGGGGTGAAGATGAAGCAGTTGGATCTGGTACACCTCCAGAATCGCCAGGAGGAAGTCAGAAAATGGAGGGACGAGACCGGCGTAAAGAGTGTGGAGGAAGATGGGGTAGAATCCCTCGGCGAGCCTGCTGCCGGACGGCCTCATCTCGGTGGCGCCGTGCTCGTTGGTGCTCGCCGCCACCAGATGGCGCACCCTTGCTAAAGCCGCCGCGGTGACGCGGGTCGGCGGCATCGCCCCCGAGAGGGCCTCGCCGCGCGCCATCGCCGCCGATGCACTGGCCTGCGCCGTGGCCTTGCCCTTCGGGTCGGTGCTCGTTTTCTTGGGCGCCATCGATCGCCGGAGAAGGAGATGGAGATGAGGGAGGCGATGAGCTCTAGGAGGAGATGGAAGCGACGGGAGAGTGTGCAGAGGCGTAATGGGAGAAGTGAGGGGCGCGATCTGCGCGCCCAGGCTTTATTGACCGATTTCCGAATCGTGGCGGGCCCCGCCACGTCGCCCGTTGAAGCCGAGGAGATCGTGGCCGCGGGCGCAACCGCTGCGCTCCACGTGTCGCGGCCCCGGCAGGCACCGTTGGGCCCTCGACGCTTCGCCTTCATCCTTGGGCCTCGGCGTGCCCATCGTGGGCCCGGGGGCTACTGTCGGCACAGTGGAAACCAGGGTACCACGGGCCGGCCTGCCAGGGCCCACTACATCGTCGAAGAATTTCACTAAGGACCAGGCGCTCCAAGCTTGGAGAGGCTCCCGTGCCTGGCGAGGTCTCGACAGGGTTTCCCTCGAGAAGGGATCACGCCAAGGGCTTGGCGAGGCCTCCGGTCTCGCCAAGGCTTTTCCTTCGCCAAGGGCGCTCTGTCTCTGCGACAGAGCGCACATGGGCTCTGCATCCGCCACAGAGTCACGGACGCGACAAAGCGTGATGACGCAAGCGCTGTCGTTGCCGTTTCCGTGTATAAAGCAGTCAACAAAGCAGCGCCAAGCAAAGGAGCAACAGGGATTGCCATTTCGGTGCTAAGGAGACAGTCCGCCGCTCCGCTCCAAAGGACGAAGTCACCGTGGGGCTCACCACGAGCCGTTGCAGCGCAGGCCCACCGTCCTAGCTGGACGGTGGCCTTTTCCAGCTTTGGTGACGCCGTCCCCTGCCATGGACCGAGTCCATGGACTCTACCTTTATCGTGCACCCTGCCTCCTCCTTCGTCGCTATGTGGTATCCCTTCCCGCCAAGATATCTGGGGGATGAGGACCGGGACACCTATAAAAGGAGGAGGAGCCCGTTCAGGCAAAGGGGTCTGGAGTTTTTCGCTCTTTGGTTCAACACTTGGTTGGTTCCAAGATCTAGGGTTTCAGCCATTGTTAGACACCCCGAGCTCTCCAAGCTCTCCTTGTACTGTAAACCTCTACAAGCAGTGCAATACACCACAAGCAGGACGTAGGGGTTTTACCTCTCTCAGAGGGCCCTGAACCTGGGTAAGACCGTGTGTTTCCTCAATGCAGTGCCGTTCTCCTCCGACTCCGGCGAGCACCGTCGTCGTGGCGCGTTGAGAGTTGTTTGATTCCGTGTTCAGCCCCTTGCCGATACCTTACTCTACGAGAAGTGTTCCTGGGACAGTTCCTCGACAAAAACAACATAAGACATTTACCAATCATAACCATAAAAACTCTACACCGTCTCCCTTGTTGACCAAACAATTATTTTGATGGAAAGATTAGCTCTATGAATTAACAACTGCGAAAACCACACAATTTCAAGATTTCAACCATATTTCTTTACTAATCAATTCCACTCAAATAACCAGCAAGATTAAGCATTCAACTTAACATCTCAAAACAATTGAGAAGCATCAAGTTTCCACACAATGATCTACAAGACTATGCAGGCTTTTCATTTTATTCTAATATAACACAAACAACATTTTGTCGCTTTGACAATTCAAGCAATTTTTCAACAACAACTCACCATCAAGTATAAGTGAAGAACAAGAGAGTTTAACATAACAACTAGCAGCTCTAAACAATATAAAAGCTAAAAGTGAGAGCTTACTAGCAAACAGACAGTAGCTAAGAATACTCAAAAAGATATAAGCGAAGCAAAGGAGTATTCAAACGAAAAAGTGGAGCGTGTCTCTCTCCCACACAAATAAAGCTAGGATCCAACAAAGATATGACCAGCAAACAAAAAAACAAAACTGAAAGTAAAAAGACGCTCCACGCATAGCACATAATATGTAAAGTGATAAAAACGAAGTTCAACGAAGACGACCTTATGATAGTCGATGAAGATGAGGGGATGCCCTGGGCATCCCCAAGCTTTGACTCTCGATAGTTCTTGATATTCAGAGGGGGTTCCATGGGGGAATACCCAAGCTTGAGCTCTGATCCATCCTCGATTTCTTCATATTCCTCTCCTTTGGAACTTAAAAACTCCCTTCACACAAAACTTCTCATAATTTGATTAGAGGGTTAGTGCTCATAAATTAAAATGCACATGTGTTCAACTTAGGACAAATTGCAAACAAACTTCATTGGGTTTTAGATACTGTTTACTAATCCTCAATGTGATACTCTCCCTCAAGAGTTTCGCATTGGACGATGGTAAAAGAGGCCAATACAAAATAAAGGCAGAATCTGTCAAAACTGAACAGTCTGTAAAGATTGAATTTTTCGAGGCACTTCTGCAGCTCAAATAAAAAAACTTAAAACTAACGAAAGATAGATAAAAGTATCAAGCTTGCTGTAAAAAATTATCAGAAAAATATAAAATTCTGGAGATTTTAGGAATTTCGTGCAACAGGCGCACAGAATCTGTTTTTGGACAGCAAAACAACACCTCGCACTTTCAACGCATTAGAGGCTAAACTTGGCACAAAAAACCCAAAAGAAAAAGATACAATGAAGTTGCTACAGAGGTAATAACTTCATGACTCAAGAAAAGCAAAAAGCAAATTGAAGATAAAAGATGGGTTGCCTCCCAATAAGCGCTTTTCTTTATAGCCTTTTAGCTAGGCCCAGTATTTTCAATGATGCTCACATAAGAATAAGTATTGAAACGCAAGGGAGAGCATCATGAGGGAATTATCAAACACATTTAAGTCTAACTCTCTTCCTATGCATAGGCATTTTATAAGAAAATAAATCAATGAAGCACAAAGCATTAAGCATAGGAAGATAAAGCAAGTGCAACTTCAAAACTTTTAGCATAAAGAGAGGTGTTTTAGTAACATGAGAACTCCGACAACCATATTTTCCTCTCTCATAATAATTTTCAGTAGCATCATGAACAAGCTCAACAATATAATTATCACTTAAAACAGGTTTTTCATGATCTACAAGCACATAATATTGGTCCATCTAAAAAATAGTGGTATTAAACCCACTTTCAATAGCATTATAATTTTTATCATCAAGTAATATAGGACCATCATCAAGAGCTTTATCATATAGACTTTCTAAGCACAACTCTTCATTATCATGCATCTCAATGGTTGGAGTAAATAAAGGATTATCATAAGATTTATCAATATAGCACGGATTATCATATATAACAAGATCATTTTTATCAAAAAGAGATGTTTCAAACGAATCAATAGGATCATAGCATTCAATCTCCTTTGGTGAGCAAGGAGGACAATCAAATAATGTATGAGTTAGAGAGTTACTCTCATTAGGAGGTAGAGATGGGTATCTCCATTCTTCCTCCTCTTGTTCGTCATTCTCCTCCTCGTTTTCATCCAATGAGCTTCCGGTTTCAACAATTTCTTCTTCCATAGGCTCCTGCATGGCATTAGTCTCTTCTTCTGGGGGAGATAAACCCTTAGAATATTTAGTAATATAAGCATTATCATCTCTATAATTATCCATGCAATAGCTAAGTATAGCAAAGCTTTCAGTTTTATAAGGACCATCATCAACATTTTCAAGCAAAGAAACAATTTCATAAGCACCCTTCCAAGCAACAAATTCTTCAATTTGTTCCACATCATAAAAATCATAGTTTCCCTTAGCATAAGATGATAAGGTTTCATTAGCATTGCAAGCACATTGGAAAGGAAGGTGTTCAAAATTCAAGCATCATGAAGATTCATCACAATAATAAGATATGTCATATTTAAAGCACAAGTCTCTAGCATAATTGTTCAGTTGATTTATTATTTTCCATAAGTGTATCCCTTTTTGAGACAAGCGGTATTCCTTATAATATTCTTTTTGTTCCTCTGTGAACCCGCCTTGCCAATAAGATCTAGTTTCAAAGAAGTTAACCATTGAGAACAAGTAAATAACCAAGCATACTAGCAAAACGAAAATAAAGACTACACTAATTTTTTTGGGTTTTAAAATTTTGAAACAGGAAAATAAACTAAACGAGAAATAAAGCAAGCAAGACAAAAACAAAGTAAAGAGATTGAGGGTATGAGACTCCCCTTGCTGTAGCTCCAAAGTCCCCGGCAACAGTGCCAGAAAACTTGTTGATGGCGTAGTTGACGGGACTGAATGTTTCTTCGATCCCCGGCCACGGCGCCAGAAAACTGCTTGATGGTGTATATTGATAAGAGTTGGGTGGTGCCCCAAGCTAAGGCGGAATACAGCTAGTAGCAGTTTTCCCTCGTTTAATGAACCGAGGTTTATCGAACCAGTAGGACTTTGAAATCAACAACGAGGTGAATGTTGAAGATCTCTGGCGCTTAACCTTCAACAGACGTGGACCTGCACACACTCGACCAAATACTTTGCCCCCAACGGCGGAAAGGTTGTCAATCTTTCTGGTCTCGCAGAAAATAAAGCGGTTAATTGTATGATGAAATAGATGAAATAATGAAAAGTGACCAGTGGAGTAATGATGATGAAAAGCAAGTAAATGAGGTTATAAACAATGTAAAAAGATGGACCGGGGGCCATGGGTTCACTAGTGGAGTCTCTCAAGTAAATAAAATATGCATGTGATGGGTGAACGAATTACAGCTAGGCAATTGACAAGATCATGACACAAACCCAATATAGCTATGACATAAGGAACATGATAATATTTATGGAGTCATCACGACAAGGAACAAAGACCGTTGAGTCCAACTGCGTCTTTGTCTAAAAAGTCCACCGTGGGATCGCTATCTAGCTTGTCAGCCAACGGTATTAAGTTGCAAGCAACAGACATTTGCATTAAGTAAAGTGCATGAAGTAAGCAATACTAATATCAAAAGAGACATTAACACCGCTGTTTTACCCTTAGTAGCAACAGCACACCCTCGCCCTTAGACGTTCCTGTCACTCGTGCCCAGGAACAAAAGGGGGCATGAACCCACTATCTAGCATAAATACTCTCTCTTGGAGATACACACAATCACTTGGCCAAAGTAACTACGCACATCGGAGAGCATGCAAGAACATAAATCAACATATAAGAATCATGCACAATCTGAACATAACTTCATAATCCATCGGATCCCAGCAAACACATCACATAGCATTACAATAATCGATCTTGATCATGTTAGGCAGCTCACAAGATCATAAGACATGAAGCACAAGAGAGAGACTACCAACTAGCTACTGCCATGGACCCGTAGTCCAAGGTGAGACTACTCACAACTCATCCCGGAGGAAGGCATGGTGATGAAGAGCCCTCCGGGATCGATCTCCCCTCCGGCAGAGTGCCGGGATCAGCTTCAGATTGGACCCCGAACTAGGGTTTTCGGTGACGGCGCGTCGGGGTCGAGTTTCTGGAAAATAATGGCCGCCCTCTGATTGTTGATGGAGAAGAGTTGGGTGGTGCCCCAAGCGAAGGCGGAATTGTAGCTAGTAGCAGTTTTCCCTCGATTACCGAACCGAGGTTTATCGAACCAGTAGGACTTTGAAATCAACAAGGAGGTGAATGTTGAAGATCTCTGGTGCTTAGGGATACCTGCAACAGACGTGGACCTGCACACACTCAACCAAATACTTTGTCCCCAACGGCGGAGAGGTTGTCGTTCTCCCCGGTCTCGCAGAACACAAAGCGGTTAATTGTATGATGAAATGGATGAAATGCAAAAGTGACCAGAGAAGTAATGATGATGAAAAGCAAGTAAATGAGATTTGTAAACAATGTAAAAAGATGGACCGGGGGCCATGCGTTCACTAGTGGAGTCTCTCAAGTAAATAAAATATGCATGTGATGGGTGAACGAATTACAGCTAGGCAATTGAGAAGATCATGACACAAACCCAATTTAGCTATGACAAAAAGGACATGATAATACTTATGGAGGCATCACGACAAGGAACAAAGACCGTTGAGTCCAACCGCGTCTTTGTCTAAAAAGTCCACCGTGGGATCGCTATCAAGCCTGTCACCCAACGGTATTAAGTTTCAAGCAACAAACAATTGCATTAAGTAAAGTGCATGATGTAAGCAATACTAATATCAAATGAGACATTAACACCGTTGTTTTACCCTTAGTAGCAACAACACACCCTCGCCCTTAGACGTTTCTGTCACTCGTGCCCAGAAACAAAAGGGGGCATGAACCCACTATCTAGCATCACTACTCTCTCTTGGAGATACACACAATCACTTGGCCAAAGTAACTACGCACATCAGAGAGCATGCAAGAACATAAATCACTCATATAAGAATCATGCACAATCTGAACATAACTTCATAATCCATCAAATCCCAGCAAAAACATCCATAGCATTACAATAATCGATCTTGATCACGTTAGGCAGCTCACAAGATCATAAGACATGAAGCACAAGAGAGAGAGACTACCAACTAGCTACTGCCACGGACCCGTAGTCCAAGGTGAAACTACTCACAAATCATCTCGGAGGAAGGCATGGCGATGAAGAGCCCTCCGGGATCGATCTCCCCTCCGGCAGAGTGCCGGGATCAGCATCAGATTGCACCCCGAACTATGGTTTTCAGTGACGGCGCGCCGGGGTCGAGTTTCTGGAAAAAAAATGGCCGCCTCGATGTTTTTAGGCCAGATAGCAATTTATAGGCATCGGAGGGCATCGAGGCTTGGTCCCAGGGGCAGGGGCGGGCCCCACCCGCGGGTCCACCTTGACCCGCGGTAGGGGGGCTCACCTGTCCTGTGGGCCTCCCCTCCAGCTCTCCTTCGGACTGGTACTTCGTCGTGGCAAATAAAAAATCCCCGTAAATTTCCAGCGCAATCCGAGAATATTTCCAGAAGTAAATTTCTGAAACAAAAAGACAGCAAAAACAGGGAACTGGCACTGGGCATCTTGTCAATAGGTTAGGCCGACAAAATGCATAAAAATGATATAAATTACAGTAAAAACATGTGACAATATCACAAAACTAGCATGGATCACTCAAAAATTATAGATACGTTTGAGACGTATCAGCATCCCCAAGCTTAACTCCTACTCGTCCTCGAGTAGGTAAGTGATAACAAAATAATTTTTTATGAGACATGCAACCAACACAATCTTGATCAAGATAGTAATGCAAAGCACAAGATGTGAATATGGTGATCCAAAACAATTGTCTATAGTTGACATTAAGCAAACAATGATTAACAAAAGCTAGCTAACAAATGCTAGAAACTTTCATGAATAAGTGCGTTGGAGACATGGAACCATACATAAGGTTTAGAAAGAAGAATTGCAAATTATGTCTCCAATGTAAAGTATCAATCATTCTTCAAAGCATCTAATTAGTCATTCATGGAAATAGCCAAGCTCAAGTCAAGTATCCTAATCCATCTACTTCACAAATCAACTGTTTCGAAGTCTAATCAACTAGTGCAAGTAAGAAGTGGCTTTGGTACCATGATGTTATGGCAAAGAGAACAATGATGGAGGTTTGGAAGGTCAAAACGAAAGGCTCAAACAGTGGAGAAGGTAACCACAAGATAGAAGGAAGTCCCGTAGTTGACACTGCATGAGGAGTAGTGATTGCCATGCAATGGATGCACATAGAGCTATAAGTGTATGAAAGCTCTCCAATGGAACTAGTGGGGGTGCATCCAACTTGCTTGCTCATGAAGACCTAGAGCTCACTTGAAGAGGCTCATCCTTGGAATATACAAGCCAAGTTCTATAACGTTAATTCCCCACATAGTTTATACAAATGAAACATGAAAACTCTCTATAATGAAGTATAGGTGCTAACTAGCACAAGTGTGGAATAAAGGATAGTAGTGCTGCCCCCTCTCTCTTTTATATTTCTCATTTTTTTTCTCTTTTTTTATAATTGTGGCCTCCGTGGCTCTTTTAAATTTTCTCTCATTGGTCTCTTTTGGACTCTTTTATGTGGCCACTTTGGACTCTTTTCAACATGCTCACAGGTAGGGGCAACACTCTATTTTTATAACATGATCATCACACTTTTGGTACTCATAACTCACAAGACTAATACATGATGTATAAAAGAAGATATGCATGATCGAGCGTAGTGTGGAAAAAAAATGTAGAACATGTGGCAAGCCACGCTGCACACTAACTCAATGATCAAGCAAACTATATGGTAATGAAGAATGACATCAAGTCATGTAATGTAATGATGGATGTTGCATGGCAATGTATCTCGGAACGGCTATGGAAATGCCGTGATAGGTAGGTATGGTGGCTGTTTTGAGGGGGATAATTGGCTTATGTGTAGGAGAACAGGATGAAGTTCTCCCACGGAGTTGGATGTACTCGCGAAGTATGCACCAATCTCAATGTGAGAGAGGGCATTGCGCAGCACCGAAGAGGCTAGCAAAATATGGAGGTGGAAGTGCCAAAAACCAAAACTCAACAATGCATTTCGTATATTGCAAACAACTAGCAGTTTCAATGTTCCACAAATGGTTAGAGACACCCCGAGAGGGATCGTGGCGGTGACACAAGTGCCCCGTTGGCTTCCCCGACCATTGCAGTAACTACCCACTAGGAACTTATTTTCAACTTAGTAGAATTCATGACACATTAGCATTGTTGACTTAGATTGCTTAGTTCAGAAAAGTACGGCTCCACGCTTTACTAACACATCTCCACTAATCAGCTCTAACACCATTAACCAACATATTTTAACTATTAGTTATTCTAATGCCTCAAAACAATTGAAGAGTATCAAATTATCCACATAGTGATCTACAAGACTATGCAGGTTTTTCTACTTCATACCACTGCCAAATTCATAGCATTTTGCCGATCTAACACATTAACCAAGCAACCAAAACAACTCTCCAACAAATATAAGTGAAGAACAAGAGAGTTTAACATAACAACTAGCATCTCTAAACAAGATAAAAGCTAAAAGCGAGAGCTTACTGGAAAATAGACAGTAGCTAAGAATACTCAACAAGATATAAGCGAAGCAAAGGAGTATTCAAACAAAAAAGCGGAGCGTGTCTCTCTCCCACACAAATAAAGCTAGGATCCAACAAAGATATGACCAGCAAACAAAAAAACAAAACTGATAGTAAAAATACGCTCCAAGCATAGCACATAATATGTAAAGTGATAAAAACGAAGTTCAACGAAGACGACCTTATGATAGCCGATGAAGATGAGGGGATGCCTTGGGCATCCCCAAGCTTTGACTCTTGATAGTTCTTGATATTCAGAGGGGGTTCCATGGGGGAATCCCCAATCTTGAGCTCTGATCCATCCTCAATTTCTTCATATTCCTCTCCTTTGGAACTTAAAAACTCCCTTCGCACAAAACTTCTCATAATTTGATTAGAGGGTTAGTGCTCATAAATTAAATTGCACATGTGTTCAACTTAGGACAAATTGCAAACCAACTTCATTAGACATTAGCTACAGTTTACTAAGCCTCAATGTGGTACTCTACCCCTAGAGTATCACATATGACGATGGTAAAGAGACAAATGCAAAATAAAAGCAGAATCTGTAAAAATCTGAACAGTCTGTAAAGATCGAATTTTTGATGCATTTCTGCACCTCAAATCAGAAAACTCAAAACTAACGAAATATATATAAAAGCATCAGGCTTACTGTAAAAAATTATCAGAAAAAGGTAAAATTCTGCCGATTTTAGGATTTTCGTGCAACAGGCGCACAAAATCTGTTTTTGGACAGCAACTCAATACCTCGCACATTCAATGCATTAGAGGCTAAACTTTGCACAAAAAACCAAAATAAAAAGATACAATGAAGTTGCTACAGAGGTAATAACTTCATGACTCAAGAAAAGCAAAAAGCGAACTGAAAATAAAAGATGGGTTGCCTCCCAACAAGCGCTTTTCTTTAACGCCTTTTAGCTAGGCGCAATGCCAAATATCAAGTTTTTTCGGAGGCCTTTGCAACATCAAGAGCATAGCTTGACCTTATGATTGATTCAAAAGGAAGCTTCTTTCTCTTTCTAGGGAAGTGTTCCATCCCTTTTCTAAGGGGGAACTGAAATCTTATATTTCCCTCTTTCATATCAATAATAGCACCAACGGTTCTCAAAAACGGTCTTCCCAAAATAATAGGACAAGAAGCATTGCACTCAATATCCATAATAATAAAATCAACGGAAACATAATTATCATTAACAACAATAAGGACATTATCAACTCTACCCAAAGGTTTCTTTTTAGAAGAATCAGCAAGATGAACATTTAAATAGCATTCTTCCAAAGGATTTAAATCAAGCATATTATAGAAACTTTTAGGCATAACAGAAACACTAGCACCAAGATCACATAAGGCATTGCAATCAAAGTCATTTATTTTCATCTTAATAGTGGGTTCCCAACCGTCTTCTAACTTCCTAGGGATAGAGGTCTCAAGCTTTAGTTTTTCTTCCCTAGCCTTGATAAGAGCATCGGTAATGTGTTTGGTAAAGGCAAGATTTATTTTACTAGCGTCCGGTATCTTAGCAAGTTTTTGTAGGAACTTAATGACTTCAGTAAGATTGCAATTATCAAAATCAATTTCATCATCTTTAAATAAACTAGGAGGATCCTCTTTAGTGGTTTGGATAGTATAAACTTTAACAGTTTTCCTATTCATTTCAGCAATTCTAGCTTCTTCAGCCTCTCTAGCCTACCTAGCTTTCAAGAGAGTCATCATCCTTTCATTTTCATTAATTTGAAGAGAGATATCATTTAACGATTCAGTATGTTTGTCTTGATTTGGAGTGGTTCTAATTTTCAAAATTTCAACATCATGAGCAAGAACGTCTACTTTAGAGACTAGACTATCCAGTTTTTCTAACTTCTCTTCAACAGTTTTGTTAAGAGCTTTTTGCGAAGTGATAAATTCTTTTAAAACATTCTCAAGATCAGAGGACACATTCTTATTAGGATTAAAAGAATTACCATAGGAATTACCATAAGAGTTGCCATTATTGGGAGGATAAGGCTTGTAGTTGTTACTACCAAAATTATTTCGATAAGCATTATTGTTGAAGTTGTTTCTATTAAGAAAATTAACATCAACTTGATCCTTTTCTTGGGAAATTAATGAAGCAAGAGGAACATTATTAGGATCAATATTGGACTGATTGGTAGCAAGCATAGACATAATCATATCAACCTTATCACTCAAAGAGGAAATTTCCTCGACAGAATTTACCTTCTTACCACTTGGAGCTCGTTCGGTGTGCCATTGTGAATAATTTGTCATCATCTCATCCAAGAGTTTAGTTGCTGCACCTAATGTTGTGGACATGAAGGTGCCTCCCGCGGCCGAGTCCGAGAGGTTCCTTGAAGAAAAATTCAAACCTGCATAAAAAGTTTGGATAACCATCCACATAGTTAATCCATGCGTGGGACAATTCTTAACCATAGATTTCATTATGTCCCAAGATTGAGATAATGTTACTCCTTAGTTGTATGATTTTAGCAGGTGGATAATATTTTCCAATAAAAGCATCTTTGCATTTAATCCAAGAATCAATACTATTTTTAGGCAAAGACAATAACCATTCTTTTGCTCTCCCTCTCAAGGAGAAAGGGAAAAGCTTCAGTTTTATGATGTCACTTTCCACCTCTTTATACTTTTGCATATCACATAACTCAACAAAGTTATTTAAATGAGAGGCAGCATCATTAGTACTAGCACCAGAAAATTGCTCTTTCATAACAAGATTTAGCAAAGCAGTTTTAATTTCATAAAATTCCGCTTTAGAAGCGGGTGCGGCAATTGGAGAGCATATAAAATCATTGTTATTAGTGCTAGGAAAGTCACACAACTTAGTGTTTTCAGTAGAAGACATAACGATAAGATAAAATAACAAGACAGGAATAAAGACTACACTAATTTTTTTGGGTTTTAAAATTTTGAAACAGGAAAATAAACTAAACGAGAAACAAAGCAAGCAAGACAAAAACAAAGTAAAGAGATTGAGAGTATGAGACTCCCCTTCCTGCAGCTCCAAAGTCCCCGGCAATGGCGCCAGAAAAATGCTTGATTGTTGGTGGAGAAGAGTTGGGTGGTGCCCCAAGCGAAGGCGGAATTGTAGCTAGTAGCAGTTTTCCCTCGATTAACGAACCGAGGTTTATCGAACCAGTAGGACTTTGAAATCAACAAGGAGGTGAACGTTGAAGATCTCTGGCGCTTAGGGATACCTTCAACAGACGTGGACCTACACACAGTCTACCAAATACTTTGTCCCCAACGGCGGAGAGGTTGTCAATCTCCCTGGTCTCGCAGAACACAAAGCGGTTAATTGTATGATGAAATGGATGAAATGAAAAAGTGACCAGAGAAGTAATGATGATGAAAAGCAAGTAAATGAGATTTTTAAACAATGTAAAAAGATGGACCGGGGGCCATGGGTTCACTAGTGGAGTCTCTCAAGTAAATAAAATATGCATGTGATGGATGAACGAATTACAGCTAGGTAATTGACAAGATCATGACACAAACCCAATTTAGCTATGACAAAAAGGACATGATAATATTTATGGAGGCATCATGACAAGGAACAAAGACCGTTGAGTCCAACTGCGTCTTTGTCTAAAAAGTCCACCGTGGGATCGCTATCCAGCCTGTCACCCAGCGGTATTAAGTTGCAAGCAACAGACAATTGCATTAAGTAAAGTGCATGATGTAAGCAATACTAATATCAAATGAGACATTAACACCGTTGTTTTACCCTTAGTAGCAACAACACACCCTCGCCCTTAGACGTTTCTGTCACTCGTGCCCAGGAACAAAAGGGGGCATGAACCCACTATCTAGCATCACTACTCTCTCTTGGAGATACACACAATCACTTGGCCAAATTAACTACGCACATCGGAGAGCATGCAAGAACATAAATCACTCATATAAGAATCATGCACAATCTTAACATAACTTCATAATCCATCAAATCCCAGCAAAAACATCCATAGCATTACAATAATCGATCTTGATCATGTTAGGCAGCTTACAAGATCATAAGATATGAAGGACAAGAGAGAGAGACTACCAACTAGCTACTGCCATGGACCCGTAGTCCAAGGTGAAACTACTGACACATCATCCCGGAGGAAGGCATGGCGTTGAGTGCCGGGATCAACTTCAAATTGGACCCCGAACTAGGGTATTCGGTGATGGTGCGTCGGGGTTGAGTTTCTGGAAAATAATGGCCATCTCGACGTTTTTAGGTCATATAGCAATTTATAGGCATGGGAGGGCGTCAAGGCGAAGTCCCAGGGGCAGGGGCGGGCCCTACCCGCGTGTCCACCTTGACCCACGGCAGGGGGGCACACCTGCCCTGTGGGCCTCCCCTCCAGCTCTCCTTCGGACTGGTACTTCGTAGTGGCAAATAAAAATCCCCGTAAATTTCCAGCGCAATCCGAGAATATTTCCAGAAGTAAATTTCTGAAACAAAAAGACAGCAAAAACAGGGAACTGGCACTGGGCATCTTGTCAATAGGTTAGTCTGACAAAATGCATAAAAATGATATAAATGATAGTAAAAACATGTGACAATATCGCAAAACTAGCATGGATCACTAAAAAATTATAGATACGTTTGAGACGTATCACCCTCTTGGTTTTAGGTCAAGAGGGATTTTATAGGCGTCGGAGGGGGCCGAGGAAGTGCCCAGGGGCAGGGCGGGTCCCACCCGCGCCCCTAGGTGGGCCCGCGGCAGGGGGTCGCCCCTGGCCCCTGGGTGGCCCCCCAGGCTGCCCTTCGACGTGGTGGTGTCATATTTTGCATAAATATTCCCCGTAAATTTTGAGGGCAATCCGACGATATTTCCAATTGTGACTTTTTGAAATACAAAAACAGCAAAAACAGGGAACTGGCACTTGACATCTTGTCAACAGGTTAGTCCGAAAAAATGCATAAAAATGATATAATTGATAGTAAAAACATGTGACAATATCACAAAACTAGCATGGATCAGTCAAATATTATAGATATGTTTGAGAGGTATCATGAGGCTATTCTAAGGGGTCCTGTTCAGTACGGTTGGATGTATCCAGTTGAGAGAAGACTAGGTTACCTTAAGTCTACTGTTCGTAACAAAGCTAGGCCAGAAGGTTCAATTGCCGAGGGCTACATCGTTGATGAGTGCTTGACCTTTTGCTCCAGATTTTTCAAGGATGACATAGAAACGAGATTTCATAAAAAAGATAGGAACCAAGATAACCATCGAAAAGATGGTCCAGATGAGTTGGACATTTTTTCAGACGGAGCGAAAGGGTTTGGGAAGTCCATTTTGAAGCTTTTTGAAAAGGAATTTGACAAAATGGTTTGGTATGTGCTGAACAATTGTGAAAAGGCACAGTGTTATATGAAGTAAGTTTGCTTCACCTTGCGAGTCATAATTTAATCTTGATGCAAAATTTGATTGGTGATGTTTTTTTCTAGTGTTTGCTGGGAAGAATTGATGGACAGGGGTGTGAATAACATTGACGAGGCGCTGCAGAAAGAGTTCCCAGCATGGTTTAAAAAGCATGTGAGACAGTTGAATAATGTATCTGAAGATTTGAAGTTGCTTGCTGATGGGCCAGACAGACGTGTAGTGGTACACTCTGGCTGCAATGTAAAGGGTGCTAGGTTTCGAACGGTGACTCGTGAGAAGAACCTAAGGACTCAAAATTCTGGCGTCATGATGAAGGCATCTTTTGGTGATGAAGAAGAAAGTGAGTTCTATGGTGTTCTGCTGGAAGTTCTGGAGTTGCAGTATGGGAGTAACAAGCATGGCGATAGATCTGTCTACATGTTTCGTTGTGATTGGTTTGACCTTGCAAGCAGGAATTCGAAGATGAAAGATGATGGATACTTTAAAAGCGTTAATACTTCCACACTTTGGTACAAGGATTCCCCCTTCATATTGGCAAGCCAAGCGGAAACATGCTTCTACTTGGATGACACAAAGTTTGACAACCCTTGGAAAGTTGTCCAGACTTTCAGTCACAGACATGTATATGATGTTCCAGAAAAAGAAAGCGGCGATGACGATGAATATGTAGGGAACGAAGACGCGTACCAGGATGAGATGGGTTCATCTGATCATATATTTATCAATGTTGAGGGTGAATACCAGGATGTAGAGTTGGAAGATGAGGATGCTGAACGATCTGACGATGTGGAACATATTGATGCTCGCATTATGCGTCGACTAGAAGAGGAAGATGACACAAACTATGTTGACGAGGAGACGAGCGAAGATGAAGAAAAAGACACTTTGGCAGAAAATAGAAGGGATGATGGGGACATAAATTCAGACAATGATAGTGATGTTTGAATATTTAGATTGTGTAATGCAAACATTTATATATTTGGAAACATTATGAGTACTTGATGTAATTCATGATTTATGCAATGAAATGTGACAAGCGTATGTGACACGATAATGGACCATGCAAATAGAAATATGAACTGATAATCATACATAATTTAGTTTAGAAGATAACACATCTATTTCATAACACATCCAAATGCATGTATCTATTAGTTCACCATATAGAGTCTTGACACTACATCCGTGGATGAACAACTAACATGAGTGCATTTTAAGACATATGAGCATCACCACTAGGTAACTACTCAATAGCAACTTCAGGAATGTAGGAAACAAACAGGAAAGCCCCTGCATTTGCTACGAAGAGCAAGAACAACATCTTGTCACCCATTTCCAGAAAGTGTTCTTCCTCCATGAATTTCTTCCATCCAGTGACGCAAAGACATCCATCATCAGCAGAAATGGTGTATGACCCAATCACCCTAGTGTAGAGATGACACACAATGGTGATGTCACCATATTCATGCATTCTTTCGGGGGCAAGACGGCGTGGGAAATTCTGTTGCAGCAACAAATCTTATAGTCAACTATACGAACAATATTTCACATCTATATTGTAATGACAAGAGGTAACAATATATGATGAAAACAAACTATAGGTTGTAGAAAACAATATATTTACCAGGTGCTTGTTCTGATTGATACTATTTGTCTAGTTCAGGGTATGCATCATTGCCACAACTGTTCCTTCTCCATATATCCCAGCTTCATGACGTGCCACAAGGAAGTCAAGATTGTCCACATGCTCTATGACTTTCTCCATCATCCTCCAATTTATCTCAGCTCCATCAATGGCATTGATGGAGTCAACAATGTCACGTTTGTCACGGGACGAATGGTAATAACCTGTACAATCATAGTAGAAAATATATAATTAATATGACTGCTTCCCACATATAAATTGTAGTTAACATGAGGGTACTAATTTAGGTTTTTTACACAATGTACTTAACTTGTGCACATGATTGTAAGTACTAGGGGATTTAAACATGTTGGAGGAGATTGCATGTAACAAATTATATGACACAAGTACCAAGTAGCAAGCAAATAAGAAAGATTTATGTAGTATAAATCTTACTTGGATGGAATTTTGGGTAATTTCCAGTGGTGACAAGAGTATCAGGTCCATTGTCCCCAATAGTGAAATATATCTCCTGGCCAACTTCTAGCCCGTAGACTCTGATAAATTCTTTCCAAACTCGTCCACTCAGATAGGTTGCATCAGTATTGTTGGTAACTTTTATAGAGAATGAAAATCCTTCATTGGTTGTCAGATTTGCGTAGAACATTGTATTGTCAATCTTTGATACGGTGTATTTCATAAGGAAATATCCCCTGGTGTAGCATGGGATGACCTGAAACAAAGTAAAATTCATTAGAACCATATCAAGTTGTCAGAAAGAAAGAGCATATTGCCATAAATCAGGTGTCCCACAAAACTAGAAGAGCGTGTACTAATTTCTATAAATAGATGAGACAACATTATTGCACAATGCAGCCAAGTACCAAACAAAGGCATGTGTTGTAACATCACACATACCCACCTACAGACTTTCAGAATTACATGTAAGTATATAACATGTGAACATAGCAAACAAACTCCTAGTTTATCAAGTTAACCACACTGTTATGTTTAATTTGTAGTCCACAATACCAACAAATCAACTTGTCACTACTAAATGACAGTGAGTACTACAATTGGGGAATACAGCACAGTGAAACTGTAAAAACATCAAGATCTACATGTCAGCATGATAGGTGAGTGGAATCATCTTCAGATCTTATGTTGCAAACATGATCAGGATTAAAAAATATTGAAATAATTGCAAAACTGTAGTACCATCGTCTCCTCAAACCCCTCTTGCAGGGTTAGCACAAAGAAATTCTTCATCTGATTCCCCCGAGGGCACAACCCCTTCGTGTCGAAACAAGTAGGACACTACAAATCGAAATGGGGAGATCATTTATCAAATCGAAAACAAGTAGTACTCCATGGATTGAGAGAATATTTCTTACCGGCAGAGCCATCCTAGCAACATAGATGAAAATACCTCCTCAATGAGATTAGAAACGGCCGGCAGGGAGGGTGTAGGGCCAGCGACGAGGACGATTAGAGGGGGACGACGATGGCGACGGCGCTTGCCGCCCTTCGGCCTGGAGCTGAAGATGGATAGTGGAGTTAATTGCGGTTGGTATTCTGGAGAAGCAGCGCATAGGGGAAGTTATATGCCGTGGACAGTTGAGGTGACAGGGTAAAAAAAACCTCTCACAAATCACACGTAACGTTAGGCCCACCCGTCAGCGACCTTACGATTTACCGGGGTACACGTATATTGGACGGTTGCCAAATTTTGCTGCCGCCCGAATTTCTACCGAAATCTAGTCCCCTCTTTTCTCTGCGCTCTTCTTTATCCCCTTCCCCTGTTTCTCTGCGCTGCGGTTTCTCCCCTTCCACCTCCAGTCGACAGTGCCATGGAAGACATCAGAATCTTCACCAAAATTGTAGCACCCTCACTTTGAAAAGCAAGAATACATTGTGAATATGCTAGGACCTAGATCGAGTATGGCTAGCATTCACCAACAGGATGTAATATCATGCATAAATGTTAAACGTTATTGCATCGCACGTACGAATGATCCAGAAATAAAGTACTTTATTACAACTTTGCATAGCCGAAGCTAGCTTAAAATAAAATAAAGTTCCACAAATAAGATTCAGAGTTCAAGCAGCAAATAAATAACAAAGAGCTCCATCATCTTCATGAGCCACTGGTGAACATGTTGGTTGTAAGCTCGAAATAAACAAACGTCCTTACTCCTCATCTGAACAACCTGCAATATTAACATTGCAGCCCAGGGAATTTGGGTCAAAACCTTGTGACAGGCTGGCAAGTGTCATACTATGGTGGTTTATAAATGGCAAAGACTATTCTACATGCATATTTGGCTGGTGGATCTCAAGGCTCTTGCGCAAAGCAAATTTTATCCTATACTTTCAAAAGTCATTTCTTTCTTTCCAAAAACCTTAAGAGACATCCCTGGGCGCACCAGTGCCTCTAATCCCCCCATGTTCACCCATCAAATTTTATTTAGGAAATTGGAATGAATTGAGATTCTTCTGTCGACCACCTTGCTTAGTTACTCAAATTGTCCATAACCGTGGACAAGGCTAAGATCTTAGTTTTATTTACTCTCGAGAGTTTGTGGCACTTTCCCCACTAGACTCGATCAACCCATTCTATCCTTAACCCTCATTTAGTGAAAAGGAAAGGAGACTGAAGCACTTTCCCAACCACTACTGGCTTGACCCGTTCCAACCTACATCCCGTACATCTGCTTGTCAAACCGGGTTGGTTCCATGCTACTTACTTAGTCAAGACAGAGCCCATATGACTAGTGGCTGCACTGGAAGTAAACTAGACATGGACTGACATGAAATCTCAAGGAACCCTGGGTGGCAAACCACAAGTGCACATACTCAGGTTCACACCATGGAAATGGGCCTGAGTAGCCACTCAACTTTAAACAACCGGTAGAGCAAACCAATCCACCCAGGCGATTCATTAATTTAGTAGAATTTTCTTAACTCATCTTCAACAAAACAAATCATCTTTGCAGCAGCAATTCTACTAAATTAAATAGGTCCCTAGTCAGCTAAACATGTGGCTAGCCTAACAGGTTTGCATAGCATATAGATTTAATCAAAAACAGCCTATCATGCACACTACAGAAAATAGTCTACAGTGCATTATAAAAATATAGTATTAGGTCTTTCATGAATGGTGTATGCACTTGCCTTGACAGTTGTTCAGGTTGTTGCAGCACTCACAGCACTCTTGGCACTCTTTACAATCTAAACAAACAATTTGCATAAAATCAATACACAGACAAAATGGCAATACAATAAAACATGTATGCATGATGATTTACTAAGCAAACACAAGTCAAGGTTAGCAATAATTAAAGTTATCACTTTCTGTTAGTTACTATATGCATGATGCTCATTATTCATATTTTAAGTGGTTTTAATAAATTAAAAACAAATACTATAGCCAAAATACCACTATTTGAGTTTCAACAAAAATATTATCAATGCATGATGCACAAGTGCAAACTAAAATATCTAATGGACAGAGGCCACTAAAAGAGACATTTTTACAGAAGAAAGCAATTTAAAATAATGTATAGATTTAAAGATATGCCAAAATTACTCAAATATCTCATTTGAAATTTGAATAATTTTAAATAGGCAAAACAGAGAACTAACAGTACTGAAATATTCTACAGGTCAAGAGGTTTTCAAAAATATAAAGTTTGTAAAATTTGGCCGAGCCATTAAAAAGTTATAAAGGTTTAAAGTTTCGGGGGTTTTTTGTAAAACTGCCAAATTAAATCAGTTCGGCAAATTCCAGAAATATAGGCGGCTGACGTGGCGCTGACTGTGCTGCTGACTATGCACTGACTCAGCGTGATCTGATTGGCTGATACCGGTTCGGGTTAGGGAAATAAAAAGGAGCCGTTGGATCGAGATCCAACGGTTCAGATCGGAAGCATCTGCGGCCGGCCGGAGTTAGGGTTCCGGTGGACGGCGGCGACGGTGTGGCATAGGCGTTTCCAGCGATCTGGGGCTCTCCTGGACATGCGAAGCTTACCTGGACGTTCGGGGCGACGAGGCGGTCTTGATGGCGAAGTGGTGGTCCACGGTGAGCTCTCCTTCGCCGTCGATTGCTCGTCGGAGATGGCAGTGGCGGCGGCTTGTCTCGGTCAAGGACGGCGGCATCGTTCTGGCGAGAGGAAAAAACATCGAGCGTGTCAAAACAAATGGCGATGAAGAAATAAGGCGAAAGGGTTGAGAGAGGGGAGTTGGGGTCGTCGGAATCCACCGGAGATTGGAGATCTCGCCGGCGGCAATGGCGGCGGCGCAGAGAGAGCAAAAGCGGCAGCCTGGCGGCGCTATTGCTAGGGTTTTTGAAGGGCAAGAATAGAGGGGATCGCGGGCCTTTATAGGCGATCTAATCCTTGGTCGTGGGGCACGAATCCGTTGAGATTTTCCCGTAGAGGATCGACCGACGAACTCGTGTTCGTCTCGGTCTCGGGCTCGAGCTGAAGGACGCACTGACAGGCGGATCCCGCGTGTCAGCGAGAGAAAGAGAGGGAAGAGGAAAAAAAAGGGAGGCCGGTGCGGGGTGAGATGGGCCGGTCCTGGGCTGGCAAAGGGCTGGCTGGCCGTTTTCTTCCTTTCTTTTTTTTTAACAAAACTTTCTTCTTTTCTTTTTCTCTGTTTTCAAAACTGAAAACAAAATAGTCCAAAACTTTTTGGAAAAATTTGTAAAAATACTTTTTAGAGAGCTTATTCAAAATACAATATTATGGCACTAGTCTTGCCATCAAATAAAATCAAAATATTTGAAATATTGACTAGGGTTACTTTGCACCCTCTATGTCAATTAATAAAATATATTTTTAATTTTGAAATCTTTTACTATTTCAAGCAATTTAAATGCAACAAACACATGATGCTGATTAATGCCATGCATGATTTTGAGTTTTGAAACTTAAACAACAAAAAGGTTTTGATCCCTCTGAATTTTCAAAAATTTGAAAATTTTGGGATGTTACAGACTACCACCCTTAAAAGGAATCTCGTCCCCGAGATTCGAAGAGGCTAGAAAGAAATGGGTTTGGGATCTCTGGTTTTAGGTAATGGGGTGGCTACCACCCTTAAAAGAAACTTTTGTTGGTAGTCTAGAACTCTTATCCTCCATCTAGGGTACATGTTGTGGTTTAAAGCTGAGCCATGACTTAACATCCTTAATCCTCTTATGTGGTAGAACAAATGATTGAGGTAAATGGTTAGTAGTGTACCGTTCACCATACTAGGCTTATTGAATGCTCTTACCGCATGAACATGGTTCACATGTCCGTTCTCGAGAGAGTTGGGTTTCCAGCTTCTTCAGTCTTCCTTTCCGGACACTCAGTCGAATAATGCCCCATCTGCTTGCACTTGAAGCATTGAATGTGGCTAAGGTCTTTCTTTCCTGCATGGTGATGATGATTCTGACCATTGTGATTCCCATTGTTGCGGCCATTGTGGTCATTGTACTTGTATTCTCCATTACCTCCTTTGTTTCCTCCATTGTGGTCATGACCCTGATGGTTGTGGCTGTGTCCACCATGGTACTTGGCCTTCTAGTGTGTAGATTATGAGTTGTACTTGTTTCCATTATACTTCCTTTTCCTGTTCTCCTCCTTCTGTATATTGTTGTCTAGTGTGATGGCTTGTTCCAGTAGAGCTTGATAATTTGGTGCATATGCCACTGATAAGGGTATCTTCAGTATCGATGTCCTCTGGAGCATAACGTGACAGTGCACAGAAATCATCCATGTACTCCTTCAGAGTTCTGTTTCCTTGCCTAAGACTGCAGAACTCATCTCTCTTCAGGTTCATGATTCCTGAGGAAATGTGAGCACTGCGGAATCCCTCCATGAAAGTATCCCACGTGAGTCCAGCTAATGGATGAGTAATCTAGTAGGTCTCCCACCACTGTGCTACTGGTCCTTCGAGTAGGTGAGCAGTGAATCTCACCATCTCATCATCAGTGCACTCACAAGTGACGAGATCTTTGTGCACAGAACGTAACCAATCATCAGCTACGATGGGTTCAGTGGTTGTAGAGAACTTATTGGGTAGCCTCAGAAATCTGGTGAGCCTGTCCACTAGGGGTTGGGGTGGTGGTGGTGGCGGTGGAGGAGGTGGTGGTGGTGAGTTCTGGTTTGCCAGGAATTGGGCCATCATATTCATCAACTGGGTTTGTGCGGACATCATCTGTTGCATCTGGTCGTTGTTGTTGTTGTTGTTGGGGTCACGGCGAGGAGGCATCTGTTGGGGTTTAGCATAGATGAGCATAGAAAGAAAGATCTAAAAAAATATTTCTACCCATACAAACAATTAACAACAATCAGCAACAAGCAAACGATCACACAGTAAAACAAGTCAAGAATTTTATAAATTCAAAAATTAAGATTTTGAAAACTTAACTAACACGATAGGTTCTAACACGAGCACAGTAGTACTGACATACCACATTTTGATAGGTCAATACTTTATCGCGAAAGCTAGACTAAGGATAAAAGGTGGTCTACTCTATCTTCTTTTTGAGTGCTTCGAGTTCCTCTTCTATTTCCTTGAGTTCTTCGAGATACTTCTGGGTGTTCTAAAGCCTAAATTGAAGTCTTCAACTAAGGTACTCGATGGCTTCCCGTGCTGCACTTCTTGCTGAATCGAAGAACATTGTATGCAGTTCTGGGTTGGTGATCATCCAGCGTCCTTCGGTCTTGTGGTCATCTTCTTTGTTCTCATACAAGTGGAGTTGTACCCACCAATGCTCATGACCTTCATCCATGAAAGGAAATCCTTTGTATACCGCTTCTCCTTTAAATCCCAGACTCGACATGAGGTTCTTCAATGCCCTTGGGAATTCGGTCTCACACTCCAAAGTCATTGTCATAACTGGTCCTTTCTTGATTGCTTCAAAGAGACTGGTCATCTATAAACAAGATAAGAAAATTTAGAAAGCAATAGTTGAGAAAGGTACAAGAAAGATGTTTAGAAAGATTTGGATAAGAAGAAAATAGAATTTTGTTCCTATGGCCTTTCGTACTTCTAATCCAAACCTAGGGTTTTCGAGCCTACAGGCAACATTACGCTCTGATACCATTCTGTAGCACCCTCACTTTGAAAAGCAAGAATACATTGTGAATATGCTAGGCCCTGGATCGAGTATGGCTAGCATTCACCAACAGGATGTAATATTAAGCATAAATGTTAAACGTTATTACATCGCACGTACGAATGATCCAGAAATAAAGTACTTTATTACAACTTTGCATAGCCGAAGCTAGCTTAAAATAAAATAAATTTTGACAAATAATATTTAGAGTTCAAGCAGCAAATAAATAACAAAGAGCTCCATCATCTTCATGAGCCACTGGCGAACATGTTGGTTGTAAGCTCGAAATAAACAAACGTCCTTACTCCTCATCTGAACAACCTGCAACATTAACGTTGCAGCCCAGGGAATTTGGGTCAAAACCTTGTGACAGGCTGGCAAGTGTCATACTATGGTGGTTTATAAATGGCAAATACTATTCTACATGCATATTTGGCTGGTGGATCTCAAGGCTCATGCGCAAAGCAAATTTTATCCTATACTTTCAAAAGTCATTTCTTTCTTTCCAAAAACCTTAAGAGACATCCCTGGGCGCACCAGTGCCTCAAATCCCCCCATGTTCAACCATCAAATTTTATTTAGGAAATTGGAATGAATTGAGATTCTTCTGTCGACCACCTTGCTTAGTTACTCAAATTGTCCATAATTGTGGACACGGCTAAGATCTTAGTTTTATTTACTCTCGAGAGTTTGTGGCACTTTCCCACTAGACTCGATCAACCCATTCTATCCTTAACCCTCATTTAGTGAAAAGTAAAGTAGAAGACCAAGACGAGACCTTTCTGAAGCACTTTCCCAACCACTACTGGCTTGACCCGTTCCAACCTACATCCCCTACATCTGCTTGTCAAACCGGGTTGGTTCCATGCTACTTACTTAGTCAAGACAGAGCCCATATGACTAGTGGCTGCACTGGAAGTAAACTAGACATGGAGTGACATGAAATCTCAAGGAACCCTGGGTGGCAAACCACAAGTGCACATACTCAGGTTCACACCTTGGAAATGGGCCTGAGTAGCCACTCAACTTTAAACAACCGGTAGAGCAAACCAATCCACCCAGGTGATTCAGTAATTTAGTAGAATTTTCTTAACTCATTTTCAACAAAACAAATCATCTTTACAGCAGCAATTCTACTAAATTAAATAGGTCACTAGCCTAACAGGTTTGCATAGCATATAGATTTAATCAAAAACAGCCTATCATGCATACTACAGAAAATAGTCTACAGTGCATTATAAAAATATAGTATTAGGTCTCTCATGAATGGTGTATGCACTTGCCTTGACAGTTCTTCAGGTTGTTGCAGCACTCACAGCACTCTTGGTACTCTTCACAATCTAAACAAACAATTTGCATAAAATCAATACACAGACAAAATGGCAATACAATAAAACATGTATTCATGATGATTTACTAAGCAAACACAAGTCAAGGTTAGCAATAATTAAATTTATCACTTTCTGTTAATTACTATATGCATGATGCTCATGATTCATATTTTAAGTGGTTTTAATAAATTAAAAACAAATACTATAGCCAAAATACCACTATTTGAGTTTCTATAAAAATATTATCAATGCATGATGCACAAGTGCAAACTAAAATATCTAATGGACAGAGGCCACTAAAAGAGACATTTTTGCGGAAGAAAGCAATTTAAAATAATGTATAGATTTAAAGATATGCCAAAATTACTCAAATATCTCATTTGAAATTTGAATAATTTTAAATAGGCAAAACAGAGAACTAACGGTACTAAAATATTCTACAGGTCAAGAGGTTTTCAAAAATATAAAGTTTGTAAAATTTGGCCGAGCCATTAAAAAGTTATAAAGGTTTAAAGTTTCGGGGGTTTTTCTGTAAAACTGCCAGATTAAATCAGTTCGACAAATTCTAGAAATATAGGCGGCTGATGTGGTGCTGACTGTGCTGCTGACTGTGCACTGACTCAGCATGATCTGATTGGCTGATACCGGTTCGGGTTAGGGACATAAAAAGGAGTCGTTGGATCGAGATCCAACGGTTCATATCGGAAGCATCTGCGGCTGGCCGGAGTTAGGGTTCCGGTGGACGGCGGCGCTTGGCGGCGACGGTGCGGCATAGGCGTTCCCGGCGATCTGGGGCTCTCCTAGACGTGCGGAGCTTACCTGGACGTTCAGGGCGACGAGGCGGTCTCAATGGCGAAGTGGTGGGCCACGATGAGCTCTCCTTCGCCATCGATTGCTCGTCGGAGATGGCAGTGGCGGCGGCTTGTCTCGGTCGAGGACGGCGGCATTGTTCTGACGAGAGGAAAAAACATCGAGCATGTCAAAAAAAATGGCGATGAAGAAATAAGGCAAAAGGGGCGAGAGAGGGGAGTTGGGGTCGTCGGAATCCACCGGAGATTGGAGATCTCGCCGGCGGCAATGGCGGCGGTGCAGAGAGAGCAAAAGCGGCAGCCTGGCGGCGCTATTGCTAGGTTTTGCAAAGGGGAAGAACAGAGGGGATCGCGGGCCTTTATAGGTGATCTAATCCTTGGTCGCGGGGCACGAATCCGTTGAGATTTTCCCGTACAGGATTGACGAATCTAAAATGCATACATGAACTTTGCACTATAATAGTTATATTCCATTTATATTTGCATCATATAAGGGGTATATTACTGTTATTTAATGATTTTTCGTAATTAATATTGATTTCCCTTTTTATGGAATTAATCCTGCGCAGGCAGAAAACCCCTATTTCTTTATTTATTTGTTTCAGGACCTTAACGACGTCATAATGAGCTATAAATTTAGGGAGGTCATTATTTTGGAAGGAGAAGATTTAGGAGTGAAAGAAGTCAATGAATGGAGGCCGGAGGACCAAGATGGAGGGTCCCACGCGGCTACAGTACCAGGCCGCGTGGGCCCACCCATCTCAGCCCTCGTGGCCCCGTTTGCAGTGATCCTTCGCCCAGAAGCATCCTCGTGACCTAAAAACGCCTATATAAGAGGTCCTCCGACGTTTTTCCAGAGGAGAGCCGCCACACAAAAGAAACAAGAAACAGAGATCAGGAGGCTAAAGATCGGAGGGGGGAAACTCCGGCGGAGCCCTGCCGGATAGGTCTCCTTCTTCTCCATCGACATCTCCACCGGCTCCATGATGAAGAGGGAGTAGCCCATCTCTGGACTATGGGTTTGTGGCAGTAGCATATGTATCTCTCTCTCTTGAGCTTCAGTAATTAGCACCGTATGAGCTGCTGAACATGATTACGGTCACCGTTGTATTACCATTGTGGTGGATCTTTCTATGAGTTAATATATGTTGAGATTGCAATGTTTATTTTAGTTATGAAAGTAGATGCATATTATGTACCCCGTTCGTATATCCTTGTTATGATCAAGCATGTTTATGAGAGCGTATGTGGGGGAACGTGTGCATTAGTTGGAGTAACGGGGGTGGTGAAGTGATAAGCTGACAACTTGAATATCATGATCCATTGGGTGTTTACCTTACTTTGTTGCCTCACTAGGGATAAACCAAAATACCATGTTGAAGGGTAGGAGGAGTGACTTGCCTCTACCTAAGACTAGATCCATCATGTGTTTATTTTAACTTCATGTCATTAATCTTAAAGTTATACTCTGATGTTATCTTAATTACTAAGGTGCATGATTTAGTTCACATCTTGGTGGAGTATAAGTGAGACTAATAATCAAAAGGTCTCTATGTTAGGACGTGATGCCCATATAATTAGTAACATGATTAAACTTGTTTGCAATCTCATATCTTAAACCTATGTCTACTTGTTTGCCACACTATATTAAAGAGATAGTGCATGTGTGAAACCATGAACCCCGGTCCATTTTTAATCATAAGAAACACTTTTCCAACCACTTTTAAGCATCTTTTACATTCAGCCATTTTAAAATCAGAAAATACAAAAACACTTTTATTTATTGCATACACATATAAAAACCCCAAAAATACCATCCATCATCACTACTACCATCCTTGCATATTTATTTACCACCATTGCATATTTATTTATTGTTTTGCATCATTTATTATCTTAATATCATTCTCACACCTTGTGCTTGACAACCACTTGGTGAGGTTGAGGGCACAAAGCAATTTACTTGTTTGCAGGAAATCTAGAGAACGACAAGGAGATAAAACCCACGCTACTGATTCCCCGAGAGTTCGATATTAAACCCTCGAGTCACCTTCTTGGGGAAAACCTACCACTTCTACATACTCTGCACTTGGAGGCTCAACCTATCCCTTATATTTATTATTTTCCTTTCAGGGTATCAAGAGTGCTGTTGGCGAAGCTGAGGGAGACTTCAACTACCCGCCATCAAGGATCGACCGACGAACTCGTGTTCGTCTCGGTCTCGGGCTCGAGCTGAAGGACGAACTGACAGGCGGATCCCGCGTGTCAGCGAGAGAAAGAGAGGGAAGAGGAAAAAAAGGGAGGCCGGTGCGGGGTGAGATGGGCCGGTCCTGGGCTGGCAAAGGGCTGGCTGGCCGTTTTCTTCCTTTCTTTTTTTTAACAGAACTTTCTTCTTTTCTTTTTCTCTGTTTGCAAAACTTAAAACAAAAATAGTCCAAAACTTTTTGGAAAAATTTGTAAAAAATACTTTTTAGAGAGCTTATTCAAAATACAATATTATAGCACTAGTCTTGCCATCAAATAAAATCAAAATATTTGAAATATTGACTAGGGTTACTTTGCACCCTCTATGTCAATTAATAAAATATATTTTTGATTTTGAAATCTTTTACTATTTCAAGCAATTTAAATGCAACAAACACATGATGCTGATTAATGCCACGCATGATTTTGAGTTTTGAAACTTGAACAACAAAAAGTTTTTGATCCCTCTGAATTTTCAAAAAAGCTGACCCACGTCGCCCATGGGACGACCAAAATCGATATCGTGTACACCAACGACATCAAAGAGGTGGCGTCCAACATCACGATGTTCCGTCATATGCTTGAAGCTGAGGCGGACAAGTTCCCCGGCCTGGACTTGGAGTACATCGCCGATTGCGCCGACTTCAAGGAAGAGGTGGCTGTGATTCAACTTGCATTGCGCCGCCACGTATTGGTCTTCCAACTGCCTAGGTATGGACATATATACGATCTAGTACAGATTTCGGTTTGGGGTTTTTGTTTCATAGTTCATACTTAGGTTTTGTTCTTCCGATCGTATTGTCTTCCAACTGCCTAGGTATGGACATATATACGATTTAGTACAGACTTAGGTTTGGGGCTTCCCGTCTAGTATGTAGTATAGGATGTACTACATATTTTTTCATTGGGGTATTTAGATTGCATTTACTAGTACTTTCATTTATTCTGATTTGGTATCATAACAATTTAAGTACTGCTTCATTTATTTATGAAATAATAACTGTATTGTTCATCGGATAACTAGTACTATGGGTATTAAACCTTTCAAATATTTCTTCCTGTAGTCTTATTATCATAATTGATGGTACTAGTTATTGATGAAATATCTTTTGCATGTATTTTTCAAAAAATGTTCATAAGTAGTACCAAACTATGCTTCATATGACAGGCACATTATGTATCTTCCTTATTTTTTCAATGTTATACATATTGATCACAGAACAACTAGTTATAACAATTTGATTGTTAATTATATTAACATTCTACAAATTTACCATTACTAATATCTTACAACCGGAGGCGTGGCACAACGTGTCTGGTGCTATTTGAGTTCTTGTGTTCATCGGATATCAAATTTGCTAGCGTCGTCAAAAGGGGTGACAAGAGAGCGATGTTAAGAAGCTGGTCCATTAAAATTCCAGATGAGTTCCATGTTGATTTGCAAGATTTATTCCAGTACAATGGCCGTTACAGGACTGGAATGAGTGTCATGGCATCCATTCTCATCGACGACTCCTACGGGGAAATGAAGGTCAAATTCCCAGAGAAGCAACATGATTTTTGGGAGAAGCAGCCACTTGATGGCATTAACATCGAGTATGTTGTTGTTGATGGCTTTGTTTCCTATGAGTTGTACCGTAAGATCACTGATTTCATGAAGGGGCAACTCCACCTGAAGCCAAAAGAACCAAAGTCTCCTAAACCGATAGCACATTATTGCCCCCATTGTGTGCAAGCCATAGCAGAAGCCCAGCAGCGCAAGAATAAGCGTTCAGCGTGGGAAGATCTGGATCCAGCGTGGAAAGCTGGCAGCTCTTGGAAAGATGGCGAGTCTGAGGACTGGGGGTGGAATAATGCAGGCGGGTGGAAGCCTGACGGGTCGTCCGATACCCAGTTTGCGATCGACAGGAAGTGATGAGTGGCACCAAGCGATCCATGTTTTAGCCCCGTTTATATGTAGTTGCCTGAACATATGTTAAGTATGTGTGCATGCTTTTGTGTAAATAGTTTAGTACCAAGACTCATAGCAAATGGTGAGCGGCAGCAAGCACTCGATGTTTCTGTACCGTTAGCTGTGATACTTTTGTAAGCAGTTTCAGTACAATGTAAGCAGTTTCAGTTTGGTGTTCATCCCCTCATGTCACAGCCCACAAATTTCACTCCAATGATCTCATAAATGGCACTTACACATGTGAGCACAATTAAACCTATGGAAATTGGGTTTCACATTATTTCCTATGAATTTAGCACAATTGACATGTCTCATGTGAGATTCTATGATTTTGCACACCTACTTTTCCAATTGTGCTTCATTCAAATGATTTTACAGCCTTTTTCTTTCAAAAAATATGGTAGGCACACGTAACCCTGCTAAAAAATATTGTAAATTACCAAGGGAAGTTATTAAGGCTATATAAGCACACTCAAAAAGTTTCACCTCTAGATTCAACTTCCTTGAACCCTTTTGTCAATTGTGCTTCATTCAAATGATTTTCTAGCCTTTGTCTTTCAAAAAAATGGTAGGCACACCTAAAATTGCTGAAAAATATTGTAAATTACCATGGGGAAGTTATTAAGGCTATGTAAGCACACACAAAAAGTTTCACCTCTACATTCAACTTCCTTGAACCCTTTTGACCAAAAATAGCTTAGTATGTGATAAATCTCTAAAAACATTGAGGGTGAAGGTGAATTTTGTAGAAAACATAATACACCAAGCAAACAATCAATTAATGTTTACGAGACATGATTATGCACCAAACAAATGGTAAATCAAAAAGCAACACAGTAACTTTTAAATTTTGGTGTTGATCCCCTCATGTGACACCTCACCCCCTTATGACATCATAAATGGGAATTCCACTAATAAAACATATGCAAATTGGGTGTCCCATAATTTTTATATGATTTCACCACCGTTGGCATGACTCATGTGATATTCTTTGATTTTTCACACATACTTTGCCAATTTTAATGCATTTACCTGATTTTCTACCATTTTTTTTCAAAAAAATGGTAGGCACACCTAAACCTGCTAAAAAATATTGTAATTGAGCATGGAAAGTTTTTAAGGCTATCTAAGCACACACAAAAAGTTTCACCTCAACATTCAACTTCATTGAACCTTTTTCCAATTGTGCTTCATTCAAATGATTTTATAGCCTTTTTCATTCAAAAAAATTGTAGGCACACCTAACCCTGCTAAAAAATATTGTAAATTACCAAGGGAAGTTATTAAGGCTATATAAGCACACACAAAAAGTTTCACCTATAGATTCAACTTCCTTGAACCCTTTTGTCAATTGTGCTTCATTCAAATGATTTTCTAGCCTTTGTCTTTCAAAAAAAATGGTAGGCACACCTAAAATTGCTAAAAAATATTGTAAATTGCCGTGAGGAAGTTAATAAGGCTATGTAAGTACACACAAAAAGTTTCACCTCTACATTCAACTACCTTGAACCCTTTTGACCAAAAATAGCTTAGTATGTGATAAATCTCTAAAAACATTGAGGGTGAAGATGAATTATGTACAAAACATAGTACACCAAGCAAACAATCAATTAATGTTTGTGAGACATGATTATGCACCAAACAAATGGTAAATCAAAAAGCAACACACTAACTTTTAAATTTTCGTGTTGATCTCATGTGACACCTCACCCCCTTATGACATCATAAATGGGAATCCACTAATAAAACATATGCAAATTGGGTGTCCCATAATTTTTATACGATTTCACCACCATTTGCACCAAACAATTGCTGAAGGTGGAATTGATGAGAGTGTTCTTCTCCCTCAACTACGCCAACAAGCACTCTTGATACCCTGAAAGGAAAATAATATATGGGATAGGTTGAGCCTCCAAGTGCAGAGTATGTAGAAGTGGAAGTTTTTCCCCACGAGGGTGACTCGAGGGTTTAATATCGAACTCTCGGGGAATCAGTAGTGGGGATTTTATCTCCTTGTCCTTCTCCAGATTTCCTGCAAACAAAGTAGATTGCTTTGTGCCCTCAACCTCACCAAGTGGTTGTCAAGCACAAGGTGTGAGAATGATATTAAGATAATAATGGATGCAAAACAGTAAATAAATATGCAATGGTGGTAAGTAAATATGCAAGGATGGTGGAAACAATGATGGATGATATTTTTGGGGTTTTTATATGTGAATGCAAGAAGTAAAAGTGTTTTTGTATTTTCTGATTTTAAAATGGCTTAATGTAGATGATACTTAAAAGTGGTTGGAAAGTTGTTTTTTATGATTAAAAATGGACCGGGGTTCATGGTTTCACGCATGCGCTCTCTCTTTAATATAGTGTGGCAAATAAGTAGACATAGAATTAACATATGAGATTGCAAACAAGTTTAATGACATGTTACTAATTATATGGGCATCACGTCCTAACATAGAGACCTTTTGATTATTAGTCTCACTTATACTCCACCAAGATGCGAACTAAATCATAACACCTCAGTAATTAAGATGACTCAGAGTATAGCCTTAAGATTAATGACATGAAGTGAAAATAAGAACATGCTGGATCTAGTCATAGGTAGAGGCTTGTCACTCCTCATACCTTGCAACATGGTATTTTGGTTTATCCCTAGTGAGGCAACAAAGTAAGGTAAACACCCAATGGATCGCGATATTAAGTTGTCAGCTTATCACATCACCACCCCTGTTACTCCAACTAATGCACACGTTCCCCCTCACACGCTCTCATAAACATACTTGATCAAAACAAGGATAAAAAAACGGGGTACATAATATGCATCTACTTTCATAACTGAAATAAACATTGCAATCTCAACATATATTAACTCATAAAAAGATCCACCACAAAGGTAATACAATGATGACCGTAATCATGTTCAGCAGCTCATACGGTGCTAATTAGTGAAGCTCAAGAGAGAGAGAGATACATATGCTACTTCCACAAACCCATAGTCCAGAGGTGGACTACTCCCTCTTCATTATGGAGATGGTGGAGATGTCGATGGAGAAGAAGGAGACCTCTCCACCAGCGCTCCGCCGGAGTTTTCCCCCTCAAATCTGCAGCCTCCTGGTCTCTGTTTCTTGTTTCTCTCGTGTGGCGGCCCTCTCTTCGAAAAACATCGGGGGGTCTTTATATAGGAGTTTTTAGGTCACGAGGAAGCTTCGGGAAGAAGGATCGGCGCAAACGGGGCCACGAGGCCCAAAAAGAGGTGGGCCCATGCGGCCAGGTACAGGGGCCGCGTGGTGCACCCTCTTTTGGCCCTCCGGCCTCCGTTTGCTTGCTTCCTTCACTCCTAGGACATCCTTAAGGCCCTGAAATAAATAAGGAAAGAAATTGGGTTTTTCTGCCTGCGCAGGATTAATTCCATAAATAGGGGAAATCATTATTAATTACCAAAAATCATTAAATAACAGTAATATACCCCTTATATGATGCAAATATGAATGGAATATAAGTATTATAGTGCAAAGTTTATGTATGCATTTTACATGCATCACATCCCCAAGCTTAACTCATGCTCGTCCTCGAGTATGGAAGTGAGAAAACTAACATGAACTTTGCAATATAATAACAACATGGATAAAAGATGATTGCTACTGCTACATAAAGTCAAATGATTCATTATTCAAAGAAGTAGAAATATGCAAACAATTTATAAAGTGATATAAAGTATTCAATGCAAGGATGTTCAATGATAGTTCACAAAGTGTAACATAAAATATAGTAATATGGACCACAAGTATGCAATATGATAAGTAAGAACATCCTACATTGGTCATAGAGTGAAGATGAAAATCTGAATGTAAAAAGGTGGACACTTTGGAAAAGATATAGAAATGAGTAGAGATAAAACATGCATAAGTTTAATCTATCCTCCAAACTATTCTACTTGAGTTATTGATTGCAATGGTAATACTTGGTGTCAAGCTCTCATTCCCCTATCATAGCATCTTGAATGATTAAACTTAAATGTGAAAGCAAATATGAGTAGTGGCCTTGATAAAGTAAAGGTTAGATGTCTCATGCCCCTTGAATACAAGTACCTACACCATGATTACTCATCTTTGGAAACAGAGCAAGTTTAATTTATCTATCATTGTAAGTAATAAAGGTATTATCAAGAGCCTCAACTGGGGTACCTCTTGTCCCATGATATGGATCAAGCCCACATCAAAACAACAAGACAAACAAACATAATGAACAACCTCAACACCCTTTTTATTTACCACTTGATATAGCTTTTTATTGTAGGGTGTATCTGATGCATGTAAAATGCATACATGAACTTTGCATTATAATTCTCATATTTCAATCATATTTGCATCATATAAGGGTTATATCATTGTTTTATATTGATTTTGGGGATAATTCATAGTTTCCCCATTTATTTGGAATTAACCCTGCACTGGCAGAAAACCCTATTTTCTATATTTTGATGTTTCAGGGACCCAAACGACGTCCAAATGAGCTGAAAATTTACGGGGATCATTATTTTGAAGAACCAAAGCATTAAGAAAAAGGATGGAAAAAGTGGAGGCCAGAAGGCCGAAAGGGGGTGCCCCACGCGGCCCCTATACCAGGCCGCTTGGGCCCACCTCTTTTGGCCCTCGTGGCCCCGTTTGCGTCGATCCTTCGCCCTGAAGCTTCCTCGTGACCTAAAAACGACTATAAAAATAGTCCCCCGACGTTTTCCAGAGGGAGGCGGTAGAGAAACACCAAACCAGAAACAGAGAGTCAGAATGCTGCCGCCGGAGAAGATCGGAGGGGGGAAACGCCACCGGAATCCACCTCCGGAGGGCTCCACCCCCCTCCGGCGTGATCATCATCAACATCTACAGCAAGATCATCTCCATCTCTCCACTGTAAACTCTTGGCAAACATGATGTATGATGCAATATACTTTTCCCATGATCTATTGTGTCTCTCCATCTATGTTTGAGAAGTGATTTGTTCATGGCAATAGTGAAATAGTTCGTTGATTGGTTGCATACAAGTTTTGTTATCTTTTATGATTGTCTTGATGTACAATGTATGAGTGCACGCACATGTTGGGGAATGCATGTAAGGTGATCACCGGTAAGGTAATGGAGTGAGGAGGACTTGGGAGGACAAGTAAACTCAAGATCGAATCATGAAGTTACATCTATTGGGGGATATATGGGAGACCCTAGAACTTAAGGCTATGGTGGGACAATTATGTCTTAATAATTCTTGTGCTGCCCATTCAATTGGCCATGAGATCCATCATAAGAGTTGTGTAATTTGCTCATTCACTTGACTACACCTATTTATGACTCCCCCCTAGAAGAAACAATTAAGACTAAAACATGTGCTTCACTAATTATGACAACCACACGAATGAAATAACAATTGCCAGAACATTTGCTCCCTTGAGATATTTAATACTTGAGATTCTTGCTACTTGTTACCTTGATAAAACTGCTCTAAGATACTTGCATTAGAAACTTGTTGCTAGATAAAACTACTCCACATCACTTGCATCCATTAGTTAGTTCTTTTCATACTCTAATTTATTGCTTTGCATAAAAGGCCATATAAGAGGGTTATAGGGCTTTAGAGAATAGATAGTTTACCTTCAGCTCCTCGTGGGTTCGACACTCAAATACTTATCGAATTGTGCTACAGTGATTCCTTGCTCTTGGGGATTATCAAGTACTTTTTCTGGCGCCGTTGCCGGGGAGCGTAGCGCTAGGCTTCTATTCTTGTTTGCATTGCTAGTTTATTTTCAGTACTTTTTTTATATAAATCTAAAACCCAAAAAAATTAGATAATGGAAAATGCTTTCAAGCCTCGTCACAAAGATCTATATGATACGCTAATGAAATATGTTGAAAGCTTGAATATTCCCTTGGGCACTAACTTTTTGAATGCAAGAAATCATGTTGAAAGTGTCAAGGAAGAAGATGACAAAATCCTAAGCTTGGGGATGCCCATGCATCCCAAAGAAAAGGAGATAGAAGAGAAAGAAGAAAAGGTGGAGGAAGAATGGAGTAGCTACCCATCTCCTACTCCCAACAAGGGTAACACACAAATTCCCATGAACAACTCTTTTTATAATGATAATGATTTGCCTATTAGTCCTCTATGTGGAACAATTGTGTCTAATATATGGGAGGATGAAACTGATATACTTGAGTTAGATGATCCATTATTCTCATTAGATGACTTATCTTTATGTGGTGAATCTATTCAAAACTATGTTTTTAAGTTTACTTATGATGCTTGCAAACACTATGAAGGAGGAAGAGATAATAGCCCTCTTTATGTTTCAAATTTATTTAAAATGCAAGCTACTGAAAATTATATGCATTGGATACCACAAACATGCTACTATTTATTCATATATAAAATGCCAATGCCTAGGAAGAAAGTTAGACTTAAAATGCTAATGTCTATGTGCTTTGTGGTGTGCTCCATATGCTTTAATGTCCTATTCAGTTTGAGCACACCTTTATATCCTTACAACATGTAAAATAACTTTACCTACTGTTTGCTAGCAATAATTTAAGATTTTCACTTTATATAAAATTTGGGAAAGTAAATGAGAAGGATGAGTAATGGAGAAGTTGGGGTCGACCTTGAACATGTGTTGTTCATGCCAATGGAACCATTGCAAAGTCCCTATTATTAAAACTTTTCCCAAAGCTAAAACCAAATAAAAAGAGTGTTTTTTTGTTTCACATATTTTCTCCTCTTTTTCCTTTTTCCTAATTTAAAAACAACAAAAATATTTTCTTTCTTCTTTGTTTGTTTCTCTTGAATCTTTCTTGGTTCTTTTTGTTTCCTTTTGATTTTTCTTTCTCTTCAGTTTGATTTTTGGTTTTTGAGACAAGGTGCTTGTTTACTACTGTAACATCACCTTTGTATCTTGTTTTTCATCTTAAAGGTAAGATTTCATCTTAAAGGTAAGAATATCCTCTTTTGAGAAGTAGGATTAAACAATAGTGATTTGCTGTCCAGAAAACAGATTCCTGAGCTTCACTGCAAAAAATGATAAAAATCATAGAAGAGGGATATTGACTTGATATTTTATGACAGAAATCTTCAGTTATTAATACACAATTCATTAGTTCAAAGTTTTCTGATTTGAGCAACGTAAGTGCCTCTGAAAATTCACTCTTTATGGGCTGTTCAGTTTTTAACAGATTCTGTCTTTATTTCGCATTGCTCTCATTACTTGTGTTTTGTGCGGTTCTTTTGATCAAGGAGCATTACACAACCATAGTAACAGTAGCTAATGTTTAGAATCAATTCATGATATGTCTTTGCTATACCTATGTGGATTTAATTTATGAAGGCACTAACCCCTCTAATCAAGTTTTATGATGAGTTTTGTGTGAGATAAATTTTAAGGTGGAAGAATTGAGAGTGATGAACAAGATCAAGAGGGACAAAAACTCAAGCTTGGGGATGCATCCCCTAAGCTCACCCTACATACAAGAATTTAAGCTTGGGGATGTCAAGCCACCTCACTTCAACCATCTTGATACCAAGTAAGTAAGCCTAGTTATATGGCTATAAAGAAAGCGCTTTACGGGAGGCAACCCAGTTGTTTTTACTTTTGATTTTCTTTGTGTCCTCTTGCTGCAACAAGAGACTTAGTTTTTAGTTTAGTTTCTGGAATTTTTTAATAAAGTGCCAAGTTTTACCCATTTTGGTCTGAGAAAGTTGTTATTTTGCATGCGGAGATTTCATTCCAGCACAGGTCTGTGCACGGTTTGATTTGTAATTCTTATTATGTACCTCCGAATGAGCTGATATTTTTACTGTAACTGCAACTTTTCATCCTCTGTACGCATGAATTTTTTCAGAATTTTTAGACTTGTGTAAGTCAGGTAGAAAAATACGTTTTTCTGCTGCTGTTTTTCTGGACAGATTTTGTCCCATATTGTTTGATGCATGTTTTGAACTTTTAACTTGAATCTTGTTGATCCAATTGAGTTTATGAATAGGCATACAACATTATACACTTTCTGGAAATTGATATGAATTTTTCTCTTATGATTATAAGCAGCAAGTAATGTATTTGTCTATCACTACTAATGTCACCCCACAGAAAAGAAATGGGAGAAACAGTGTTTTGAAGTTTTTTCACAGGGATTGGAGGAGATGCACCATGAGTTATCCAAGGATGGTGAAAACCATAAGCTTGGGGATGTGGAGAACATCCCTACTGGACCTACACACTCTCGGTTTGCACACGTCTAACTTCTGTTTTTATATCAATGCAGTTTATCGCATAAACTTGGAGCGTCTTTTATTTGTTTTTGTTTTGGTTTGATTTTTGTTTTGAGATCCACACTATCATTTATATATGAAAGAGTTACTGGAAATATGGGTTGAAATATCTTGCATGATTTTATTGTATTGGGAAAAGGGATGTCTAAGTTGATTTTTAATGACACATATAGTTGCATGATTCATGAGCTTCTTTATGAGTAATAATTTGCAAATGCTTTATCATGAGCTATCTTTTATTCATGTTTTGATGTTGTATGTTAATTCACCTTGTTTGACATGAATTAGTTAGTTCTATGGACACTCATACATGCATCTAGATGGTCATCTTTCTCCCTTTTGCTGGCCCAAAAATTCCAACAAGTAAAAACTTGTTTCCAACACCTTCAACCAAAAAATTTCCAGTGAGTCCACCATATTTACCTATTAGCTTTATGCTATTCCAAGTATGTTTATCATGTTATTTGTGTTATCTATACCTCTAAATGAAAATGATTATGTTATTTATTGTAATGGGAAAAGTTGGTTAAAAAGCTCTCGCGAACTTGATGCACACTTTACTTTTATTGCATTTAATAAACATGAACCATTGTGATTAATATTATGATAGTGGCTTGATAAATGTTTAAGGTTGGGATTTAGCCCATATGTGCTGTCACATGCAAAGCTTTCAACATGTTCCATCATTTATTTAGTTGATATCATGTACTTTTGTTTATGGATGCCTATCATCATGAAATAATGTGGAAATAGAGTAAGTTTAAATGAGTTTGTATAAATGGTTAGAGAGAAACCTGGGCCGCTAATCTAAGCCATGCATCATTCATGGTGGAAATTTACTTACATGCTATTTTGAACTTTCTGTGATACACCCTACAATAAAAAGCTATATCAAGTGGTAAATAAAAAGGGTGTTGAGGTTGTTCATTATGTTTGTTTGTCTTGTTGTTTTGATGTGGGCTTGATCCATATCATGGGACAAGAGGTACCCCAGTTGAGGCTCTTGATGATACACTAGTAGAAAAACCACCTTTCGGAAGTGCCGAACCAGCCATTCGTCCCGGGTCAGTGAACAACCGGGACCAATGCCTGGCATTGGTCCCGGTTCGAGCTGCCAGGGGCCCGTGGAGCATTGGTCCCGGTTCGGTTGGGGACATTAGTCCCGGTTCATGGCACGAACCGGGACCAAAGCTGCCGCGGGGAGCTTTGGTCCCGGTTCGTGTCTCGAACCGGGACTAATACCCCTCCCCTGCCTATATGTAACCCACCCCCCCCCCCTCTTCTCTCTATTTTTTTTTCTTGGATTGGTGGGAAGTGGGTGCTAGTTTTTTTTTCCTTTGCCACGCACAAGATGTGTTCGATGAAATGCCCGAGCCACTTAAGTTCACACAAAATGATATCCTCGACCGAGGTTAGCAACTTTATCCTTTTCATCTATAATTGATACAGAAATATTGCATGTGTCGATGTACGGTGGTCATTTCAGTATTCAATATGTTTTTCTAATGGTACTTGATAAACCTAATTATATGATGTGCAGATGGATGAACGGCAGCGATGGATGTACGACGACCGACGCAGTCCCGATTTTATTGCTGGCCTGTATAAATTTCTCGTTGTGGCTGAGGCAAACAAAGAGGATGGTTTTATGCCTTGTCCATGTGTGGACTGTCGGAACGTCAAGGAGCATTCTTCCTCAAGAACTCTTCAAGGCCACCTGCTTCGGAGAGGTTTCATGCCAAGCTATAATGTTTGGACCAAGCACGGAGAAAGAGGGGTTATGATGGAAGACAATGGAGAAGAAGAGGATGATGATAACTATCCTATGTTCACTAAAGAATACGGTGATACTGCGATGGAAGACAATGAAGAAGAAGGAGGTGAACAACAACGGGCATCAGATGAGCCTGCTGATGGTCTTGGTCGGATCATTTCTGATGCAAAGCGAGAATGCGATACAGAAAAGGAGCAGCTGAAGTTGGAGGCCATGCTAGAGGATCACAAAAAGTTGCTGTACCCAAATTGCGAAGATGGCAGCACAAAGCTCGGTACCACACTGGAATTGCTGCAATGGAAGGCAGAGACTGGTTTATCTGACAAGGGATTTGGGAAGTTACTGAAAATAATGAAGCCGAAGCTTCCAAAGGATAACGAATTGCCCGAGACTACGTACGAAGCAAAGAAGTCTATCTGCCCTCTAGGATTAGATGTGCAAAAGATACATGCATGCCCTAATGACTGCATCCTCTACCGCGGTGAGGAGTACGAGAATTTGAATGCATGCCCGGTATGCACTGCACTGTGGTACAAGATCAGACAAGATGACCCTGGTGATGTTGAGGGTGATGACGAGCCCCCCAGGAAGAGGGTTCCTGCTAAGGTTATGTGGTATGCTCCTATAATGCCACGGTTGAAACGTCTATTTAGAAACAAAGAGCATGCCAGGTTGTTGCGATGGCATAAAGAAGAGCGTAAGAAAGGCGGGAAGTTGAGACACCCCGCCGATGGGTCGCAGTGGAGAAAAATCGAGAGAGAGTTCTCGGACTTTGCAGGTGACGCAAGGAACTTATGGTTTGGTCTAAGTACAGACGGCATGAATCCTTTTGGGGAGCAGAGCTGCAGTCACAGCACCTGGCACGTGACTCTCACTACTAGGAAACTAGCTATAGGTGGAATGCTATTTTGTGGCGCACCAATATTTCATGCGCCACTAAATTTTTTTTTGTGGCGCACTAGTTGCCATGCGCCACTAGATTCAGCTTTTCTGTGGCGCATCTGGAGGACATGCGCCACTAAAAGAAGACATTCTGTGGCGCACCTTCCTCCATGGCCCACAGAAATTCTGTGGGCCCCGCAACCAACGGCTGGCTTGCATCCTACGCCGCCTTTTCTGTGGCGCATGGAGCAAGGTGCGCCACAGAAATGTCCATTTCTGTGGCGCATCTTGCCCCATGCGCCACAGAAATATGGTGGGCCCGGCACCAATGATTAGGTGCTGCACAATTCTGTGGTGCATGGGTCCACATGCGCCACAGAAAGTGACATTTCTGTGGCGCATGTGGTTCCATGCGCCACAGAATTGTGCAGCATTTTTTCACCCCACCCCCCCCCCCCCCCCCCCCGTGGATCGCCTTTTCAGTTTTGCACGGAGTGAAAAAAAATGATAAAAAATTCAAAAAATAAAATCCTTTTAGATGTAGGGAAGGTTTAGGGTCTAGTTGTTAGGAAAAATTAAAAATACACATTTTGACCTTTTTTCCAAAAGTAGGTGAAAAAATATTAAAACGGGCATAACTTTTGCATACGACGTCGAAAAAATGCGTTTAATACCTTAAACAAAACTAGAGAAAATTTCGGATCCGCCCTCACCGGGGTTTACCCGGTAGGCCTTTTTTTAGATTCTCAAAATTCCAAACGAAAAAAAAGTTATGGCCAACAGAAGAATTTTTCCAGCAAAAAAAAAAGACAATTCTGTGGTGCATGTCTTGCCCATGCGCCACAGAATTGTTGGGCGGGATTCCAAATTTTGAATCCCGCCAGCCCCCCTTCTCTTCCTCTCTTTTCCCCTTCTCTCCTCCACTTCTCTCCTCCACTTCTCCCTCCACTTCTCCCTCCACTTCTCCTCTCCCCTTCTCCTCCCTCCTCCTTCTCCTCTCCTCTCCTCTCCTCTCCTCCACATCTTCTCTCGTCCTCTTCCTCCACCTCCACCTCCACCTCCGGCCACCTCCTCCACCACCCCGGTGACCTCCACCTCCGGCGACCTCCTCCACCACCACGGCGACCTCCTCCTCTCCACCTCCACCTCCGGCGATCTCCTCCACCACCCCGGCGACCTCCTCCACCACCCCGGCGACCTCCACCTCCACCTCCGGCGACCTCCACCTCCGGTGACCTCCGACGACCTCCTCATCCACCCCGGCGACCTCCGGCAACCTACTCCACCATCTCCGGCGACTCCCATCCTCCACCCACCCACCTCCGGCGACCCCCTACTCCACCCACGGCAACACGGCCTCCAACGAGCTCTGAAAAAATTCCGGCGAAATTCCGGCGGCTAGATCTAGATCTAGATCTGGCCGCCCTTTTTTTTTGAAATTCAAAAGAAAATTCTGTGGCGCATGGTGGTGGGTGCGCCACTAAAATATTTCTGTGGCGCACGGTTCTGGGTGCGCCACCAAATCTTAGCATTTCTGTGGCGCACCGCCAGCGTGCGCCACAGAAATATATTTTAGTGGCGAGGATTCTGTGGCGCATGGGCATTTTTTGTGGGTGCGCCACAGAATTCGTTTTTGGTGCGCCACTAATAGCCCTTTTCCTGCTAGTGTCTATGTATCTACGACCTTACTCCTTGGTTGTGCATGAAGCGGAAGTTCATTATGATGCCAGTTCTCATCCAAGGACCGAAGCAACCCGGCAATGACATTGATGTGTACCTAAGGCCATTAGTTGATGAACTTTTGCAGTTGTGGTCCATACCAGGTGTACGTGTGTGGGATGAGCACAAACAGATGGAATTTGACCTACGAGCGTTGTTGTTCGTAACCATCAATGATTGGCCTGCTCTTAGTAATATTTCAGGACAGTCAAACAAGGGATACAACGCATGCACGCACTGTTTAGATAAGACTAAAGATACATATTTGGAAAAATGTAAGAAGGTCGTGTACCTGGGGTGTCGTCAATTTCTTCCAGCCAATCATCCCGTAAGAAAGAAAGGCAAGCATTTCAAAGGTGAGGCAGATCACCGAAAGAAGCCTAACCTCCCTGATGGTGATGCTATATTTGGTATGGTCAAGGACATAGAAGTAATATTTGGAAAGGGTACTGGCGGTCAATCTGTTCCGAAAGACGTCGCTACCGGACACGCGCCCATGTGGAAGAAGAAATCTATATTTTGGGAGCTACCCTATTGGAAAGTCCTAGAGGTCCGGTCTTCAATCGACGTGATGCACGTGACAAAGAATCTTTGCGTGAACCTGCTAGGCTTCCTCGGCATGTATGGGAAGACAAAAGATACACCGGAAGCACGGGAGGACCAGCAGCGTATGAAAGACCCAAACAACAAGCATACGGATAAAGGGCGTCATTACTTAAGCAGCTACGCTCTTACGAAAGCAGAGAAGGAAATATTTTTTGAATGCCTGAGCAGTATCAAGGTCCCGGCTGGCTTCTCGTCAAATATAAAGGGAATAATAAATATGCAGATAAAAAATTCCAAAACCTGAAGTCTCATGATTGCCACGTGATTATGACGTAGTTGCTTCCGATTGCATTGAGGGGGCTTCTATCAGAAAATGTTCGAGTACCCATTGTGAAGCTATGTGCATTTCTCAATGCAATATCTCAGAAGGTAATCGATCAAGAAAGTCTGACAAGGTTACAGAAGGATGTGGTCCAATGTCTTGTTAGTTTTGAGTTGGTGTTCCCCCCATCATTTTTCAATATTATGATGCATCTCCTGGTTCACCTAGTCGACGAGATTGCAATTCTCGGTCCTGTATTTCTACACAATATGTTCCCCTTCGAGAGGTTCATGGGAGTCTTGAATAAATATGTTCATAACCGTGCTAGGCCAGAAGGAAGCATCTCCAAAGGCTATGGAACAGAGGAGGTCATTGAGTTTTGTGTTGACTTTATTCCCGACATTAAGTCGATTGGTCTTCCTGAATCACGGCATGAGGGGAGACTTAGTGGAAAAGGCACGCTAGGAAAGAAAGCAATGATATGTAGGGACGGGCATTCTTTCACTCAAGCACACTACACAGTTCTACAAAGTTCCACCTTCGTGGCTCCGTATATCGAGGTACACAAGAATAGTGTATGCTCCAACAACCCAGGGAAGCCTGACTCCTGGATTAAACAGAAACACATGGAGACTTTCGGCAGTTGGTTGCGATTACATCTCATGAATGACACCGATGTTGGAGATCAACTCTACTTATTGGCCGCGTCACCATCTTCGACTGTATTGACTTTCCAAGGGTACGAGATAAATGGGAATACATTTTACACGATTGCCCAAGATAAAAAGAGTACCAACCAAAACAGTGGTGTTCGCTTTGATGCAACAGATGAGAATGGACAAAAGGACACATACTATGGTTACATAGAGGAGATATGGGAACTTGACTATGGACATACTTTTAAGGTCCCTTTGTTTCGGTGCAGTTGGGTCAACATGAATGGAGAAGGGGTAAAGGTAGACCAGCTGTACGAATGACAACAGTGGATCTCAAGAATCTTGCGTACAGAGACGAACCATTCGTCCTAGCCAATGATGTGGCTCAGGTTTTCTATGTGAAGGACATGAGCTCCAGACCGAAAAAAAGAAAAGATAAGGAAACAAATACAGCACACGATGAGCCAAAGCGTCACATAGTTCTTTCAGGAAAAAGAAACATCGTGGGAGTCGAGGACAAGACAGACATGTCAGCAGACTATAATAAGTTTGATGAAATTCCGCCATTCACAGTGAAAACTGACCCAAGCATCCCGTTACATAATGAAGAAACTCCATGGTTACGGCCGAAGATGCGATCATGATCTAAGTATGAGTTTAATAATATATAAAACAATTTATGTATGAGTGTTCTCAAAACCTTTTTATGTATGAGTGTTGTCAAATGCATTACATAATATATGTATGATCATGCCGGCTCCGCTTCACTCTTTCTGCTGCAACAAAAACTGGTGAGAAGTTCGTATACAAAACACACGGTATTGTGAGCCATTGGATCAGGAGTGTGTTTCTTTTGAGGGCTTGTGAGCCGTTGGATTTTTAGAACTAATCCCGGTTGGTAACACCAACCGGGACTAAAGAATCACACGGATCGTGTATTTCTTTCAAACGCTTGTGAGCCGTTGGATCAGGGGTGTGTTTCTTTTGAGGGCTTGTGAGCCGTTGGATTTTTAGAACTAGTCCCGGTTGGTAACACCAACCGGGACTAAAGAATCACACGGATCGTGTGTTTCTTTCAAACGCTTGTGAGCCGTTGGATCAGGGGTGTGTTTCTTTTGAGGGCTTGTGAGCTGTTGGATCAGCACTCCCACCACTCCCACCTCATCCACAGGTACACTTTCTAATCGCCTATGTCCCTGCAGCGAACGGCACACAACGAGCGTCTACCTTCACCACCGAATCCAATGGCTGGATTTAGCCTACCTGCTGGCATGTTCCCTGGCATTATTGTGTTCATCCTTGTTCACCGGCCAGCCATTGGAGCCACCTCCTGTAGGACGGTGAACAATGACAACACAACGACGCTGTTGGAAACACAAGCCCTCAGGTAGGTTGAATCCAGCCACTGGATTAGGGTGACGCAATGATGAATTGCCGAGGAGGTGGGAGTGGTGGTGGTGGTGGAAGTGGTAGCCATGCCCCTCGGTCCGATCCAAGCAGCGGCAAGGCGCTCTGAGGATCTGCGACATTCCCAACACTTTTTGGCACGATCGTAGATCATCAGAGACGTCTTGCCGCTGTGGATCGAAGGTCGATTTGCTGCTCACGACGATGCGAGACGGATGCGCAAGCTTCCGGTTTCGCCGGAGCCGGGCTCCAGTGCTTCAGAATCCCACCAAAACAGTGTGTTTTGCCGGCTTATTATACATTTTTTGATTATATTTTTATGAACAATTTGATATATTAATTGCATTTTTATGATAAACAGATCAAAAGATATTGAATTTATAAGTTTAATAAGTTAATTGTGGCTCGTGAGTGCCTGCATATCAAATGCACCTATAATCTAAAAAAAAGAATTTGTCATAAATAGATAGATGAGAGGCAATTTGCTACCCGCATGGGTAGCTACACACCCATGCGTTATACGGAGATGCAAGCCGTATGTATCCGTTTTAGCTTGTTTCCTAGTAAAACACGGATATTTGGTGTACAAAACTAGTTTCGGAATTTTCAAAAAAATATTTTTTGATCGTCATTTTTAGCTTTTCTACATAGTTGACTTTTTTGTTGACTTTTGGGTCAAACTTTACTAAAAAAATCACAGCGGATGGGAAAAAATTCGGAAAAATTTCAAAATACTTTTTAATAATTCTATCAACTCTACTAGTGACATCCCCCTTGTCTACTTGAGTAATCTCATTTTACCGTTGCATATACGTTTCGGTCAAACTTAGGGTGTGTAGCTACCCATGGGGGTAGCAAGTCTTTTCCGATAGATAGATTACATTTTTCTCAACAATTGATATTTTAATTTTATTTTTCTGATAAACATATGAAAAGATATTGAATTTATAAGTTTAATAACTTAATTAAGTTGAAATTCCAATTTTTTACTTAAATGAATTCACCTCTAATGTCAAACAAAAATGGATTTGTAATAAATATATAGATTACATTTTTATGAACAATTTGATATATTATTTGCATTTTTTTGATAAACAGATCAAAAGATATTGAATTTATAAGTTTATTACAATTTTGAAAAACTTAAAAAGGTCTTTAGGTCCGGTTGGTGCCACCAACCGGACCTAAAGGTCATTTTGGCGCGCGCCTTTTCGGTGCCGCGGAAAATGACCTTTAGGTCTGGTTGGTGGCACCAACCGGACCTAAAGGGCAGGCCTAAGGTCCCGGTTGGTGCCACCAACCGGGCCTAAAGACCCTTTGGTCCCGGTTGGTGGCACCAACCGGACCTAAAGGTCTTTACCTTTAAATCTGGCCGGCCTCTTCTTCTCCCCCAACTCCTCTCATTTCGCTAAGGCACACGCGTAGGAACCGACGCCGACGCCGTCAGGCTGCCCTCCTCCGCCACCGGCCTCCACGCGCCCGCCGCCGCCGGCATCCACGCGCCCTCCTCCGCCGCCGGCCTCCACGCGCCCGCCTCCGCCGAGCCCTCCTCCTCCGGTGAGCCTCCGCCGTCTGCCCCTTCTTCCTCTTCTTCGGCTAAGCGCGGGAGCACTCCGTCGTCTACCTCCCGAGCCTGACACCGCCGTCGTCCTGCTTCCTCCCCGTCGCCGATCTGCGCCAGGGTGAGCACCACCGCTGTCTCCGGCCCTTTCTCCGTTTCCCCCCTTGCTCTGGACGGTCGCCGTCGTGCGTCGTCGTTTTCTGTCGCAACCGAGAGCGCCATGGTCGAGCACCTGCACGTGCTCGAGCCCGTGCACGCACTGCACCTGCTCCACGCCCCTGCACTTGCACCTCACCTGCACGCACGCCTCCTGCAGCTCGCACACGCACATCGCACGAAGAAGCCGCGCCGCTCCTGGATGGTCATCGCCGGCCATCACCTTTTTCTGTCGCCGCCGAAACTCCTGTTGTCTGAATCTTGTGGTGTCAAGTTACAGTGATGTTGATTTTTATTTAGTGAATCATCCTCACATATGTAATATTTAGCTAGTGTAAATTTCAGTGATGTAGTGATGTTGATTTTTATTTAGTGACGTAAATTTTAGTGAATTTCAGTGATGTAGTGATGTAGTGATGTAGTGATGTTGATTTTTATTTAGTGATGTTACTTAGTGAATCATGTAGTGATGTTGATTTTTATTTAGTGATGTAATTTTTTTTGACATGTTAGTGTTATTAGTGTTAGTGTTATTAGCAAACTTTTAGTACTGATTTTATTAATTCTCATGCGAAATATTTTAGTACTCTAATCTTACTCTAGCATGGGAGGTAGAAGTTTTTTTAATACCTTAATTCTCATGGCATAAATTGTCTCATTCTAAAACTACTTTGTATCATGACATAGAAAAATAGCCACAAAAATTACAAAACACTTGTTAGCTATACTATTAAATAGCGAAAAGTTGATATTCAGCGTGGCAAAAAATGCAGCCTAAATATCTGTAAGTGCATGATTTTTTAAAAAACTATGCATATGCATATAAGACATACTGATGTTGATTTCATGCGTTTCTTTTTCTTGAAGAAAATAATAATGGTCAGCAACCCCCTTTCATTTTCCACACTAAACATGATAATGGAGATGCCCCTTACAATTTGTATGAATTGATGGAATTGATAGAATTATTTGTATGAATTGATGGAATTGATATAATTATTTGTATGAATTGATGGAATTGATATAATTATTTGTATGAATTGATAGAATTGTATACTGTGATGTTTTTAATCGGTGCACCGTGTAATTGGAGCTGTGTACAATTTTCCTCAAGTGATGTTCATGTGAAGTACAATTCAATTTTGTTCCGTTTCAGACAAGATCAAATGTTGAATTATTTGTCATATATATCACCATGACGACGCTTAGAAACAACGGGCGTAGCAACGCGCGCCTTTCCTTCTAGTACCATTCTATTCCTACAAGTTTTCTGAACGACACGGCAGAGACGGCTCCGAAAATAACTTTTGTATTTTGCAGAAACTATGGAACCACACGGCAGAGATGAAAATGAGGAAAATATCCTCGAGGATATGATCCGCGGCGACGATGACCCAAGTCACTTTCTGAACGACTCCGGTGAGGGGGATGAGTCTCTCAACCGAGGAGACGGCGTCTCCAACGCCTGGGAAGAGGCTGAACTCGGCGTCTCCGATGAGGGAGAAGCCAACAAGGCAGAAGCCGGCGGCTCCGGTGCAACATTGATTATTACAAACTCCGACGAGGTGCATATATATATTTATATTAATTAATTTAGCCTCTGTTGTCCATATACACATATTAACGGTCTTTCTTCTTTTAGCCATCCGGATCGAGCAAATCCTCTGTGAGGACGAAACGAGGCCCAACCAAAAAGTTGGAGGACCATATCCGGTACAGGATCGAATAAGTCGCTACAGACGGCGAACCCATTTCTCCAATTGATGTTAGAAAAAAAATTGTGAAGCAATGCGGTGTTGTTGTTAGGGACTACGTCCCGATCACCATCCGAGAATGGAATAAGCCAAGGGATCCTGAAATTAGCTATATCGGCCCCGTAGGCAAAAAACGCCTTTTTGAAAAGGTCATGGTTAATTTCACCTTGCCGTTGCCAGAGGTGGATCCAGAGGAGGGGGAGCCAGATGAGGAGGAGATGGCTGCCCAAAAAAAAGCTCTAGAAGATAAAGTCAAGGCGTGGGCTCTTAAGAAGATGGCCGAGCTATTCAACAAACTTAAGGAAAGATTGTACACCGACTTTATCTTGAAAGATAAAACTCCGGATTTCGATCACGGGTATGAGAAGATAAGAGACTACTGGGAAGATTTTGTGACGTACAAGAAATCGGAGGAAGCTCAGTTAAAGTCTACAATAAACAAGGCAAATACTACTAAAAAGAAGTACCACCATACTATGGGGCCTGGTGGCTACGCCTGTTCCATTCCTAAGTGGGATAAACTTGAGGCCGACCTGCTGGATAAAGGGATCGTTCCAGAGCCTATAAAAAAAGGATGGATCGAACGGACAAGAAATTGGTTTTACGGGCATGGGGGCACATTAGACGTAGAAGGAAAGTGCATATATAACAGAAGACACAAGGATAATCCCCTACTACCCATCGAAGAAATTAGGAAAGCAGTAAAGGATGTTGAAGAGGGACGGTTCCGTCCCGATAGAGAGAATGACGAGCTTGCACGCGCCCTTGAGAATCCCGAACACGAGGCACGTCAGGCTCCAAGCTGTGGGCACATGGGTTTCCCGTGGAAAGGAAATTATTTCCCGATAAAAGTCATCTGAGGAGAAAGGAAAGGGAGGCAAGGGAAGCAATCGCTGCTGCAGACCTGTAGCGCCCTTGCTTAGAAAAGCAATGACACATCGTGAAATATGCTATTCCCTGGATCGAGTACGGATAGCAATTCACAAATAGATGTAATACCATGCATCAATGTCAAATAATTATTACATCGCGAGATCCATAAAATATTCGTTACAAATTGCATAGCCAAAGGCTAGCTTGAATGCAAAGTTTGGCAGCGGAAACATAAGTAGCACAGAGAGCTTCATCATCTTCATGTGCCACTGGCATACATGTTGGTTGCAAGCTCGAAATGTAGACGTCCTCACTCGTCATCGTAATAACCTGCAACATTAACGTTGCAGCCCAGGGAATTTGGGTCAATACCTTGTGACAGGCCGGCAAGTGATACTTTGGTGGAATATAAAATGGCAAGTCTAATTCTATATGCATATCTGGCTGGTGGAGTTAAAGGCTATTGCATAAAGCCAATTTTGTCCTACTTTTCATAAAGCTTTTTCATTTCTCAACTTTCTATAAGACGAACCGGCATGAAAACCAGTGTCTCTTCTACTCTTGTACCCCATCAAATTTTATTTATGAAATTGGAATGAGGAGATTTTCCATCGACATCCTTGTCCAGCTGCTCAGAACTGTCCGTAACCGGGGACACGGCTATGATCATAGTTTTACACTCTCGAGAGGTTGTGCACTTTCACCACGAGACTTCATCAACCCATTCTGTCCTTGACCTTCTTGAAGTGAAAAGGAAAGGTGAAGATGAAGACGAGACCTTTGGGAAATGTTCCCCGGTTCCTCTGGGCAGACCCATACAAGATAACATCCGCTGAGAACTGCCGGAATCGGGGCCTATAACTTACTTAGTCAAGGCAGAGCCATAATACCAAGTGGCTGCACTGGAAGCAATCTAAATTTGGAGCGACTTAAATCTCTTTGTTCCTGGGTGGCCGTTCACAAGTGCACGTACTCAGGTATAACCATGGAAATGGCCCTGAGCAGCCACTCAACTTTGACCCACCAATAGAGCAAAACCAATTGCCACCCAGGTAGTTCATTAACTTGGTAGGGTTTTTTTATCCTTTCATACTACAATAAAACATTTCAGCATTGCATTTCTAACTTCTACCAAGTGAATGGGTTCCTAAATCAACAGGAATAAAGGGTTATATACTAAACAGGTTTGCATAGCAATATAGTAGTACACCTATCATGCATACTACTAAAATAGTCTACAATGCATATATAATAAAATAGTAGGTCTTTCATGAAAGGGTGTATGCACTTGCCTTTGATAGAAGTCGTTGCTCACACACTCTTTTCAACGTAACTCGTAGCTCTCCGTTCAATCTATACAATGCAAACAATTGACAATAAGCAACAATACAACAATCAAATAAACAAACATAGATGGAAACAAACAAAACTAGGTTGGCGGTCCAAGCTTCAATACATGATTCCATATGCAAAATGAATCAGATAATTGGGTTTAGGATTTTCGTTTGTGGTCAATATGAGAATGAGATTGCTCACCCAAAGCGAACGAATGTCGTTGTAGACGGGGAGAAAGATGTCCACGACACATGATGTAGACGGGTAGTCGACGTAGAATATCACACATGACCTCCGGGAAGTAGTCGATGTCGTGGAAGTAGCCAAAGTAGGCATACTCGATTCATCGTTGTACGACACCGGTAGTCATTCACGGTCGTCGTGGAAGAATTTGGCGGCTCCGGTCTTCGGGGTCGAAGGAGTTCACGGTGTCTTACACGGAGAAGTCGTCGGGTTTCACGGCGGGTTGGGAGCGGGTTCACGACAGGAACATCCGGGTTCATAGCACCGGGAGGAAAACACGACGGAATGCGTACGGAGACGGACACCGGAAACAAGACACGTCGGGAACGGTCGGGGCACGGAGGCATCCACGACATGGAGAACACACACGACGGGAACAAACGGAAGCACGACGGGGACGAAGACAACACGACATCGGGTACGGAGGGCACAAGGAGACGGATACACGGACGGAGACGGATGGTCGGAAGCACGACGGACACGGAGGCGGTCGTCGGGTCGGTTTCATGACGGGGACGTCGGGGAAGGAACACGACACAACATCGAGGCGGAAAAATGACATGGTAGATTTTGGTGTCGGGTTGCGGTACACGAGGCGGACACGACGTGGAGGCATGTCGGGAGACACAGCAGCACGGAGACGGGGAACTGAGTCTGCACGACACGGAGACAACATCGGGGAACACGACAACGGCACACCGGAGACGGACACGGGAACAACCATGATCCGGACCGTCGGGAATGGAAACGGAAAACGAAGACGTACGGATTCGGGCACCGGTTGGAAGACGGAAACGGACCGGGAACACTGTAGCGCCCCGACCCCAGAACTATACAGTGGAACGTTGTAACCGGTCATGCTACACAATTGAGGGTTACTGGGTTTACCAATCCCAGGCCAATACACTTTGGCAGGTGTGCTCGGAATGGATCATCGGCACACAACACCTCAATCATGCCATAAGCTCAGACATCGCTTCCATGTATAGTAAAGAGACCGAGACTTGTGGAACGAACTGGCACATCACAGACTCTACGACACAAAGATATCATAGTTCAACTCATATAATTGAGAAAGATAGCAAATGACACATCAGAGGTCACTGACCCATCATTACAACAAGCGGAAGCAAATTAAAGTTGTCTAAACAACAAGATCCAAATAATATGGCCTAAGAGGCCTACAATAAACATCACCCAAGCCAGCTTGTTCCACGTCCCAAGCTGCCACCTGGGAACCCCAGACTACTCGTCGAAGTCAACGTAGAACCCACCTTCCAGTTCGGTGGCGTCCTCCTCTGAAACAAATAATAATCAACAAAGCAAGGCTGAGTACGACGTACTCGCAAGAATTAGTAGGGCGATATAGGCCCGATGCTGACGGAGGCTCTAATGCTGTATAATGTAGCTGGTTTTGCATAAAGCTAGTTTTCCATTTTAAAAGACATAACAAGACCCACTGCATCGTCTATTCAGAATAATTTTCATAAAGGGGATAAGAGAGTAAACTTTAATCTTCGGTTCTCGTCGAACCTACTTGTAACCAGAAGCATCTCTTCTCCACCAAGGCACTCCCTCGAATCACCCTCGAGGAAATGAACCTTTTACACACACGTTGAGTTGCAACCTCTAGCTGCCAAGTTGATTAATTAAGGTTGATATTCTCTATGATCCCGTAAATCCATTCCCAAGGCGTCCATAACCGTGGACACGGCTTTTCGAAAAGATTAAACCCTGCAGGGGTGTACTATGTGAAAGTCGCCAGGTTCCCGAGGGACCTCCCAGCTTCTTATCCATTGGTACCGTCCGGCTCACCTAGTTGGCCCTCTTCCGGGGAAGGCCGGCAAGCAGGCGCGGTTAAACCTTTACCTCGCATGAGACTATCCAAGAGTCATCTGTGGCCACAGGGCAAGTTTACCCAGCCTCAGCCCCTGCCCCATCGCCACATCCTAACACCACCATCCTCATCATTTCTTTTTCCGCTCACACACACGGCAAATGGAAATAGCAAACTAGAGGACCCTTGGATACGCCCGCACAAGTTATTTGGTCAGTAAGGCGCCCATACACCCACCAATGGCAGCACGCTCAAACCTTGGTTCCGAAGACAGGAACTCGCACCTAGGGGCAAGAGTGAGGCAAAACACCATCCCCGATGGCAACTCACCCAAGCCTTCGTAACATTTTAAATAAGCTCCCCACATATCCACCATGTCCGAAACATTCCATCAACATCAACAATTATGGAATTAAACAACGGACATAACTAGCATACGACTAAGCATGGCTAAGCATAGCTAAGCATATATAACCAACAAGTATATCTTTGTCTCCGGCCAACACATCAAACCTAGGGTTTATAGGAGGGGAAGCATGTGATGGTTCAGGAGATAAACATGCATTCATAGGATACTCTACATCTTGATCAAAAGAGACATTTGAATCGCATGCAATATTCTGGTGGATAAAATAAGTTTATAAAACTTTAGGATGCTAGATGCCAAGAAGGTTAGGTTAGCTCTTGCCTTGCTGATAGTACTGGGCGCGTTGATCGTCGAGGTATTGTGGTGGAACCTCGACTCCCGAATCTACCGAAACACAAACAACACAGGAAGAGAAAATAAATAACATGAATACAAGGTGCAATGCACAATCATGATGAGATGGTCATATTATGCAATGAAAAGTATTTGGGCATGTCCCACAAGTTAAATGGAACCCCTAAAATAAATATCACAATTATCGGGTTAAAACTCCATCTTTAACTTAGTGATTTGCGTTATTTATCAAAACGTCCAGTACTAAAATATGGGTCCTAAATGCATGAAAATGACATTAGTAGATAGGTATTAACCCACTGATCATTTTGGTACCTTGTTTGCATTTTTCCGATTAACGACGAATAAACGGTGATTTAAACGGTTATGCGATTTAAATCATTTTAACCATTTCGAAATTAACATCAAAGGAAATTTGTTTGCATGCTGTGATATTAACATAGGTAGATAGCATTTGCTTTGCTGGTCATTTTGGTATATCATTTGGAATTTTTGAGTTAATATTTAACAAGTTATGACATTTCCAATATTTGATTTAAATCTGCCATTTTAGTAATTTTTGGTAAACAGCACTAAAATTTAATTCTCCAACTCTCTCAAATGGCATAGAGTGGTAGTACATTGTCCACTGAACATTTTGACACCTTAATCATAATTTTTGGTTCATTATTCCTTAAGTTATGAATTTTATAAAAAGTGCTTTAATTCTGCCATTTTACTTAATTCAATTAAACAGCAATTTATAAAATTCAAACCAACTTGTAAACCTCACTAGCAGGTAGGCATTTATCCCCTGATCATTTTAAGACCTTTTTCACAATTTTTGAGTCATTGTTCATAAAGTTATGGATTTTTGAATTTCAACATTTATTCTGCCATTTTTGTTTTTACTAATTAAAGGCAATTTAATTTGTCCAAATAATTTAAAAAGAGGCTCTAACAGATAGACATTTTATTGCTGAGCATTTTGACATATTATTTGCAATTTTTGGACAAGTGGTTCAAAAGTTATTCAAATTCTAAGTTCATTTGAATTTTCTGTCTTTTATTCATTTTCCAGAAAATGGGCCGTAACTCTTTGTACCGGGCCGGAGCTAACCAATGAGACTGACCGGCGGGCCAGGCCAGGCTGGCGTCCACGTCGGCCAGGAGGGCCACGGGGAGGTTGACCCGGGGAGGCATGCCAAGACCGGCACGGTGCCGTGGTGACCGTCGGCGACGGCGTGGACGCGCACGTCCACGGGGAGGACCCTTCGACGATCTAAGGGGTGCATTCGGAGCGCTGGACGACGAGGAGGCTACGGGCGGCGCTACGGACCATATGGTCGCCGGAAGGGACGCCGGCGATGAGCTACGGCGGCGACGCGATTCGGCCTAACTACGCGACGGCGAACCCGGGGGAGAGAGGGAGCAAGGAGGTGCCCGTCGGGACCGTGAGCTCACCCTGAGCTCGTCTAGATGCTCGTCGGTGAAGGGGGAAGGCCGGTGCGGCGGCGATTGAGATCGGCGGCCGTCGGTCGTGGGGAAGAAGCCGGAGATGCACGCGTCGATTCCCGGGCTCCAATCCCCGATTGCTCCAAGCCGAAGGACGAAGACGACGAGGTGAAGACGATGGCGTCCTCAGCTGGTCCCTGGGAAGCTCCAGTCGACGGCGATGCGGCGGCGTCGTCCAGCTAAGATACGGGCATGGCGGCGGCGGCTAGGGTTCCTGCAGCAGGGGGAAAAAGGAGGGGGAGGAGGAGCAGGTGGTCGAGGGCGGCCTCTTTATTCTCCAGGAGGGGGCCAGGCGCGAGGGGAGCGAGGGGAGGGCACGGGCGCACGGCGTCCATGGCGCCAGTGCTTCCCCCTGGCGCCACAGTGAAAGGGGGAGATGACAAGTGGGACCCCCTGTCAGGGATCCTTCCTTTTCCTAATTTTCAGAAATTTCAGTAGCACTTTGATTTAATTGAGGCCTTTAAACATTTTTAAAAATTCTGGAAAAATTCACAGGGCCTTAAGATATGATTTTGAACTTGTGATAAAATTTGCAGCCCATTTGGATTTTATCTCCAGTGGTAAAATTTCAGAAGTTTGTTCTCTTGCAATTTAGGGTTCGATTGAAATATTTGCTTTAGCAATTGCTTTAAATTTGGCAACAAATAGGTTTGAAGTAAATGGAACTTCCTGGACAAACATGTTGAGTTTCTTTGAAATTTTGGTCTACCATTTGCATCATCACTTTGGTTTACTAATAGTTGCCCCACTTATTATTTCATGTGAAGCAAAAAAAAAATAATGAATGGATGCTATGATGCAATGCAAACAAAAGTGAAAATTTGGCCCATATTTTAGGGTACCAAATCTGGGCTGTTACAAACACAACGGGACTATTCGGAACACGTCGTCGGGAGCGGTGGGTTGCTTGTTGGAGGCGGTTGTCGGGGCAGAGGAGGTCGGACTCGTGCGGCCTAGCCCGGGCGAAGGAGGATGGCAACGGGAGGGAGCTGGGCCGCGGGCGGGATCGATGGAGGCGAACATGAGCGATGGTGAGCTTCTGGCGAGTCGGGATCTTCGTTTGGCTGCACAGAAAAAAACGTCCATGGGCATTAGGAGATGCGCAAAATCGAGGGAAGGAGAGGAGGTCAAGAATCTGTGGCGGGGACGCACTGAGTTGGCCGGAAATGGAGGTTTACGACGGCGGACGAGCTCAACTCCGGCGAGCTAATTGGTCGTCCACGAGGCGTTTTGGATGGGGCTTTTAGGGGCAATAGATGGAGGAGATCAAGGGCTTCGCATAGGAAGAAACGGCACTTGATTTGGTGCTTTAAATCTCCGGGAATATAAATAGGAAGAAAAGGCAACGATGGAGTGTTCTCGGGCGTGATTCACGTCCGTGGTTGAAGATGACTGCTGATGTCATCATGACATCATCAATTTTTTTTTCTTTTTCTTTTTCTGATTTTCTTTGTAACTTTTGATTTAGGCCTCCAAATCAAGTCAAATAAATTTGTAAATTTTTTTTAAATTCCAAATATTTAAAATAGACATTTAGGAACTGTTTTTGGTAAAAACAAAATTACCAAAATACCCTTTTGGTCAAATTTGCCTTATATGGCTAATTGGGGATATTTCCAAATTAAGGTTTATAAATATCCCAAAAGATTTAAATAAAAACCAGAGAAATAAGATGAGTAATATCATTCAAAATGATAACTCATTTTCATATTTAAAGATAGTTTAAGATAAAACATTTTATAAAACAAGGATTGGAAAGATGTTTAAATCATTTTCTCAAATAATTTAGGGTTTATAATATCCCCATATTATTTATTTTAAAACCAAATATCCAAGTGGAAAGTACTATTTGAAAACTCATTTAAATATTTTATTTCCAAAACATTAAAGTTGAGATTTGAAGATAAAGGAATATTTAATTTAAAATATAACTTTGAAGATGTCAAAACAATCTTCTATAAAAGCTTTTCTTGATTTTTGGAGACTTTATTTAATTATTAATAAAAGTTTTAAATTTTTGTGATTTTTAAAACATTCCAAAATTTGGGATGTTACAAACCTACCACCCTTAAAAGGAATCTCGTCCCCGAGATTCGGAGAGGCTAGAAAGAAAGATGGGTTTAGGATCTCTGGGTTTTAGACAACTGGGTGGGCTACCACCCTTAAAAGAAACTTTTGTAGGCAGTCTTGAACTCTTGTTTTCAAGCAGGGCGCACATCAGGCGATCATGAATCCTTGCTGGATCAACTTTTATCTTTGACTGTTTGAGTTATGCTTCATCCTCTCTAGTTATGGATATAGCATGTACCAGCTCTTCATAAGCATCGTAAGCTTCAATTCCAATAGGTGGGTGTCTCTTCAAGATGGCTTGAAATATTACGTCCTCCATCCATGTGATGTCTTCGGCAATATTTCTTCTCTAGGCTGGCATCCTTCACTGCAAACAAAGCGTCAATTCTAACGAAACTCTCATGGTAGGTCAAAACTTTCATTGCAGAATCTCTTCTTCTTCTTCTTCTTCTTCTTCTTCAGGAGAGTTGTGGTTTATCCTCACCGAATATCTTACGTTTCGGCAACTTTTGCCTCACATAGGGTTATAATATATTATCCTCCTACGGATCAGGCTTATCAACGTCGTCTCTCTTATAGGTATGTCACTCAGATTTACCAATCCAAATAGTGAGGGAAATAATATGAGTAGTAGGAAGGGTGATCAGTCCATCCTATATCCATATTATTATCTCAATATGTAGATAGGTGAATCACGTAGTCTATCTCTTGGGCATCCTCACTTGTCTAACAGAAAGTTTCCAATCTGCAGGACAACCTCAACTAAACTATCGATCCTTTAAAACTATTGGGTTGCGTAAACTCCTGCACACGCTAGCTCACAGGCTATAACTTCTTTGGTGATCCTTCTCAGTGGGAAACACGCTTTCCATGTCATCTTAGCTTGTCCATTTCAGCGTCATGTCTTCATCCCTGATGTGACGAGCAGGCTTCACAAGAATGGCTACTGCTTCGTTTAGTTTTGGCATAAGATAGTCGATACTAGTTTCACTCATCGTCATTTAATATGGTTATTACTTCGACATTACACCCCTCTTACATCACAGTACTTATTCTTCCACTTACATATAACTATTGGCATTTATTACATCCTCAGAACATTTCCATTGACTCTGGTCCTTCTTCTTGGCTAAACTCCTCATGAAAACTCAGTTGGTTTCTTTGCTTCTTGATTTAAACTGATATCTGATCCGCTTCTTTTCTGGTGTGGTGAGTGTGACAGCTTTTCTAGCATGATCTATCTGACCTTCATACCTGGACATCCAGTCCTTGCCTATGATTATATCAAAGCCTTGCAAGTCTAGCACAAACAACTCGCTTGGAAACTTGTGTGTCTCAATTTCCAAGGTCATGTTTTGGCATACCGCATTTGCTGGTCTCTTCCCTTCTGTAGAGCTTACTCTGATGGGTCTTCTAATCCCTTGATAGGATATCTTATTTTTACTCACAAAGTCTTTCGATATGAATGAATGTGTAGCCTCAGCATCGAAAAGTACTCGTGCAGAACATGAGTTGATCAACAATTCTTCAATAACTGGGTTTGGTCTCTTGAGAACTCTCTCACTATTTATAGAGAACACATGTCCCTTTCGGAATTGAGTTGGCTTGGTACCAATACTAATCTTCTTTTGTGGACAGTCCCAAGAATAGTGTCCCATTTTCTTGCATTTGCAACACTCCACCTGACTGAGGTCTTTCCTGTTGGGTTTGGGGTGGGTGTTCTGACTACTGTTTTCTCCCATAAGGTGCTCATTTCCGAGGTCATAAACCTCTTCAGTATGGACGGGGCTGTGGTGTCCATGGTTGATGTGGCGATCAATTTCTCCATAAAAGTCGTGTCTATGAATATTATGACAATGGTGGTTATTGTCTCCATGATAGTTGAACTCAAAATGATTACGTTCATCATCTGAAGTGTGCAATTCCTGCTGTGATTCTGAGTGATGCTCTTCCACATTAAGCTTTCGCTTCTTGTTCGCAACCTGCTTCAGTTTGCTCTCCAAGGTTATCGCTTGGTCAACCAGTGACTGGTAGTTTGGGGTATATGCAACTGTCAATAGAATGGATAGTTCGTCATTCAGACCATTTAGAAACCTTTCTTTCCTCTTAGTATCTGTATCAACATCCTCCGGTGCGTAGCGCGACAGATTATTGAACTCATTCATGTATTCTATTACGTTTCGGTCATCTTGTCGGAGATCGAGAAATTCTTCCCTCTTCAGCTTCATCACTCCTGATGACACATGTGCTGTACGGAATCCTTTCTGAAATAAATCCCATGTCATCTCTTCAATGGGGTAAGTGATCTTGTAGCTGTCCCACCAGTCGGCTGCAGGTCCTTCTAGTAGATGTGCCACGAATCTAACCTTCTCAGCATCTGTACATCCGATGGTCACTAAATCCTTATTCACTGAACGAAGCCAATCATCGGCCAAAATAGGTTCTATAGTTCTTGAGAACTTTTCTGGTCGAAGTTTTTAAGAATCTGATCAGCATATCCACTTGAGATGGTTGAGGTGCTGGAATGTCCTTGTTGTCTTCTTGGTTTTCGGTCATCAGCTGATTCAACTTCTTCTGTGCATCTAGTAACTGTTGTAGTGTAGGTATCACCGGGTTGTTGGAATTTGGCTGGGACATCTGTTTAGTTTAGTATGGATGAGTAGAGATAGAGGGATACTAAGAGAGAGTACTCCTACCCAAACAAGCAGATCAAGGCAATTCATCTTACAAACAACATCTTGCAAGCATCAAGCAACAATAAAACCAGTAATAGAGATAAAAACAACTTCTCCTACTTAATTTTCGAAATTATAGTTTGGATAACAAACAAACACAATAAAGGTTTTTCAAAATAAACACGTTAGTACTGCCATACCACAATTTGGTAAGTCAATACAATATTACGATAACGTTATTCGGGTAAAATGGTGGTCTCGTCTATCCCTTCCTTCAGTGCTTCAACATTCTCTTCTATTTCTTTGAGTTCGTCGAGGTACTTCGGGTGTTGTGAAGTCAAAATTTGAAGTCTTCTATCAAGGGACTTGATGGCTTCTCATAATTGTCATGTTGATCTTCAACGCCTTTGGAAACATTTCTGAGTTATGGTCATCTATAAATAAGATAAGATAACTTAGAAAGCAATTAGGTGAGAAGGTTACAAGAAGATATTAGGAAAGTTTTGGACAATAGAAAAATAACATTTGTTCCTATGGTCTTTCTTATCTCTAATCCAAACCTAGGGTTTTCGAGCCTACAGGCAACATTACGCTCTGATACCATCTGTAGCGCCCTTGCTTAGAAAAGCAATGACACATCGTGAAATATGCTATTCCCTGGATCGAGTACGGATAGCAATTCACAAATAGATGTAATACCATGCATCAATGTCAAATAATTATTACATCGCGAGATCCATAAAATATTCGTTACAAATTGCATAGCCAAAGGCTAGCTTGAATGCAAAGTTTGGCAGCGGAAACATAAGTAGCACAGAGAGCTTCATCATCTTCATGTGCCACTGGCATACATGTTGGTTGCAAGCTCGAAATGTAGACGTCCTCACTCGTCATCGTAATAACCTGCAACATTAACGTTGCAGCCCAGGGAATTTGGGCCAATACCTTGTGACAGGCCGGCAAGTGATACTTTGGTGGAATATAAAATGGCAAGTCTAATTCTATATGCATATCTGGCTGGTGGAGTTAAAGGCTATTGCATAAAGCCAATTTTGTCCTACTTTTCATAAAGCTTTTTCATTTCTCAACTTTCTATAAGACGAACCGGCATGAAAACCAGTGTCTCTTCTACTCTTGTACCCCATCAAATTTTATTTATGAAATTGGAATGAGGAGATTTTCCATCGACATCCTTGTCCAGCTGCTCAGAACTGTCCGTAACCGGGGACACGGCTATGATCATAGTTTTACACTCTCGAGAGGTTGTGCACTTTCACCACGAGACTTCATCAACCCATTCTGTCCTTGACCTTCTTGAAGTGAAAAGGAAAGGTGAAGATGAAGACGAGACCTTTGGGAAATGTTCCCCGGTTCCTCTGGGCAGACCCATACAAGATAACATCCGCTGAGAACTGCCGGAATCGGGGCCTATAACTTACTTAGTCAAGGCAGAGCCATAATACCAAGTGGCTGCACTGGAAGCAATCTAAATTTGGAGCGACTTAAATCTCTTTGTTCCTGGGTGGCCGTTCACAAGTGCACGTACTCAGGTATAACCATGGAAATGGCCCTGAGCAGCCACTCAACTTTGACCCACCAATAGAGCAAAACCAATTGCCACCCAGGTAGTTCATTAACTTGGTAGGGTTTTTTTATCCTTTCATACTACAATAAAACATTTCAGCATTGCATTTCTAACTTCTACCAAGTGAATGGGTTCCTAAATCAACAGGAATAAAGGGTTATATACTAAACAGGTTTGCATAGCAATATAGTAGTACACCTATCATGCATACTACTAAAATAGTCTACAATGCATATATAATAAAATAGTAGGTCTTTCATGAAAGGGTGTATGCACTTGCCTTTGATAGAAGTCGTTGCTCACACACTCTTTTCAACGTAACTCGTAGCTCTCCGTTCAATCTATACAATGCAAACAATTGACAATAAGCAACAATACAACAATCAAATAAACAAACATAGATGGAAACAAACAAAACTAGGTTGGCGGTCCAAGCTTCAATACATGATTCCATATGCAAAATGAATCAGATAATTGGGTTTAGGATTTTCGTTTGTGGTCAATATGAGAATGAGATTGCTCACCCAAAGCGAACGAATGTCGTTGTAGACGGGGAGAAAGATGTCCACGACACATGATGTAGACGGGTAGTCGACGTAGAATATCACACATGACCTCCGGGAAGTAGTCGATGTCGTGGAAGTAGCCAAAGTAGTCATACTCGGTTCATCGTTGTACGACACCGGTAGTCGTTCACGGTCGTCGTGGAAGAATTTGGCGGCTCCGGTCTTCGGGGTCGAAGGAGTTCACGGTGTCTTACACGGAGAAGTCGTCGGGTTTCACGGCGGGTTGGGAGCGGGTTCACGACAGGAACATCCAGGTTCATAGCACCGGGAGGAAAACACGACGGAACGCGTACGGAGACGGACACCGGAAACAAGACACGTCGGGAACGGTCGGGGCACGGAGGCATCCACGACATGGAGAACACACACGACGGGAACAAACGGAAGCACGACGGGGACGAAGACAACACGACATCGGGTACGGAGGGCACAAGGAGACGGATACACGGACGGAGACGGATGGTCGGAAGCACGACGGACACGGAGGCGGTCGTCGGGTCGGTTTCATGACGGGGACGTCGGGGACGGAACACGACACGACATCGAGGCGGAAAAATGACATGGTAGATTTTGGTGTCGGGTTGCGGTACACGAGGCGGACACGACGTGGAGGCACGTCGGGAGACACAGCAGCACGGAGACGGGGAACTGAGTCTGCACGACACGGAGACAACATCGGGGAACACGACAACGGCGCACCGGAGACGGACACGGGAACAACCATGATCCGGACCGTCGGGAATGGAAACGGAAAACGAAGACGTACGGATTCGGGCACCGGTTGGAAGACGGAAACGGACCGGGAACACAACGGGGACTGTTCGGAACACGTCGTCGGGAGCGGTGGGTTGCTTGTCGGAGGCGGTTGTCGGGGCAGAGGAGGTCGGACTCGTGCGGCCTAGCCCGGGCGAAGGAGGATGGCAACGGGAGGGAGCTGGGCCGCGGGCGGGATCGATGGAGGCGAACATGAGCGATGGTGAGCTTCGAGCGAGTCGGGATCTTCGTTTGGCTGCACAGAAAAAAACGTCCATGGGCATTAGGAGATGCGCAAAATCGAGGGAAGGAGAGGAGGTCAAGAATCTGTGGCGGGGACGCACTGAGTTGGCCGGAAGTGGAGGTTTACGACGCCGGACGAGCTCAACTCCGGCGAGCTAATTGGTCGTCCACGAGGCGTTTTGGATGGGGCTTTTAGGGGCAATAGATGGAGGAGATCAAGGGCTTCGCATAGGAAGAAACGGCACTTGATTTGGTGCTTTAAATCTCCGGGAATATAAATAGGAAGAAAAGGCAACGATGGAGTGTTCTCGGGCGTGATTCACGTCCGTGGTTGAAGATGACTGCTGATGTCATCATGACATCATCAATTTTTTTTCTTTTTCTTTTTCTGATTTTCTTTGTAACTTTTGATTTAGGCCTCCAAATCAAGTCAAATAAATTTGTAATTTTTTTTAAATTCCAAATATTTAAAATAGACATTTAGGAACTATTTTTGGTAAAAACAAAATTACCAAAATACCCTTTTGGTCAAATTTGCCTTATATGGCTAATTGGGGATATTTCCAAATTAAGGTTTATAAATATCCCAAAAGATTTAAATAAAAACCAGAGAAATAAGATGAGTAATATCATTCAAAATGATAACTCATTTTCATATTTAAAGATAGTTTAAGATAAAACATTTTATAAAACAAGGATTGGAAAGATGTTTAAATCATTTTCTCAAATAATTTAGGGTTTATAATATCCCCATATTATTTATTTTAAAACCAAATATCCAAGTGGAAAGTACTATTTGAAAACTCATTTAAATATTTTATTTCCAAAACATTAAAGTTGAGATTTGAAGATAAAGGAATATTTAATTTAAAATATAACTTTGAAGATGTCAAAACAATCTTCTATAAAAGCTTTTCTTGATTTTTGGAGACTTTATTTAATTATTAATAAAAGTTTTAAATTTTTGTGATTTTTAAAACATTCCAAAATTTGGGATGTTACAAGACCGGCTGCGTCATATAGAAGAAACGATGAAGCGGCAGCAGGATCAAATTGACCGACTTAGCAAACAAGGCACTGCCGGCCTATCTCAGCAGCACGTTGTAGAAGCTGCAGTCGATGGTACCGACCCATCATATCGGAAAAGCAGCGTGGCTTCGAGCGTGGTCCCGGCTGGTGATGATGATGCACAGATGACGGATCCTCTTCGTCGCTACCCAGTGGATGATATCACGGAGAGCACACCTTGTGAGCTACATGTGAAAGTGTTCAACATAACCATGAAGGTGGCGGTCGGCTATGCCGTACCAATTGGACCTACACCAACTTTCCATTGCTCCCCGGTTCCTCATGGCTACGCTATTGTCGGGGTGGATGAAGTTAGTAAAGGATTTGAGGAGCTAAAACTGGAACACCCTGCAGGTGAAGATGGGGAGGTGGTTGAACTTGGAGAAGCCAGGAAAGGGACTATTCTATGGCCAAAGGAATTCATCGTGCTTCCAAACTGGCCGCCAAGGCCATCGACTCCTCACCAGTCTCCAACGCAACAGTCCTCTCCACCGCCGCTGCCTCAGGCGCCGTCTCCGCCGCCTCACCACTCTCCAACGCAACAGTCCTCTCCACTGCCGCCGCCTCAGGCGCCGTCTCTGCCACCTCACCACTCTCCAGCGCAGCCATCTCCGCCGCCGCGTCAGTCGTCTCCGTCCACTCAGGCTCAGCGTACCACTGCTGGTACTACGAGGAGTGGTAACCGATCACCGAAACGTAGAAGGTCACCCCTCCCAAAAGTACCTCATAAGAATCTTCCCAAGAGACCTTATGACTATACGGTGGAGGAAAATGAGGCGATCGTAAAAGCCCAAACGGACGAGTGGTTTGCTAACTTGAAGAGAAAGAAGCCGAAAGCGGCAGAGTTCCCCGACACCCTAGAAGAAAAAGCAGCCGTCTTGAAAATGTTGAAGACCCTTAAAAAACCCCCGCCAAAGCTGACACCAGACTATGACCGCTCTATTCTCAAGTCGGCTCAGGCAAATAAACGGCGGCCGAAGAAAGATAGTGCAAGCCGGAAGTCAGTTGCCCAACTCGGAGAACAGCAAAAACAATCGTGCCCCCCGCTCAAAGTGTTTTCCGATACCGAGGTGGGGTCGAGCAAACGTGCGGTCGGCATCGATCCTGAGTTTGTTGCACTGTACGGAGAAGCAGCCTCTGCTCAGGGCTTGTCTATTGCTCAGTAGTTAAGCCAATTACAATTCCACGAAGACATAGTTCCAAAATACAAATACCGGCACGGGCATCCTCTCGTCAAACCTGAGTTAGTCAAAGATCTACCAAAAAAAATGCGAAGATTGCATAGTTGGTACATGACAGACTCAAAGAAAGGGGGAAATTGGATCCACGTGGGATATAAGAACGAGCATTACGGGCGATCTGGCGTGGTAATGATTGAATTTTCTGAATTATTTCAGTTATACCAACAAGACGCCCTTGACAAAGCTGTCATCAGTGCTTATTGTCTGTAAGTATTATTTCTGTAATTAAGTCTCTAGCTAGCTCACCTCGTTCATTGCATTTATAATCTTACTCATCACTATATTAATTATGCAGAATGAAGATTCTCCAATGCAAAAGAGGACAAATCTATCACATTGGGTTCGTTGACCCAAATTTCGTTCATGAAAAAAGTCTCCGTGATTTTTACAACGAAACAGAGAATAACTTGGTAAATGCGTTATGGTTTAACGAAACCAAAAGAGAAATACTATTTCCTTACAACTTCAAGTAAGTGTTACTGTCTTCTACACATTCTATTTCGCTTAATTTCTAGATGTTAAGTGTATAATTGATGACTTATGCGTGCGCAGCTTCCACTTTATTCTGCTAATCATTATGCCTGACAAAGGAGTAGTACAAGTCATGGACTCCTTACATAAACCCCTTGAGAAGTGGGCGGACATGCAGGAATGCCTCCAGAGGTAATTTCAATCATTATGGCACTATATCGGCAACTTTCCGTTCATTTACTGATAGCAAGTAATTAATATATAACTCCTTTATTCATTTCCTTTGCCGGGCAGGGCTTGGAAACGATTCACCGCCAGGGCTAGGGGTGATTGGGTGAAGGAGCTTACATTTAAACCAATAAATGTAAGTACTACTACCTAGATCCATGCATCTCTTTGATTCTAGTTCAATACCATTACCATTTTTTGATCGAACTCTGTTCCCGTTAAGTGCTTGAGCCAGGGAAGTGGGAATCATTTATGTGGATACTACGGTTGCGAGTTCATTCGTCAGACGTGCTATGAGAAGGGCAGAATCTTAGAACAACTTGAAGTGCGTATGCAATATTCATAATTTTAGTTTATTGCCATCAATTGTGTTTACTTTCATTCATATATATTGACACTTTTTTAATTAGATCGAACGGTTGCGGGAAGGCCTTCTACCACAGGATCGCATACGAGCAATTCAAGAGGAAATTGCCGGATTCTTAGATGCGGAGGTCCTAGATCCGAAAGGAGAATACTACCATAAGATTTAAATTAAATAGTGAATGTAAAAGAGATGTATATATATAAGAATGAAACTCGTGTGTACTACATGTACCGTTTGTAATATGTTTGACCAAGCACGACGAATGAGATGTGTGTAATATATTCGTTGCGATGATGTGTAATAGTGGTTCCTCTTATTTAACTAGTAGTGGCATTTTTTTTAGTTTTAAAAATATTTAATTTAAGTTTTTTAAACATGCATGCATTTGACATAATCAAATAGGTCTTATTTTTCTGAACATTTTGGTATTTTATTCATATTTTTATGAATTACAGAATAAGCATTATTGATTTTACAAATTTAAACAATTTTCTGAAATTTCTGAAAAAAGTGAAAAAATCTGACGGGCCAATAGTCCCGGTTCGTAATACGAACCGGGACTAAAGCCCCTCCGCCCGGATGGCCCACGCGCTGCCACCATTAGTCCCGGTTCGTGTCCCAACCAGGACTAGCATTAGTCCCGATTGGCTAGTCCCGGGTGGGGAACCGGGACTAATAGCCCAAACCAACCGGGACAATAGGGTGTTTTTCTACTAGTGATACCATTATTACTTACAATGATAGATAACTTAAACTTGCTTTGTTTCCCAAGTTGAGTAATCATGGTGTAGGTACTTGTATTCAAGGGGCATGAGACATCTAACCTTTACTTTATCAACTAGTTTAGTGACCCGCGCGTTTGAGCGGCTAGATTTTGTTTCTGAATCTGGTGGTGTGCAAATATGCTAAGGTCGGGGTTTAAAGAATCAATTGAATATTATATAGAAATAAATTTTGAGATAGATGCATATTTAATAAAAAAAACTTTGCATCTAAGTTGATTGATATTTTATTATATCAACGTTGAAGTTGAATGAGTGTGATATAATCTTGATTTCCAAATCTCTACGGTGATACATTGGATGTCTCATGACGGTCAAATTAGACAGAAGAAAATGTCAATCTATTTACAAATTTAGCCGACCAAAATAAAAATTATTATATTAGTGCTATAGATTTGCTATAGTAGAATCTATCGAGTGTTAATTACTAATTTGGTATTTCCAACATCATGTCAGTTAGACGACTACATTGTCGGCCTAATGTGGTTTGCTATTTAAATCAAGCACGTACAAATCAAAAAGCACCGTACTTGCCTAATTTTGTTTGCTATTCTAACTGAGATTAATCATTGATGACCTCAGCCATGACATGATCATAACATACAATGCGATGCTTTATGCGTGCGTGTCCTTGTGAAAAATGTTGTGTATTACCCGCAATTTTTTTTGTTTTGTATGCACCTTAACACATTATTTTTTCTTGCTGCTTGAAACTCTAACTTAGTCGGCTAGATCCGTATGGAAATAATCAACGTACAACCATGGACAAAGTATTTTCAGGGTTGTCCATTACGTATGCAAACTCTCTTCTCCTTTATTTTGTGGGGATGGCTAGCTTACGGTCACCCGGCCGTCCGGTCGATTTTCCGACAGCCGATCCCCCGATTCAGGAAAACCCACCTATTCCCTTTTGGGCCCACGCGCTGCCGCTGCTTGCGTTTCCTGGGCTGTTCCCTTTCCGATTTCTTCACTGCTGGGCCGGTTTTTGCTCCTCCCATCATTATTTTTTTATAAACTACTAGGCTATTCCCTTTTTGGGCCGGTTTTTGCTCCTCCGAAACTTGCCAATGACAGCCGAGGATATGGACATGATCAGGGCAGAATGCGATTTCGACCATGGCGGGGTATTTTGCTACTACCTGGGAAACATGAGTGCGTTTGCAATACTGCTATCAGCATCTTTTGCTTATATACTCTCGTTCATTTACAGGCATGGGTCACACGGTCGGAAAAAAATAGAACAGAACAAAGAGAACAGAGCAGAATACCGCACCTTGGAATGTACAGACCTACGAATTAGGAATAAATCTCCGGTGTGCGCCGCCCACAGAACGCGAGCTCCTGATGATCCATCGTCTGGAGGAAATCGTCTGAATGAGAATGCGTCCGATCCAGTTAATCAAATTCCCAATACATATTTAAAAATCCATCCGGGAAACAGAAAAAGGGAGAGCGGACCGAGCAGCTGCTCCCAATCCCCATCCACGCGCCTCCCACCCCGGCGAGAGCGTCCTGCGACCTCACCCGGGCGGCGCGGCGTGAGGGCGACCTCACCCGCAAGCGGGGCGGCGCAAGTGGCAGCGGGCTCCTCCCGAGTCCAGCGGTGGCCAGAACTCCTCTCGAGTCCAGCCGAGGCTGGCGCGAGGGGCAGCCGGGCGACGCGGCGCGAGGGCGACCTCACCCACGAGCGCGGCGGCGCGTGAGGTGGCCGGCGGAGCACGACGGCAGGCTGGCCAGGAGCCGCTGCAGGTGCGCGCGCGGGACGGGCCGACCACGCGCTTCTCCAGGAGGAGGCCGCGGGACGGGCTGGCCACACGCTTCTCCGTGTCCGTCCAGGAGGAGGCCGTCGGCGCCGTGTCTATCCACCGGCGCAGGCCCCTTGGCTGCCGCCACCACCGCCGGCCTCGCCTTCTTCTCCTCCCCGTCGCGGACGCCGGACGGATGCGGCGAGCAAGCGCGGACGGAGGCGCAGATCGAGGCGGACACGAGCAGCAGCAGATCCCAATCCCCATCCACGCGCCTCCCACTCCGGCGAGAACGGGACCGAGCAGTTGCTCCCAATCCCCATCTCACGCGCCTCCCACCCCGGCGAGAGCGCGACCGAGCAGCAGCAGATGTCGAAGAAGAGCAAGCGTGCGCGGGGAGGAGGTGACCGTGGATATCCGTATGCTGGAGTTTGGCAAGTAGGTCGTGCTCAGGCCGCAGCGGCGGATGCGGTGTACGAGGTGCCTCGTCGAGGAGGAGATGAATAGGCACATGCGCGGATGCGCCCGTCGCCTCTGATTCGTCTCCTCTGCGCCGCCCGCCGCCCGCCGCCGCCACCCCGACGCCGTCGTCGTCCAGGACGCCCGAACCTGGATCGGCGACCTCTCGGGAGCCGCTTCCTACCGGGACGGCAGCGAGGAAGACGGATCGAGATGCAGAGCGATGGATCCACGGGGAGTTCCGTCGCGGGGAGAAGAAAGGGAACAGAGGGAACCAAAAATAGAAATAGACATCTAATCCGAAAAGGGAATAGAAGCCCACGCGAAGCGACGGAGCGCGCGGTCGGAAATAACCGGACGTACGGTCACCCGGAGAAGAGCCCGTTCGTTTATTTTGTTAATCTATGTACGCAAACTCTTCATATCCTCTTGCACGTGGTGCATGTAATCTCTTCCGATTCCTTCGCTTTTTCCTATGTGATCTCTATCTCATGCAATATGACAAATACGTTTTTTTAGACTCAAGGAGGAGATATATTTGGTCTGGCATATTATCTAACACGTAGGTCTTTCTTTGCTACACGGCAACACAAACGTGTTTAGCGCTTTTAATTAGACGTGTCCGGCCGGAGCGTGTTATTGACTGGTGCGGCCGTTTTCGATACTAACACATGTTTTTTTTTCTGCCGTGCATAACAAACGTGTCAGATGTGAAAAGTTGTACATGGTATTGTTGTGCGTAACTTTTACATCTTTCAATCTCAGCCGTTACAATCTAAATGAACAATGTATGTAATTTCAGCTTATGTGGACGAACGTGGTAGCTTTATTTTCTATAGTTTTAAGTATATAATAGATAGATGCCACTACTCATATTTGATTTCACATTTAACTTTAATCATTCAAGATGCTATGATAGGGGAATGAGAGCTTGACACCAAGTATTACCATTGCAATCAATAACTTAATTATAATAGTTTGGAGGATAGATGAAAGTTATGCATGTTTGACCTCTACTCATTTATACATCTTTTTCAAAGTGTCCACCTTTTATATTCAGATTTTCATCTACACTCTATGGACCACAAGTATGCAAAAGTAAGAACGTTAATATTACTATCTTTTATGTTACACTTTGTGAACTATCATTGAACATCCTTGCATTGAATACTTGATATCACTTTATAAACTGTTTGCATATTGCTATTTCTTTGAATAGTGAATCATTTGACTTTATGTAGCAGTAGCAATCATCTTTTATATCCATGTTGTTATTATATTGCAAAGTTCATGTTAGTTTTATCACTTTCATACTCGAGAACGAGCATGAGTTAAGCTTGGGGATGTTGATGCATGTAAAATGCATACATGAATTTTGCATTATAATTCTCATATTTCAATCATATTTGCATCATATAAGGGTTATATCATTGTTTTATATTGATTTTCGGGATAATTCACAGTTTCCCCATTTATTTGGAATTAACCCTGCACTGGCAGAAAACCCTATTTTCTATATTTTGATGTTTCAGGGACCCAAACGACGTCCAAATGAGCTGAAAATTTACGGGGATCATTATTTTGAAGAAACAAAGCATTAAGAAAAAGGATGGAAAAAAGTGGAGGCCAGAAGGCCGAAAGGGGGTGCCCCACGCGGCCCCTGTACCAGGCCGCGTGGGCCCACCTCTTTTGGCCCTCGTGGCCCCGTTTGCGTCGATCCTTCGCCCTGAAGCTTCCTCGTGACCTAAAAACGACTATAAAAATAGTCCCCCGACGTTTTCCAGAGGGAGGCGGCGGAGAAACACCAAACCAGGAACAGAGAGTCAGAAGGCTGCCGCCGGAGAAGATCGGAGGGGGGAAACGCCGCCGGAATCCACCTCCGGAGGGCTCCACCCCCCTCCGGCGTGATCATCATCAACATCTACAGCAAGATCATCTCCATCTCTCCACTGTAAACTCTTGGCAAACATGATGTATGATGCAATATACTTTTCCCATGATCTATTGTGTCTCTCCATCTATGTTTGAGAAGTGATTTGTTCATGCCAATAGTGAAATAGTTCGTTGATTGGTTGCATACAAGTTTTGTTATCTTTTATGATTGTCTTGATGTACAATGTATGAGTGCACGCATATGTTGGGGAATGCATGTAAGGTGATCACTGGTAAGGTAATGGAGTGAGGAGGACTTGGGAGGACAAGTAAACTCAAGATCGAATCATGAAGTTACATCTATTGGGGGATATATGGGAGACCCTAGAACTTAAGGCTATGGTGAGACAATTATGTCTTAATAATTCTTGTGCTGCACATTTAATTGGCCATGAGATCCATCATAAGAGTTGTGTAATTTGCTCATTCACTTGACTACACCTATTTATGACTCCCCCCTAGAAGAAACAATTAAGACTAAAACATGTGCTTCACTAATTGTGACAACCACACGAATGAAATAACAATTGCTAGAACATTTGCTCCCTTGAGATATTTAATACTTGAGATTCTTGCTACTTGTTACCTTGATAAAACTGCTCTAAGATACTTGCATTAGAAACTTGTTGCTAGATAAAACTACTCCACATCACTTGCATCCATCAGTTAGTTATTTTCATACTCTAATTTATTGCTTTGCATAAAACGCCATATAAGAGGGTTATAGGGCTTTAGAGAATAGATAGTTTACCTTCAGCTCCTCGTGGGTTCGACACTCAAATACTTATCGAATTGTGCTACAGTGATTCCTTGCTCTTGGGGATTATCAGTATCACAGAAAGTTCAAAATAGCATGTAAGTAAATTTCCACCATGAATGATGCATGGCTTAGATTAGCGGCCCAGGTTTCTCTCTAACCATTCATACAAACTCATTTAAACTTACTCTATTTCCACATTATTTCACCATGATAGGCATCCATAAATAAAAGTACATGATATCAACTAAATAAATGATGGAACATGTTGAAAGCTTTGCATGTGACAGCACATATGGGCTAACTCCCAACCTTAAACATTTATCAAGCCACTATCATCATAATATTAATCACAATGGTTCATGTTTATTAAATGCAATAAAAGTAAAGTGTGCATCAAGTTCGTGAGAGCTTTTTAACCAACTTTTCTCATTACAATAAATAACATAATCATTTTCATTTAGAGGTATAGATAACACAAAAATCATGATAAACATACTTGGAATAGCATAAAGCTAATACGTAGATATGGTGGACTCACTGGAAAAACTTTGGTTGAAGGTGTTGGAAACAAGTTTTTACTTGTTGGAATTTTTGGGCTAGCAATAGGGAGAAAGATGACCATCTAGATGCATGCATGAGTGTCCATAGAACTAACTAACTCATGTCAAACAAGGTGAAATAACATACAGCATCAAAACATGAATAAAAGATAGCTCATGATAAAGCATTTGCAAATTATTACACATAAAGAAGCTCATGAATCATGCAACTATATGTGTCATTAAAAATCAACTTAGACATCCCTTTTCCCAATACAATAAAAGCATGCAAGATATTTCAACCCATATTTCCATTAGCTTTCTCATATATAAATGAAGGTGTGGTGGTCTCACAAAATAAAAAGCAAAGTAAAAACAAACAAAAAGACGCTCCAAGTTTATGCGATAAAGTGTTTCAAATGAAAAACAGAAGTTAGACATGTGCAAACCGAGAGTATGTTGGTTCAGTGGGGATGTTCTCCACATCCCCAAGCTTATGGTTTTCACCATCCTTGGATAACTCATGGTGCATCTCCTCCAATCCCTGTGAAAAAACTTCAAAACACTGTTTCTCCCATTTCTTTTCTATGGGGTGATATTAGTAGAGATAAAGAAATAGGCTTCTTGCTGCATATAATCCATGGACTAAAATTCATATGAATGTTCAGAGAGTGTATAGTATTGTATGCTGATGCATCTAAAATGCATACATGAACTTTGCACTATAATAGTTATATTCCATTCATATTTGCATCATATAAGGGGTATATTACTGTTATTTAATGATTTTTGGTAATTAATAATGATTTCCCCTATTTATGGAATTAATCCTGCGCAGGCAGAAAACCCCTATTTCTTTCTTTATTTGTTTCAGGACCTTAACGACGTCATAATGAGCTATAAATTTATGGGGGTCATTATTTTGGAAGGAGGAAGACCTAGGAGCGAAAGAAGTCAACGAACGGAGGTCGGAGGACCAAAATAGGGGGTCCCATGCGGCTATAGTACCAGGCCGCATGGGCCCACCTATTTCATCCCTTGTGGCCCCGTTTGCATTGATCCTTCGCCCAGAAGCATCCTCGTGAACTAAAAACGCCTATATAAGAGGTCCCCTGATGTTTTTCGACGAGAGAGCCGCCACACAAGAGAAACAAGAAACAGAGACCAGGAGGCTGCAGATCGGAGGGGGGAAACTCCGGCGGAGCCCTGCCGGAGAGGTCTCCTTCTTCTCCATCGACATCTCCACCGTCTCCATGATGAAGAGGGAGTAGTCCACCTCTGGACTATGGGTTTGTGGCAGTAGCATATGTATCTCTCTCTCTCTTGAGCTGCACTAATTAGCACCGTATGAGCTGCTGAACATGATTACGGTCACCGTTGTATTACCATTGTGGTGGATCTTTCTATGAGTTAATATATGTTGAGATTGCAATATTTATTTTAGTTATGAAAGTAGATGCATATTATGTATCCCGTTCTTATATCCTTGTTATGATCAAGCATGTTTATGAGAGTGTGTGTGGGGGAACGTGTGCATTAGTTGGAGTAACGGGGGTGGTGAAGTGATAAGCTGACAACTTGAATATCATGATCCATTGGGTGTTTACCTTACTTTGTTGCCTCACTAGGGATAAACCAAAATACCATGTTGCAAGGTAGGAGGAGTGACATGCCTCTACCTAAGACTAGATCCATCATGTGTTTATTTTAACTTCATGTCATTAATCTTAAAGCTATACTCTGATGTTATCTTAATTACTAAGGTGCATGATTTAGTTCACATCTTGGTGGAGTATAAGTGAGACTAATAATCAAAAGGTCTCTATGTTAGGACGTGATGCCCATATAATTAGTAACATGTCATTGAACTTGTTTGCAATCTCATATATTAATCCTATGTCTACTTGTTTGCCACACTATATTAAAGAGAGAGAGCATGTGTGAAATCATGAACCCCAGTCCATTTTTAATCATAAGAAACACCTTTCCAACCATTTTTAAGCATCTTTTACATTCAGCCATTTTAAAATCAGAAAATACAAAAACACTTTTATTCATTGCATTCACATATAAAAACCCCAAAAATACCATCCATCGTCACTACTATCATCCTTGCATATTTATTTACCACCATTTCATTTTTATTTACTGTTTTGCATCATTTGTTATCTTAATATCATTCTCACACCTTGTGCTTGACAACCACTTGGTGAGGTTGAGGGCATAAAGCAATCTACTTTGTTTGCAGGAAATCTAGAGAAGGACAAGGAGATAAAACCCACACTACTGATTCCCCGAGAGTTCGATATTAAACCCTCGAGTCACCCTCGTGGGGAAAAACTTCCACTTCTACATACTCTGCACTTGGAGGCTCAACCTATCCCTTATATATATTATTATTTTCCTTTCAGGGTATCAAGAGTGCTTGTTGGCATAGTTGAGGGAGAAGAACACTCTCATCAATTCTGTCATCAACCGTTTTTCTGGCGCCGTTGCCAGGGAATCATAGCTGGAAGGGTTTGTCCAAGGATATCACAACAATGTCAACTTCATCACCAACTTGTGCTAACACCTAAGCTTCGGGAGGTTGCACCTACGTGAGCATCATCTTGTCCATCTTTACCTTCAAGCAAATTATTTTGTTTTGTTTTTGTCTTGCATATCATTTTTAGATTTCGGTTTGCATATTTTATTTTCAGTTTTGCATTAATTCGGTTTGCATTTTTTTAGTGTCATTTTATTTTCAGTTTTGCATAAAAAACTAAAACCCATAAAAACTAGTATTGTTTTTAATATGTATGATAAGCTATGGAGAAACTTTCTGGAATGTCTATGGGTAATGATTATTTTAAAAAGTATGACGCCTACTCTGAATATCAATCAACCAAAGAGGGAAATAGAGTGGGTAAATTGCTTAAAGCTCTTCACAAAATAGCTAATCAGTTTTGTGAGATACATGGTATAACTTGTTGCAATAGAAGAGTTGTTAAACATTCCCACTATCAATGCAGGTCTAATAGTGATCCTATAATTGCTTATTATCGTAAAGATGAATGTTTATGCCCTGATATAGAACAAGTTGAGAAATATATTGCTTATGTTGGAGCCCATGAGATAGACTCTCTTCTTGATAAATTTGTTGCAACCAGTCATGTAGCTCGTGAAATGAAAGGGCAAGTTTCTTTTATTCTCCAAATTTGCAAAAAGAATTTAGTGATAATGTTTATGTTAAAGAAAGAATTCTTGCTGCCACAGAAAGCACTAACATTTTGCAGGAAGAGGATGATGAAAACATAAGCTTGGAAGAGGAAGAAAGTGAAGAGGAGATTGAAATGGATATGTTCCAACCTAAGCTTGGGGAAGAGTTGGATCCCCCAACTTCACCATCAACAATTGATAGTAGCACTCAAACTCAAAAATCTTTTGTTATTTATAAGAACCCATGTTATGATGAATGTCAAACTGAAAATTCTATGGTCCTATATGATAACCCATGCTATTATGATAAAACTAATAATGCTCCTTTACTTTTTAATGATGCTACTAGTGAACTTATTGATGATAATGAGGAGTGTTGTTTAAATATGCTATATGATAATGTTTTAGATGATGGTCCTATGCTTATTGATAATCCTCAATGTTTAGAAGTTGTTACAAATTTATGTGAGGATAAAAATGATATACTTGCAGTTTGTGATGGTACTCTTACTCATGAAAGTCCTCCTTTGTTCTTAAATTCTCCTAGTTACACCATGGAGGAGAAATTTGCTTATGTTGAGAAATACTTATGTGGTTTGCAATTATCTTTAGTTCCAAATATTTGTTGCAACCATGATATTAAACTTTATATTGATCTTAATAATTATTTTGAAAGAGGGAAGCATGCTAATGAATTCTAAAATAAATTTAATGATCCTCTTTATGTGCCTATATTATCTAAGTTGAATGATTCTTGTGATTCTATGGTTGAATTTATTTCTTCTACTTGCAACTATTATAAAAGAGGAGGTAATAAGAACCCTCTTTATGCTACTAATAAATATATGCTGCAAGTAACTACTGTTAATATGCATTGTGAAATTTCTATTTATTGTGATTCATTCATATACAAAATGCCAATGCATAGAAAGAAAGTTAGACTTCGTTGTTATTACTTTTGTGTTTTGTTTTTCTCTTTACTAGGTTCCAACTTGACTATTATTTTGATTGGCTTGAGAGCACCATGGGATCCTGGTATTTGCATGAAAAACTTCCCAAGGAAGAAGGGCACAACTTTTAAGCTCCCTCATGAGCTTCATCTTCGGTAAACAACAAGTAAGTAAGCCTAGCTATATGGCTATAAAGAAAGCACTCCCGTAAAGCGCTTTCTTTATAGCCATATAGCTAGGCTTACTTACTTGTTGTTTACCGAAGATGAAGCTCATGAGGGAGCTTAAAAGTTGTGCCCTTCTTCCTTGGGAAGTGTTCCATGCATTTCTTATGTGGAAACTGTAACTTCACATTCCCTTTCTTTGAATCAATAATAGCCCCCTGTGGTACGAAGAAAAGGTCTTCCCAGAATAATAGGACTAGAGGTTTTATTCTCCATATCCATGATTAGAAAATCCACAGGTACAAAAGTCATATGTAACTCTACCATAACATCACTTACTTTTCCTAAAGCACGTTTAATGGTATTATCAGCAAGTGAAAGTTCAACAGAGCATTTTCCAAGATTCTTTAATTCTAGTACTTCATATAATTCTTTAGATAAAACAGAGACACTAGATCCTAGATCAAGTATGGCATGGTGTGTCTCTTTTCCAATAGTTACTAGCACCTTGGGGATCCATATATCCCCAAGCTTAGGTGGTATCATAGCTTCTTGATTGTATCTAGCAATTTTTTCTTTCAAGACATGATTAGCAATATAGGAACCAAAACCAGATTGGTTAACATCAATAGAAGGATCACTTGCAAATTTTTGTAAGATAGATATTAATTCATGCAAGTTACAATTCTCTAAATCAAGCAAAGGATCTTTAACTTCACTAAGCATCTTAACTTCTTCAACTTTTATTTCATTATGTTCAGTTTTACTAACTTCTTCTTTTGAAGCCATAAGATGAGACATAAAAGGTAACAGATATTCAGGATAATTTAGCAATTCATTCAGAGTTTCCTCCAAAGTAAGAGGAACATTTTCAGCAATATTAATAGAATTCAATCCAACCACAGGTGGTCCTTGTGGTTTTCCAGCAGACATACTCAATAAAGTGGCTTGATTATCAGCAAGTTTTGAAAGGGCTATGTCTAGTCCTGCAGCTTGGAGTTGTAAGTTTTTAATATCAGAACTAATAGAAGCAACAGACTTATTCAACTCTTGTATCATCGTATTATGACTAGCAACTTGTTCCATAAGAATTTTATTAGCCTCAAAATTATCATTACTTGATGACACAGGCTTCCATTTATCATTAGCATTAGGATATGGAACAAAAGGACGATTGTTGAGAACATATGGAGGTTTATTATAAGAATTATAATTGTTGTTACCATACCCATTGTTTCCATAATTCCTAATGAAGTTGACATCAATATTTTCAGAATTATTACCAACTAGTTCTTGCAAAGGAATATTTTCAACACTAGGTTTATTAAGCAAAGCAAGAATAGTATCCATCTTAGATGACAAATCATGAGTTTCTTCTATGGAGTTTACTTTCTTAGATGAACTAGGTGCTCAATCAGTATGCCATTTACTATAGTTTTGGAAAATGCTTTCCAATATATTCTTAGCCTCTACTATAGTTTTTCCCATAAAAGCACGTCCAGCAGAAGAATCAAGTATATTTCTAGACATGTAATTCAGACCATTATAAAAAGAGTGTAGTATGGTCCATTCATTAACTCCATGTGATGGGCAAGTTCTAAGCATAAGTTTTTTCCTATCCCAAGCCATAGCAACATGTTCATTTTCATTTTGCCTAAAAGATAGAATATTGTTTCTATTTTGCAAAATTTTAACAGGAGGATAGTATTTCTTAATGAAAGCTTCTTTCAGATCATTCCAAGTTTTAATGCTATCAGTAGGTAATGAATGCAGCCACTCCTTAGCTTTTCCTCTAAGTGAGAAAGGAAATAATTTCAGTTTTAGAACATCACTTTCAACATTCTTAAATTTTTGTATGTCATAGATTTCAACAAAATCATGAAGATGCATAGAGGCATCCTCCACAGCACTACCACCAAATTGCTCCCTAGTTATCAAGTTCAACAAACTAGGACTTACTTCATAGCTATCAGCTTGTATCTCAGGTGTGGTAATAGGTTTAGCAATAAATTGATCATTTGGAGTATTTGTGTAGTCACACAACTTAGTCCTATCACCCATTTTAGCAAGTTTTTATGTGTTTTTAATTTTTTATGCAAAACTGAAAATAAAATGACACTAAATAATGCAAACCGAATTAACTAATGCAAAACAAAATGCAAAACTGAAAATAAAATATGAAAATCGAAATCTAAAAACGATATGCAAGACAAAAACAAAACAAAATAAATTGCTTGAAGGTAAAGATGGACAAGATGATGCTCACGTAGGTGCAACCTCCCCAAGCTTAGGTGTTAGCACAAGTTGGTGATCAAGTTCACTTTGTTGTGATATCCTTGGATAAAACCTTCCAGCTATGACTCCCCGACAACGGCGCCAGAAAAACACTTGCTGAAGGTGGAATTGATGAGAGTGTTTTTCTCCCTCAACTATGCCAACAAGCACTCTTGATACCCTGAAAGGAAAATAATATATGGGATAGGTTGAGCCTCCAAGTGTAGAGTATGTAGAAGTGGAAGTTTTTCCCCACGAGGGTGACTCGAGGGTTTAATATCGAACTCTCGGGGAATCAGTAGTGGGGATTTTATCTCCTTGTCCTTCTCCAGATTTCCTGCAAACAAAGTAGATTGCTTTGTGCCCTCAACCTCACCAAGTGGTTGTCAAGCACAAGGTGTGAGAATGATATTAAGATAATAATGGATGCAAAACAGTAAATAAATATGCAATGGTGGTAAGTAAATATGCAAGGATGGTGGAAACAATGATCGATGATATTTTTGGGGGTTTTTATATGTGAATGCAAGAAGTAAAAGTGTTTTGTATTTTCTGATTTTAAAATGGCTGAATGTAGATGATGCTTAAAAGTGGTTGGAAAGTTGTTTCTTATAATTAAAAATGGACCGGGGTTCATGGTTTCACACATGCACTCTCTCTTTAATATAGTGTGGCAAATAAGTAGACATAGAATTAACATATGAGATTGCAAACAAGTTTAATGACATGTTACTAATTATATGGGCATCACGTCCTAACATAGAGACCTTTTGATTATTAGTCTCACTTATACTCCACCAAGATGCGAACTAAATCATAACACCTCAGTAATTAAGATGACTCAGAGTATAGCCTTAAGATTAATGACATGAAATGAAAATAAGAACATGCTGGATCTAGTCATAGGTAGAGGCTTGTCACTCCTCATACCTTGCAACATGGTATTTTGGTTTATCCCTAGTGAGGCAACAAAGTAAGGTAAACACCCAATGGATCGCGATATTAAGTTGTCAGCTTATCACATCACCACCCCCGTTACTCCAACTAATGCACACATTCCCCCTCACACACTCTCATAAACATGCTTGATCAAAACAAGGATACAAGAACGGGGTACATAATATGCATCTACTTTCATAACTGAAATAAACATTGCAATCTCAACATATATTAACTCATAAAAAGATCCACCACAAAGGTAATACAATGATGACCGTAATCATGTTCAGCAGCTCATACGGTGCTAATTAGTGAAGCTCAAGAGAGAGAGAGAGATACATATGCTACTTCCACAAACCCATAGTCCAGAGGTGGACTACTCCCTCTTCATCATGGAGACGGTGGAGATGTCGATGGAGAAGAAGGAGACCTCTCCGGCAGCGCTCCGCCGGAGTTTTCCCCCTCCAATCTGCAGCCTCCTGGTCTCTGTTTCTTGTTTCTCTCGTGTGGCGGCCCTCTCTTCGAAAAACGTCGGGTGGCTCTTTATATAGGAGTTTTTAGGTCACGAGGAAGCTTCGGGAAGAAGGATCGGCGCAAACAGGGCCACGAGGCCCAAAAGAGGTGGGCCCATGCGGCCAGGTACAGGGGCCGCGTGGTGCACCCTCTTTTGGCCCTCCGGCCTCCGTTTGCTTGCTTCCTTCGCTCCTAAGTCTTCCTCCTTCCAAAAAAATGATCCCCGTAAATTTATAGCTCATTATGACATCGTTAAGGCCCTGAAATAAATAAGAAAAGAAATAGGGTTTTTCTGCCTGCGTAGGATTAATTCCATAAATAGGGGAAATCATTATTAATTACCAAAAATCATTAAATAACAGTAATATACCCCTTATATGATGCAAATATGAATGGAATACAAGTATTATAGTGCAAAGTTCATGTATGCATTTTACATGCATCAACAATCACCTAAAGATTCAACTTCCTTGAACCCTTTTTTGCAAATGTACCTGCACGACGATGCTACTATGTTGAGGTCAACATGCATGGATTATCTTCATATAATGCACCAACCAAAGAACCAATGTGTTTTACATTTCGACCAATTGAATGTTGAATTACAAGCCACACATTTACTTGCAAGTTTTGGTGTTCATTCATGACATAACCCAAGGTTTCACCATTTTTAACAATATGAACTCATAGATGAAACTTTGACACATAAATTTGAACAAAACCAGTGCAATTTGGTTGTCCTGTATTACTAACATGATTTTAGGAACATTACATATATAGTTTTTAACTTTTAATGATTCAAATAATCTTTTGGTATTATATACGACAATAAATAAATAAATAATGTACATATGCTCAAATTTTCCTTCTTCCCTCCACTTCTTACCCGGCAATTCAACTTCCCTCCTAAATTTCGGAAAAATTTCGTTCCCTCCACTTTTCCCCGCCCCACACAGCTATTTTTTTTCGCCCGCGCTACTATAAATACATCATGCTACCCAACCCCCTTAATTCCGTTCCCTGTGAATTGCCACGTAAAAATTAATTCCCTCCCTCATCACTCTCTACCTCGCCAGATCCACTCTCTTCGCCGGCAGTTGCTACCATCTCGCCGGCAGGGTATCCGGCACCTGCCATGACCGGTCCCCGGAAACCACCCAAGGCTCGCGATCCTCCCAAATCTACGCCGAAGAAGGTCATTCAGAAACGCCAAGGTGATAAATCTAGCCCACATTTCAGTACGCACTAGATGGATCGTTGCCAGTTGTTAGACTAGGGTACGTGATGTTAAGAACTACATGCATAAGAATTTAGGTTTACGTACGTTCTACTAATTTACACGATCGCATCTAGGGTTTTAGCGACATTAGATTATTTTTGTTACCACGATCGCATCTAGGATTTTACAAAAGGAATTCTTTACGTAATATCTACATGTACTACAGAAGAGGATCTGCGATTTTTATCAATCTTAGATCTGAAACATTGCATGAAATTTTAAGTTAAATGAACGAGATCATATATTTGTTATGTCCATTAATTTCAGGAAATCATATACTCGCTCCGATCTGCAACGTACATTGACATGAAAACAAACTTCTCATGTCTATTCTAAATTAGGCCACTTCATTATTTCTGCAACCTAACACATAATTCTGAAATTGCTGTCACGAATTCCTACAAGCTAATACAAACAATTCTTTTCATTCTGTTCCAGCTGCTAAAGAAAAAGAGGCAGTACCTGCAGATGAGTTAGAAAGGAGAAAATGGATGGAGGAAAATGCTGCTCGTCTACAGCAAGCTATGGAAGCCAAATTTGCTGTTGGAGGTCTTAATCCACAAGATTTCAGAGAGTTTGCCCGTACCTTCATGTATGGTGGGATACAAAGCGGGATTAATCAGAAACAAATCGAGCCACAACCTCAAGACAAGGACCTACAAGCTGACCCTGCATATCAACCAGATGATGAAGAGCTAGCCAATGAAGATGATGAATTTGATACAGATGAGGAGGAGCGCAATGTCTCAAAGTGGCCATCTCAGGTCTAACATGTTTATTAATTCGCAAATTGCTTATCTAATTCATGGTAGTGGTACTATATTCATAATTATGTCTTCATGCATTATCAAACAGGGTGTGGATGAACCTGCACCTGCAGCACATAATAAGCATGTCAAAAACGTTGTACCTTCATCCACCATTTCAACAAGATCAAGAGCACCTACTGTCACCGAACCTGCGGCCTCAGATACGCCTACGAGGACAGAAGAAGGCAACACTGAGGAGCAAAACACACTTACAACGCAGAATCGTACTTCTGATGGCAGCAACTCACCTGACGACAATCAAATTGTTCCGTTTCAACGCAAAGGTACGAACATCAATACTTTACATGTTTTACTGCTACATATTTACAAATATTAGGTCAAGTTTAACATATTTTGTGTCTTAAATTCAGATGCATTGTCAAACTCGGTCAAGTCAAAACTGAAAGGACAAGGACGCAAACCTACCATGGGGCATTCACTCCATGAATGGACAAAAAAATGGTGGAAATAAAATGCAAATTGACTTCACTGCAGGCGTGAGGAGACCCAAAAATCCGCTGCATGCAGCAAAACTTAGCTCTGAGGTTGGTATGCATCCGTAGCGATAAGATGCCCCTTGCAACCCACTGGAAGCTGTGCGACAAAGATAAGAGTCTACAAGAGGTTGTTCCTTCTACGATTAAAAAAGTTGCGGTGAGTCTAGTCTCTTCATTTATATTAATCAGTTTGTTACATGGTTAACAACCTAATTTCTGCATATGCAACACTCTTTTGCAGGAAAAGTTTGTGATGGACACAACTGATGAAGTGGCCAAATCAGTGTGCACAGAAATGATACAAAATAGTATTCGGCAACAACGATATAGGCTTAAAAAAGTGTACTGGCCCAAGATTCAAAAGCTTACTCCTGAGCAACCTTATTCGATGAAGCCAAGTAGTGTAGAAGAGAATAGTTGGAAAGAACTTGTGAACAGATGGTTTGATGAGCACTACCAGGTACATAATTCATATGTCTTTCAGCTACAGCTACTTAATTCATACATATTTATTTTTATGGATCACTTAATTAATTCCACCTACTGAATACAGGAAATGTGTGTCCAGAATGTAAATAACAGAGAAAATGTGAAGCAGCACCATACAACTGGATCCAGAAGCTACATTGCCCAGTACGAGCATGTTGTAAGTATTACAACTAGGTCCATGCAATTCCTAGCTACTTGTACTGCAAAATATAATTTATAGAACTGATACTCAAAATTTACTAATCCTTGTAGAAGGCTCAGAACAAGGAGCAGGAAACATCACCAATTGAATTTTACAGAATAAGCCACACTAACAAGGATGGTGTGATGCCTCAGGAAGCACAACATGCTTATGTAAGAAATATTTAACAACAACACAAATTTATTATTAATGTCTCGGCATACTAGCATTTTAAACATTTGAATCTAATTGCAGGAACAAATGGTGTTAAAAAAGATGGGACCACACCCAGAGGATCATCCTGTACAAACAGATGTGATGATTGTTGAACAAGTCTTGAAGGAACAGAGCTCCTCGAGCTCTAGCACATTCCTGTCAAGATTGGGCATGTCATCATGCTCCCAGAGATACACCATTTCTAAAGAGCGCATTAGAGAGCTAGAAGAGAGGCTTGCTGATTAGGAGCAACAATCATTAGTGGCAGCTGAAAGGTATCAAAATGATCTGGAGTCAAGGATGCAAGCCCAGGAACAAAAATTTGAAGAAATGAAAAGGAAGCAGGATGAAGAACTAGCAGCTCTCAAGAAATCTCAGGAAGAGAAGAGTCTGGCTTATGAAAAGAGGCAACAAGAAATGGATGCCCTGCATAGTTTGCTCTTAAGGACGTCGCAGCAATCATCGCAGCCCAACTGATGAACATCACCGCCATCCTGATGCATCTTCCTTAATAAAGAACAGTGCTAGATGCTACTTTTTCCTGTCTTATTCACCTCATTGTCTTACATCTGTTTGTGTCTCTCAGACTTACAGTATGTGTGCCACTATATTTGCTATAATATTGATTTGGTTCCAATTTTATATTTGTTTTCAATTGTATTTCTTTGCAAAAAAATTGCCAGAAAATTACATTTTTACAAAATTCTTTTCTATTCCAACGATGACGGAAAACGTGACACCGTCACCACAATCTGGGCCCACCTAACAGCAATGTATGGGCCCACTTCTCGCAAAATGAAATGGTCCCACCTGTCAGCATTTTGTGGGTCCCACTTACAATAAAAAATTGGGTCCCACTTACCAGAAAAAAAATTGGGTCCCACCTGTCAGGAATAAGTGGGTCCCACTAACCAGAAAAAATGTGTCCCACCTGTCAGGATTAAGTGGGTCCAACTTGTCAGCACGGTCCTAGCCCACATGACATCATGTGACGTCACAGCATCTGGACCCACTCATCAGCATCCAAGTCACCCCAGCTGGACCCACATGTAAGAAGCCACGTTAGCATATGTTGACCAGTCGTACACTCAAACTCAACCTAATAGTGACAAATTTGCATACAAACGGTGACAAATCAGGCTGTCACAGATTAACCATGATCATTGACAAAAATTCCTACCGTCACAGATTCAATTTAATCAGTGACAAAAAATTTCATCTCGTCATCCCATGAATCTATGACGGTTAATCAGTGACAAACCTAATGACGCACCATTTTTGTCATCCACAATTAACCAGTGACAAAAATGGGCTAATAAGTGACAAAAGAAGTTTGTCACTAAAAGTCATTTCCTTTGTAGTGTTTTTTCTTCCATGTATACGCACGGTATTGTAATTGTTTTTTTTTAATGTTTGGATTGGTCTGGCCCACGTACATGGCTACGTGAATAACGGGACAGCTTTATATCTCCAAAATAATATGCTTGTACATGTTACATAAAATTAATCAATCTCAGCCATAAACTTTAGATCTAACTATCCAAATTAATCTGGGTGATGTGCCTCAACGTGACGTCTCTATTAGACAACTGTATATTGCTTTTAGTATATAATAGATTGGTTCAGTGAGAACATTGCAGCAGGTACACTGTAGTATTTGCGTCAAGATTTGGTCTCTATTGGTCAGATCAGGAGGGGTTCTCTACGTCTGGGTGTCAAGCATTTTAACCACAATCCAACCTTAGACGAGGGAAAAGTTAAACGCTCGATCTTCGACCCAAGACAATGGAAGGGAATATTTGTTTTTTTATTTTGCAAAGCTTGGAGGCTATCATGCTGCCGGGGGAGATGGAGGAATCCCGTGGAAGCGTTGTCGGTCCTTCTCCAGCAGTGCGAGAACATCCTGGCCGCGATGCAGAGTCAAGCGGAAGTCTGCTATCCGTGATTGTGTACAATGGCCCAAGAAAATCTAGTGATGAGCTAGCAACGTCGACCACCATATTGATTGTTGCACATACGCAGGCATGGGACCTTACACTGTACTAAAAGGCCACTAACGTATGAAATACATCTCGGAATACAACGACTTGAGCAAATCTTGGTGTGTGTTATCGGCTCAGATTTAGGGAGCATCTGCACCTGAGAGGCAAATTCAATGTACATGCTGTCAGCGCCTTGTTTGTCCAGGAAACATTTATCACTTAAATGATGTGCATATTCCCGTTTCCTCCTATTCCTAGCTAGGTATATGTGTAATTCAAACGAGCAATATGGAGGAGGATGTAAGGTAGTGGGTCGGAGATGATTCGAGCTACGTAATTGAGCCTACACATCATACTTGAGTGAATATGGTCTGTGTTGTAGACTTCTGGGCTGTTTATAAGCTCTGTTTCAGGCCTGCCTCCACTGAGTGTACTCTGCATCGGAAGTTGAGAGCATACATGGACCGCCACAAAAATGAGGAAATATCGTGCGAAAGGTTAATATGTCCACGTGAAGACTCAGTCTGTTGGTGATTAATAACACTGCCACATGCATGTGATGGATCGATCCACATTTTGTAAGGAATCACACCGTGCATGTATACACATATATACGTATATATGTTCACTTGACTAACCTAGATGTTACAGCCACAATGTGGAGTACTCGTGTTTTCATCACTTGTGTTCATCGGATTTTTTTTGTTTGTCTTGTGAGCATTCATAGGAAAAAAATGAAGAAGTTGATGGCTGGTTGTTTTCTTGATTTGATTCTTTCATCGTTGACATTCCAATCCGACCAGTCAACGGGTAAGAAAGCAGTCCATGCTAATGCATTGTGGAGGTAGTTTCAAATGTATGACTTTTGGAATGAGAGGCCATGGGAAAACATCCTTGAGCCGACCGAAACGCGCAAGTGTTTGTGGTTGAGATAGTATTACTGATCCTCACATAGCGACACCGTTGGGGCCTGACTACGCGCGCCAAAGTAGGATTTGAGCAACGTTATAGATCTTGGTAGGCTGTCTGAACCACAGATCTTGCTTGATGGAAAAAACTAGTAGCAGTTATTTCGTTGGACACAATGTATCTTTTGGGATTAGTTAAGGTAAATACAACATATCGGGGTCCGATATGGAACAAATCGTCGGACCTCACCTCCGCCGTCGATCCGTCTTGATGGGATGCTTGGCAATTTACTATTTTCCACCATAATTACGGCTTATTAATTACGCAGATCACATCAGGTCTAGCGGCAGGTGTGGCAAGATCCACACACAAGGTCGTTCCCAAATTTTCCGAGATTTCAGTTTCTATGATTTTAGGTACAAGCCTACAAAATATAGCACTTGATGTACATATATTAGATCCTAATATGATAGTACAAGTTGCTACTGCAATAGTATATTTTACTTGAACATTTTTTGTTCGTATGACTTAGACTAATTTATTTTTTGGTCACAAATTGCTTGGCGTACATATTTGCAGAAGCATGGTAATTTTGGTTTATAAATTTCTATGCTTCCACTTAATAACTAAATTTGCGTACAACTTGTGACAGCAATACTTAATAGCTACAGAGACAGAGACCGGATGGTTCATATTGTCATTTATATGCAATATGTGCTTCTTACGTCTAGCTTGATTAGCACTACAAAAATTCTTCCTAAGTTTGTATTCATGCTTCTTATATCTCGTGCATTTTCTTCTAAAGTAAGACGCACTCCAGTGAGCTTTCTCAGTTTGTATCAACGAAAAAAATAGCACGCTATTTCCCGGTTAATAGCACGATATAGCATATTTGGCGAGGCTACGCAATATTTAGCCTAAAGTTGACGCTACGACGCTATTTGCGTTTTATATGCGCCAAACCACACTAAATATGGTAATGTTATAGCTACACTAATAAAAAGCTTAGAAATAACGTTAGGTAATGATGATGGTGGGCAATCTGTTGGTTCTTCTAGTTATTCTGAAGACGATGTTAATGATTCTGATTAAAGTTTAAAACTGTTTATCTTTTAGTTGATTAATTTTCATGGTTTAGTCCTCATATTTGTATTTGTGCCATTGATTTGGCCTTGGCATTTGAATATGGTTACCTAGTTATGCATGTATTGCTTCTGGACAAATTTTTAGTGCTGAAATCCTTAATATTTATGCTATTTCTTTCATTTTTTTCATCACGCTATTTTACATGTAACTTCGCTATATCACGCTATATCTTGTATAGCTTTTGGAGGAGGGTCACGCTATTTTTGATAGCACACTATTTTTTTCCTTGGTTTGTATGTTTGTTTTCTGTTTTTTAAGAGACTTTTTCAACATTGCTATATGCTTCCTACATTTCTCATTTGTGTTTACATGGTGTATGTTATCATATCTTTGATTTATTATTATTATTATTATTATTATTATTATTATTATTGTCGATGGCACATACAGGTTGGAAATTAACTTCTTTAGTTGTAAACATTATGCAAGCTGGCACCTTCATGCCACCAAACGTGTTGTTTCGAATTTTTCATATTTCAGTCCACCATTTGTTAACCATGAAGGAGGGTCAATTTGATTGGCTACAACTAAATCGTTTTGCTGCATTTATTTTATGCTTGGTGGAAGCAGACTTTTATTCGTTCCGAAGCAAATGTATGGCTGGAAGCTGTCCATCGTGGTGTTATAAGCGATAGACAAATAAACAATGATAAACAAAACGAGATAAAACCAATGGGGACCACGGGATTTTAACGTGTAAAACCCTTCAAACAACAAGTGAAAAACAACAGGCGCCAACCAGCAAAACTTCACTATATCGGGGTGAGGTTACAAACGTCGGGGATTTACAGCAATGACCGTATCCCAAAACGGCGGCTTACAAGAGGTTACTTATAGTGGTCCTGACCTAATCCAGGTCGGTAACGGTGGAACCCTAATCCAACTCCGATTGCGCTTCGGCCCAAGCCTACCGGCGACGGACCTCGCTTTGCTCCATCAGAAATTAACCGCCCTTTAAATGAATTTGGATCACGACAAAATAACACGTGGTACAGTCACGTGGTTGATGAAAGCAAATGCCCATTTCTTTGGAAGCATAATTTCAATATTTTGGAAGTAAATCCATATGTAGATGAAACATATATGTAATGGATACAAGTGAATGTATATTTTTTTCGATGGCAATAATTCCTACTTTGTTTCAAGAAATTATAGAGTCGATGAAAACAATCTTGTGGTCTATTGGAAGAAAATTTGACCCCATAAAACATAAATATTCCTGTTGGAACAATCTTATGTTTGGGTAACAAATCGAGCAAATCAATTTTTTCATTGTATTGGCAGCAATTTGTATAACATTGTGAACAAAATTGCTTCTAAGAAAACAAACTATTGTGCCGCATAGAAACCAATGTACAATGGTAAAAATCGAGAATGAATAGTGCTTAAGACGAATAATTTATAAATATGTGTAAGTTGGAAATATCCGCAAATGGTGTGATTGGGCGTGATTTTCGCAGGTAGTTCTTGGTAGGAAGCAATCAACGGAACTAACTACCCTGATTTGATCGGGCGTGATTCTTGCAGGTAGTTATTAAAAGGAAGCAAATCAAGAAACTAGTACCCTGGTGCACGAATCCAACGATGCACAGAATTCCAATCCTACGGCAGCAGCGAAGTCCGATAAAATGCTTCGGATCGGCGTCCGATTCCTAGCAGTATTTTGTTGTGTACAGCTTACACCACTAGGGATTGGCATTTGATCCTAGAGTTTCATCGGACTAATCAGCTGTCGTACGATGGAAACTCCCTGAAGCATTCAATTGGTCCATAAAAACGTGCACCAGCTGGTACGATAAGTTTCGTTGATTTTCTTCCTAATAACTACGTGCAGGAATCACGCTTAATCCGTTGTCGAGATATCCTTGATTTGCTTCCTAATGACTCCTTACAAAGATCAGACATGCCTAACTCCACAATGTCCAGAATTAGTTGGAGAGATATGTAGACTCGGTGGTGTATAAAACGTGCGTGGCGTAGTATTTTTGGTACTAAATAAAATTGTAAACATTATTCATTTTGTTTTCAATGCTCTTCAAATTTGCTTCGGATATAACTGAATTTTCTTTGGTAAGGAAGAAACTTATTTCTAATTTGAAATTAGTTTTTCGGAGAAAAATGTTCCCGTCTACCGAAATTTAATGATAAACCCTGCCACATCCATGTGATGGATCCACATTTTGTAAGGGTTCACGCAATGCATGTATACACATATATTGGTATGTATGTTCACTTGACTAGCCTAGAAATTCTAGCCACAATGAGTAGGACTCGTGTTTTCTTCACTTGTGGTCATCGGAATTTTTTGCCTTGTGAGCGTTCATAGCAAAAAATGAAGAAGTTAATGGCAGGTTGCTTAGTTGATTTGATTGTTTCCATCGTTGACATTCCAAACCGACCAGTCAACGGGCGAGAAAGCAGTCCATGCAAATGGACTATGAACGTAGTTTGGAACGCATGACTTTCGGACTGAGAGGCACTGGTAAAACATCCTTCAGAAGACCTACACATCCATGTGCATGTGGTTGAGATAATAATACGAAGTTTCAGTTAGCGACGCCGTTGGGCCTGACCGTGCCAAAGTAGGCTTTCAGCCGCGTTCTGGATCTTGGTTGGCTGTCTGCACCGCAAATTTTGCTTGATGGAAATACTAGAAGCAGTTATTTCGTTACACACATTGCATCTTTTGGGANTAAGCTTCTCCCGCTTCTTGCCAACTGCAAAGAATGAGATCGAATGAATACATGTGTCATGTGTATATGTATGTATCAATCATAATAAAACAATTATGACTGAAACTCAGCCCGAGAACTGATGGTAACAAAATAAATTTGTGAATATTTATTTACGTACCTCTCTATTGAATATACTATTCGCTCTCTCGTTGACAATCTTGTGAATGTTCTCACCAACATAGTAACCACACAGATGAGTCCCCTGTGGCTGTTGCGGGCATTTCTGTATAAGAATATAATTCAATCAAACAATAATCAGTATGATAAATGTGTCTGGACGTAGCTAGGTAGTATTATTTACTCTCGGACGCCATATCAGCTTCGGTTTCCATCCACCTTCCGGATCTTCCGCGATGAAGTTTGCCATACGCTGCCCGACAAAGAAAATCAATAAAAGAGTTATTAATTGTTGACATCATCAACATTACGATGAAGCCGATAAGAAATAATTAAAATTACCTTGTGAGCATATCAAAACAGTGCTTGTAGTTATAGCCTTCATGGTTAGTGAGTCCATATACTAGAACTTCTCCATCGTGTATTTTAATATTGAGAAGAATAAAGTGAAAGCTGCGCACGTTTAATATGCAGTGTCATAGATATAACTCATTACTTAAAATTTTAACATCTAGCCAAAGTATTTAAATAATGATGATAAAGAAGACAGTAACACTCACTCGAACAAGTAAGGCCAAAGTATTTGTTTTTTGTCACGTTGTCGCTTCAAAACCTTAGCAAAGTCGCCGGTGTATATCCTTGTTATGCAGGGGATCCTTATGGTTACTTGATGCATTGTCTCCGGGTCAATGACCCAATGTCGTTGATATCATTCCTTTTGCATTCGAGCATCTTCAATCTGTATAATATAGCGCACAAAAGATTAATTGAGGACAATTGCAGAAAATGAACGAACTGAGCTAAAGACTTGTCAAATTAAATAAATAAATCACTTACAGACAATAGCAACTGAGCAACGATTTGTCGAGGGCCCGGAGATTGTATAACTGAAAAAGTTCCTTGAAGTCAACGGACACAGCGTATTCTTGGAAGTAGTGCTCCTCCTTAACTCTCACCATGATAGAATCGAACCCGTCCTTTGCACTCATCAAGTACCAGCTATGCAGTTGGCGCATTCTTGTTGGTAGGGTGGAGAGATTCTCGACCAAGTTATTCCCTTGACAAATTCAGATGGTACTTCAAAAATGGCGCGATATCGGTATCAGTTGTTTGTTGTTGACGACTTTGAACGGCCTTATCATCAAACACCTTGAGAGGGGGGACCGATTGAATGGGTTGTTCTCCGAGCTGGGGAACTTGTTTACTTTTCTTTGACTCGACCACTTGTTTCCCTTTTTCCACTTGGACCACCGGTTCCCCTTTTTTCACCCTGACCATCTCGTCATATGACCTTTCAATAGAACGCGTATAGTCTGATTCCACCGGTTCAGGGTCATATAGATTCTCCACGGTACGCACGACTTTCACCGGATCTAGCGTCTTCACAAAAGGTATCTCTGGCACTTTCTTAGCAAATGGGCATCCACCTGGGCTTGAACGATGGCCTTGTTTCCTCTTCAGATCTTTCCCAAGGTAACTTCTCAAGAGGCGGCCGTGTTCTCTCCAATCTAGGCATCTTCCTAGGCGGCGAACCGTTCCGCTTAACGGGCGCTCTCTTACGCGGAGGTAACCGAGGTGGTGGACTCGCGCTGGGCCCCCCCTCCGGTAGGTGTGGACTTTGTTGCTCATGTGGACTGCTACCACGAGGAGTCGATGGCCCTTGCTGCTCATGTGGACTGCTACCACGAGGAGTCGATGGCCCTTCCTGCTCATGTGGACTGCCAGCAGGAGTAGTCGATGGCCCTTGCGGCTCATGTGGACTTTGTTGCACATGTGGACTTCTACCACGAGGAGTCGGTGGCCTTGGCACGGGGCCTGAAAAGACGATGTATTGTTTTTTCCAGAGGGCGAAACCGCGCTTGACATCGCCCAGTGTCTTCTCCTCGTCACCTCCAGGATGATCAAGATCCATTGTTTCATAAGTAGGCACAATGTCATCCACCCCGACAAGAGCACAGTCAGCTGGAATGGGCTGATGATGGTGCGTTGCTCCATCTTGTTGTGGGTAAGCACAGCCGACCGCCACCTTAACGGACATGTTCCTTATGGCACATGTAGCTCGCAATCTGTCCTCTCCGTCACATAATCCACGGGGTAGCTTGCTCCACATCCTTCAAGATGCGAGGAACCCACGCTGCTTTTCGGCTGAGATGGGGCGGCATCGGCTTGAGGATCTTCTATAAGAAGCTGCTGATCAGGTGCCCTCTGCCGACTAGTTGAGTCTGTTAGATTCTGCTCCAGCTGTTGCACCCTAAGTTCCAATGTCGATAATCGGTCAGCGCACTTCTTCTTCGTTCTCGAACGGCTTCTATAACTGTCTGCGCACTCCGGCCACGCATCCTTCATGGTGAGAACTGGGAGGGTTCGTACTCGTCCAACGTGTTCTGGATTCCCCAGAGCTAGTGTCAACTCGTCATTCTCTCTATCGGGAATGTACACTCCCTTTCTAACCTTATCTACTGCATCTTCAAGCTCCTTGCGATTTTTTCAATTTCGTCTTCCATTTTACCCTTTGCAACGATTCGCCCTGTCTTTGGGTCCAACCCTGCCCCATGCGCGTACACCAGAACTTGGACCGCTCGGGCCAGTCGTATGTCTGTGGCATGACCCCGTTTTTCAGCAGTTCAGCTTCATATGCTTTCCACTTATGAATGGCACTCTTGTAGCCACCTGACCCCAATTTATGAAAATATTGCTTCTTCTTAGCATTTTCAACATTTATGGCTGATCGGGCCTTATACTCTGACGAGCTCCTATACGCCTTAATGCGGCCAGAGGGCTTTTAGCTTCTCAAATCTTCCAGTGAATTCTGGACCTTCAGGTCCATAGTTGTCCCATAATTTTTCTTCCAGGTCTGGAATTGTACGGCCATCTTCTTAAAAGTCCATTCCTTGAGCTTCTTCGTCTGGCCTTCCGTGAAGCCTACCGGTAGGTTGAAGTATGGCAGCAGACTCCCCAAAGTACCTCTTTTGTAGTGTTGCTGACGTAACTAGCTTCATCGCCAACCCCGCCTTCTTCGGCTTATGCCATCTGGAATGGTGATCGGTACAATGTCCTAACAAGAACTCCAGCTTGACTATAAATTTTTGACGTCTCTGCTGGTTCCACCGGGTTCGCCACTAGCCTAAATGCGGTGAGGGATAATTTAGCCTCGCCCGATAGAGGTTTCGTCGGGCCTCGAGGACCTTGCTTTTTAGCAGATTTGCTCGATGATCAGAAGGCTAAATTAAAAAAGGTTCGTTAATAAGTGCAATACAAATAATCAATGCATCTACTAATATAGCATTGCCATAATATACACCCTTGCCGAGTTTGTTAAGGGCACTTCGTCGGCCCTTCTTTCTTCAGACTCAAGTCCTTCACCGGAGTCGTTCAGAAATTGTGTGGTTAAGTCTTCGCCATCGTCATCCTCATATGTCGGGCATTATTATATATCACTTGTTGCACCAAATCTTCTTCCTCCTCATTTCGGATGAAGGGGGGGGGGGGGGGGGAGTCCGGATCCATAGCTCAATGTCCCACACAAAATTTAAATAGCAAATGCACTTGGCAAATTTGAATAGAAAATTTTAAATAGCAATTCACTACAAAATTCTAACACTAATATTTTAATAATATAATTCTAATACTAATATTCAATACTATATGTCTAATACTAATATTCATTCTAAAAATTCTAATAATTCTAAGTACTAAAAAAACTAATATCTAAGTACTTAAAAATTCTAAGTACTAAAAAACTAATATCTAAGTACTTAAAAATTATAATATTCTAAGTACTAAAAAAACTAACATCTAAGTACTTAAAAACTAATATCTAAGTACTTAAAATATCTAAGTACTAAAAATTCTAATACTTATAAGTACTAAATACTATTAAGTACTAAAAAACTAATATCTAAGTACTTAAAAATTCTAATAAGTCTAAGTACTAAAAATTCTAATCATTCTAAGTACTAAAATTCTAACATTCTAAGTATCTAATAATTCTAATACTAATTTTTCTAGTATTTCTATTTACTTAATTTATGTATAACAATATTGAGACATTGTAAGTAAAAATAGAACTAGTATTTCTATTTACTTAAATTCTAATACTAAGTCTTAGTATTTCTATTTACTATATTAATAATCACTAAGAAAAAAAAAGAAAAAAACTAGTACCTCTACTACCGAGGTCACCGAGGTGGAGGCGCGTGGAGGCGGCCGGAGTCGGAGGCGGAGGCGCGTGGAGGCGGCGTGGGAGGCGGCCGGAGGCGGAGGCGGCGTGGAGGCGGCCAGAGGCAGAGGCGGAGGCGTGTTGTGGTGGCGACGGAGGCGGCCGGAGGCGCGTGGTGGAGGCGGCGGCGGTGTGGTGGAGGAGGCGGAGGCGCGGGCGCGTGGAGGCGGCCGGAGGCGGAGGCGGAGGCGCGTGTGGTGGCGGCCGGAGGCGGAGGCGCGGGCGCGTGGAGGCGGCCGGAGGCGGAGGCGCGTGTGGTGGCGGCCGGAGGCGGAGGCGGAGGCGCGTGGTGGAGGCGGCGGCGGCGGCGCAGGGGCGCGTGGTGGAGGAGGCGGAGGCGCGTGGTGGAGGCGGCGGCGGCGGCACGGCGGCAGCCTGACGGCGTCTCGTCGGCGATCAGGAGCCCGGAGGCGCGTCGGTTCGTCTGCGTTGGATTTGGCCAAGAATGGCCAAGTCCCGCGCTCTTGGACCCTTCTTTCTGACCTTTGGTACCGGTTGGTGCCACCAACCGGTACCAAAGAGGCATTGGTACCGGTTTTAGCTACCAACCGGTACCAAAGATCCACCAAAAATTGGGCGCGAACCGCTCGACCTTTGGTACCGGTTTTCTCACCAACCGGTACCAAAGGGTTTTCTCTCTTTTTCTTTTCCTAATTTATTAAAACAACTATAACTTTTGAAAGAAAAGTCCAAATGACATGAAACTAGTTTCTAAAATTTTGTAAAATTAAAAAATATCAACCCATAATAATTTTGTGATGTTTTGTAACATTTTAAAAATTTAAATTTCAAAATGGAATTAAATATTTCTAGAAACTATAATTAAGTCTAGAAATTTGTCCCGTTTCTAGCAGAATCGGCAGAAATTTGTGATTTTTAAAAGAGGTGGATGGAAATCTTTTCTTAGAAAACAAATTGATTATTTATGCATGTAACATGTTCTAGCATATTAAAAAAATGAATCACCCAAGTTTTGCAACATATTTCTGGTAGGTCCTTCACAAAAAAAACCATTTCTAACACTCGGAAAATGGAAAATGGTTTTTTTATTCAATAAAAAAATTCCTTCATCAACATTATCCGTGCTTCCAAGATGCATGTTTGTGTGGAATATGGACCCATTCAAACAAACTATGCCATGTATTTGGCCATAACACCCGTTATTTCGACAAAAACCCTAGAATGTTAGGAGGAGATAGCTCTTTGTTGTGAACAAGTTTTCAACAGAACTGTCGTACTGCCTAGGACATATTCGAAGTTCCTGAGCCACGGGGTGCTGAGCCTCCGGCGCTGCGCATCCAAAGAGAAGGAACCCTCACAGGGTCATAGCTCACGTGAGAAGGAACCCTCTGAAGAAACGACCACCTACTGTCATACTGCCTATCCAATAGATACATGTAGCGACGGACGTGCTCATCCTCCTCCCTGATACGGCGACGTACCACCTCCTCGGAGGCCGGCTCCCTCTGCACCGAGCGTGGCCCACGCGACTGCCACCATAGAAGATCCGGGTCGACGATGTCACCCGGATTCCTCACCAAGCTGCGCGTCCCGGAAGGTAGCACCTCCCAGTGCCAGCCCGGTGGAGCCCAGTCCCGCACATCGCCCCTCTGGTCCAACATGGACATCGTCACCGAGAACACCTAAGTCAAAAACGCCTAAGTCAAAATTTTGTTACAATGGAAGAGTGATGAGGTTGCAGATATGAGTTTAGATGTGATATGGCAATGGAGGCCAAGCCTACATATATAGAGTGATCAGGGCCTTTAGTACCGGTTTGTGTTACCAACCGGGACTAAAAAAGCACACGGATCGTGTGTTTCTTTCAAGCGCTTGTGAGCCGTTGGATCAGGGGTGTGTTTCTTTAGAGCGCTTGTGAGCCGTTGGATCAGAAGCACACGCCTATAAATAGCGACGTCCCTGCAGCGAAACGGCACACAACGAGTGGTGGTGGTGGTGGAAGTGGTAGCCATGCCCCTCGGTCGGATCCAAGCAGCTGCAAGGCTCTCTCATGATCTACAACATTCCCAACACTTTTTGGGACGGTCGTTAGATCATGAGAGATGTCTTGCGGCTGCTTGGATCGAAGGTCGATTTGCTGCTCACGACGACGCGAGACGGATGCGCAAGCTTCCGGATGGGAAAAATCAGTGTTGGATCAGCCACATGACCCTATATGCAAATCATTCGGATTCCCGTCATACAGCCCAACGGTGCATTTGATATGCAGGCACTCACGAGCCACCGTTGGGCTGTATGACGGGGAAACCGTGTGCATTTGATAAAAGGTTTAATACATTGTCCGTGCTTCCAAGATGCCTGTTTGTGTGGAATATGGACCCATTCAAACAAACTATGCCAAGTTTATTATTACACATCACCAACACATCCCTATCTAGTCTTCTGAGTTTTCTTCGTGTGTTTCCCTTTCTTCTGATTGCGACGCAACCATGGACAATCTTCGTTATTTAACACGATGCTTGGGTCAGTTTTCACCTTGAAGGGTGCAATATAATCAAACTTATTATAATCTTCTGACATGTCTGTCTTGTCCTCCACTCCCACGATGTTTCTTTTTCCTGAAAGAACTATGTGGCGCTTTGGCTCATCATATGATGTGTCCTCTTGCCTTTCTTTTCTTTTTTTCGGTTTGGTAGACATGTCCTTCACATAGAAAACCTGGGCCACTTCACTGGCAAGCACGAATGGTTCGGTCTCATATGCTAGATTCTTGAGATCCACTGTAGTCATTCCGTACTGTGGGTCTACCTGCACCCCGTCTTTCAGGTTGAACTATTTGCACCGGAACAAAGGGATCTTGAAAGTAGGTCCATAGTCAAGTTCCCATATCTCCTCTATGTACCCATAATATGTGACCTTCTTCCCATTGTCGTCTGCTGCATCAAAGCGGGACACCACTGTTTTGGTTGGTGCTCTTTTGATCTTGGGCGATCGTGTAAAATGTATTCCCATTTATCTCGTACCCTTGAAAAGTCGATATACAAAAAGATGGTTGCTTGGCCAACAAGTATAGTTGTTCTTCAATAGTGGTGTCATTAATGAGATGTGTTTGCAACCAACCGCCGAAAGTCGTCTGATGTTCTCCATCAATCCAATCTTCACCTTGCTCCGGATATTTTGAGCGTAAAATATCCTTGTGTTCCAATATATACGGAGCCACCATGCTAGAATTATGTAGGACTGTGTAGTGTGCTTTAGTGAAAGAATGTCCGTCCATATTTATTTTTGCTCTCTTTCCTAGCGTGCCTTTTCCACGCAGTCTCCCCTCATAGCGTGATTCAGGAACACCGATCGGCTTAAGGTCAGGAATAAAGTCAACACAAAACTCAATGACCTCCTCTGTTCCATAGCCCTTGGAGATGCTTCCTTCTGGCCTAGCACGGTTATGAACGTATTTCTTTAAGACTCCCATGAATCTCTCAAAGGGGAACATGTTGTGTAGAAATACAGGACCGAGAACGTGAATCTCTTCGACTAGGTGAACTATGAGGTGCGTCATAATATTGAAAAAGGATGGTGGAAACACCAACTCAAAGCTGACAAGACATTGCACCACATCCTTCTGTAAATTTGATAGAGTTAGTGGATTGATCACCTTCTGAGAAATTGCATTGAGGAATGCACATAGCTTCACAATGGGTACTCGAACATTTTCTGGCAGAAGCCCCATCAATGCAATCGAAAGTAATTGTGTCATAATGACGTGGCAGTCATGAGATTTTAGGTTTTGAAACTTTTCCTCTGTCATGTTTATTATTCCCTTTATATTTGACGAGAAGCCAGACGGGACCTTGATGCTGCTCAGGACTTCAAAGAAGATCTCCTTCTCTTCTTTTGTAAGAGCGTAGCTGGCAATACCTTGATACTTCTCTGGATTTAGGTTGTCTCGTTCGTGCATACGTTGCTGGTCCTGCCGTGCATCCGGTGTATCTTTTGTCTTTCCGTACACGCCCAAGCAGTTTAGCAGGTTCACGCAAAGATTTTTCGTCACGTGCATCACGTCGATTGAAGAGTGAACCTCTAGGATTTTCCAATAGGGTAGCTCCCAAATATAGACATCTTCTTCCACATGGGTACGTGTCCGGCACTGTTATTCGGAATAGATTGTCCGCCAGGACCCTTTCCAAAGATCACTTTTAAATCCTTCACCATATCATATATAACATCGCCAGTAGGGCGGGTAGGCTTCGTCCGGCTATCTGCCTCACCTCTGAAATGCTTGCCTCCTCCCATTCTTACGACATGTTGTTTTGGAAGAAATCGACGATGCCCCAAGTACACATTCTTGTTTCCCAAATATATACTGTCAGTCTCACCTAAACAGTGTGTCCATGCATTGTATCCCTTGTTTGATTGTCCTGAAATGTTACTAAGAGCAGGCCAATCATTGATGGTTACGAACAACAACCCTCGTAGGTTAAATTCCTTTTGTTCGTGCTCATCCCACACAGGTACACCTTCTTCATCCCACAACTGTAAAAGTTCTTCAACTAATGGCCTCAGGTACACATCAATGTCGTTGCCGGGTTGCCTCGGGCTTTGGATGAGCACTGGCATCATAATGAACTTCCGCTTCATGCACAACCAAGGAGGAAGGTTATAGATACATAGATTCACTGGCCAGGTGCTATGACTGGAGCTCTGCTCTCCAAAAGGATTAAAGCCATCTGTACTTAGACCAAATCTTAAGTTCCTCGCGTCATCTGCAAATGTCTTGAACTCTTTGTCGATTTTTCTCCACTGCGACCCGTCAGCGGGGTGTCTCAGCATCACGTCTTTCTTACGGTCTTCTTTGTGCCATCGCAACAACTTGGCATGCTCTTTGTTTTGAAACAAACATTTCAACCGTGGTATTATAGGAGCATACCACATCACCTTGACAGGAACCCTCTTCCTGGGGCGCGGCTCGCCCTCAACATCACCAGGGTCATCTCGCCTGATCTTATACCGCAAAGCACCGCATACCGGGCATGCATTCAAATTCTCGTACTTCTCACCGCGGTAGAGGATGCAGTCATTGATGCATGCATGTATTTTCTGCACCTCTAATCCTAGAGGGCAGACAACCTTCTTTGCTTCGTACGTACTAGAGGGCAATACATTCTCCCCTGGAAGCATCTTCTTTATTATTTTCATCAACTTTTCAAAACCCTTGTCAGAAGTACCATTCTCTGCCTTCCATTGCAGCAATTCTAATGTGGTACCCAGCTTTTTCTGACCATCTTCGCAATTTGGGTACAACAATTTGTTGTGATCCTCTAACATTCTCTCCAACTTCAACTTCTCGTTTTCACTTCCGCAGTTAATCTTCGCATCATGAATGGCCCGACCTAAATCGTCATTGGGGTCATCAAAAATGAGCTCTTCTGCGTCTTCGTCTCCCCCCATTGTCATATCATCGTGTTCAGTGAACATAGGATAGTTGTCGTTATCCTCTTCTTCTTCGTTGTCTTCCATTATAACCCCAATTTCTCCGTGCTTTGTCCAACAATTATAGCCGGGCATGAAACCGTTCTGTAACAGGTGGGCGTGAATGGTTCTTGAGGTAGAGTAATCTTTCATATTCTTACAGGAACTACATGGACAACACATGAAACCATTCGACCGCTTGCTTGCCTCAGCCACGTGGAGAAAATTATGCATGCCATTAATAAACTCGGGACAACGTCGGTCACCGTACATCCATTGTCGGTTCATCTGCATTATATAAGTATATCAATAACCGTTAATTACACTACTTCATAAATAGATGAGTGACAAAATTAATTAATATTCAAGTTCATCACATTAAAAGCAAATTAGAGTACTGACCAAATGTAATACATAGTTCTCATAAAACATACACTCAAACTAACATACAACTATCTAAAAAAATTAAAACCAACAAAAAATGCGATGAAAATCGCAACTAAGGTAACTACTGAACCAACAGCATAATGATACCAAGCCTCTTGATTAATGGCATATTTTCTAATCTTTTTAATCTTCAAGCGCATTGCATCCATCTTGATCTGGTGATCATCGACGACGTCGGCAAACTTCAAGTCCAATTTCATCTTCTCTTCTAGGCATTGCAGACGAAGATCTTCACTTCTTTTCAATTTTTCTTTCAAATCATTATTTTCTTTCTCAAATAAATTGAGCATCTCGACAAGAGGGTCGGTTGTAATTTCTGGTTCAACTACCTCCTAGATAAAATATCTATGTCAAGTTGGTCGGCATAATTGTCAGATGACAAAATGAAACAAATAGTTATAAAAGTATACCACATCCGAATCATAGACCGGACGAGGGCCGACGGGGACGGATATCAAAACCATGGCACTATACATAAAAAACAATCATACAAGTAAGAAAATTATAAAGTAAAACTATGCATCTATCACATAAAACTAAGTTTTTTTATAAAACATAAAAACAAGTAGGCTCACCGAGGTGGTGCCGGCTAGGGACGGCGCTGGCGATCGACGGCGGTGAGGACGGGGAAGATACTAAAACCAACAAAGCATACTTTAATTTGAGCTCAAATTGCATATAAAATGAATGAAATCACTAACTTAGACATTTCATCAAACACCTTGCTAGCACTAAAAAAGTGAAAAGAGTTAAACTATACGAAATGAGCTAAATTAGGAACGCCGGAAGAAAGGATCATGTTGCTAACCCTTGGATAGATGGTTGCCGCCAATCTTAACAAAATGGTGGAGAAAAATGGAGATTTGTTTGGAGTGTGAGAGGAGAGATTTATGTTGGAAATGTGTTGGAGATGAAAAAATGAGCGGGTCGGGTTGATGAAATAGGCTGCACACCCGGTACTAAAGGTGCAGCGCCGGCCCCGCGGCCGCAGCATTTTTGGCGCGAAACCCTTTAGTACCGATTCGTAGCACGAACCGGTACTAAAGGTCCAGCACAAACCGGTACTACAGATTCCCGGCGCACTGGGCTCTGGAGCCGGTACTAGTACTAGCTTTAGTACCGGTTTGTAACCAAACCGGTACTAAGGGTAACATCCTTTGGCTGTTTTTCCACTAGTGATACTCCTCTACCGAGTCAGTTTGGACCAACTTATAGAGACGACGGATCAATGACTGATGTTGATTTTGACCAAAACACAGCAATACCTCTTGAGCAAATTCAGACCAAGTGAACTTACGGATGGAAGATTGAACTGATGATAGCCAATGCGCTGCTGCCCCAGAGAACTGCGGAGACGCCAGACGGACCCAAAGGGAAGGAGCAGTACCATACATCTTGAAATAATCTTCACACTGGATCTGCCACAACTTGGGATGATCACCGTCGAATTTTGGCACATCCATCCTCGGCAAATGGTGACGTGAGTGGTTGTTAGCAGAATCGTCGTTCAAATCGAAGGAACGAGGAACCACGGTAGCGGTGAAGTTCGTGCGGTTATCTCTTGCCGGAGGCGGTATGTAGGGACCCGTAAGTCCTACTCCCGGCCTCCGTGTAGTCGTGTCGCAGCGGTGCCCCTCTGGGCCAGTCTTCGCGTCGCTCGCCGATGTCCTGAGAAGGGGATCGGGGACGTCGGCAGCGGCGAGACCAATTTGGCCGCGAATCATCTCGATGTTCTGCTGCACGGATGACTCCGCAACATCGGTGTAGACCTACATGTCCGCCTGGGCCTTGGCGATGTAGCCATGAATCGAAGGCTCGATCGGGCGCTCCATGGCCGTGCCGATCGCGTCGTTTATGACGTGGTGGATAGCACGGCATACCCATCGGAGATGGGGAAGATTGTGGAGCAAGGCAACGATGGTGCTCGCGCGGGATTGGGCAACAAGCACGCAAACTCACGCGATGTACCCAGGTTCGGGGCCCTCTTATGGAGGTAACACCCCTACGTCTTGCTCTTCTGGTTTCTTATTGCAAGATCACAAAGTTCGGGCTACAATGGTGCTCCTAGAGCTGTTTCTGGTGGTGGTCGGCTTGGATGTCTAGCCGGCTGGAGGTTGAAGATGAATATGATCGCTGTCCCTCTACGTGTGTGTCCTCTTTCCCTCGCAGGGGACTCTAGCCCGCTTTATATAGGCGGCGGGCTAGGGTTTTGGGGTTACAAGGAGATTACACGGTTGCCCCTATGACATCATCTACGGTACAATCCGGCTTGAGCTGGATCATCATGGCGCCGTAGAGGAAACGCCCGATAAGAAGTACTGTTCACAGAAGATGGTTGTGTGAGGCTGGCCTACCGGTACGGACCGGTCGGTTGGTAGATCCGGCTGCTCCAAGCCGGATGGAGGCGTCCTCAAGCCGGACAGGTGTGTCCGCCTTGATCCGGCCGGATTGAACACTCTGGAGAATTAGCATCTTTAGGGTATCTGGGGGTCATCTCCCCAACAGTTTATGACTGGGAAATCAGCGCTCGCAGGTCCTGTTGTTGTCGTTCATGACGCACCTCCGCCTCCTTCGCCAGTGTGTCCTAGATGGCGCGGCCTTCATCTGAGAGATCCTCCATGATCGCACGCCGAGCTCTCTCCGCCGCCGCGCGGGATCTCGTCTCTAGAGCGGAAGCCGAGGGAAAAAATTGCGCTCTGATACCAGATTGTTAACAACACTCGTGGATCTAGCTATGGAACTCACAAGAGGATTCGGATCACGACTTCACTATCTCAATTCACGATACACCATTGCTACAAGGTTCCAATTACAGAGGGAAATACAGTAGTCCAGCTATGGCCTTCGCCAGTTCCTATTCGCCACCTGTTCCTTCTGTAGTCGTCATCCTTTATAGGCCGAGCCAATCCGCCTGTGCCAGCTCAGCCGCGCACCCAGTCCCGCGACGGATACCTCGTGCTCTCCTTCCGGTCCCGCTTTTCTCTTGTCGCGTCAGCATGTGGGTCCACCGTGTCAGGGACGGGGTTAACAGAAGTGCTCAACAACATGCACGTCAGGGTTCACGGTGATATACTACATGACCTGGGCATACGGGACGACCAAGGCCGATAGAGTCAACAAGACATTTTCCATGGAATGGGCGTCTGCTAGATCGAGGCCTTACACAGAAAAATCATGGTGCAAAACTGAAGCTTGGTAATTTTAATGGCTCGGTGTTGACCAGTATAATAGTTTTTTTTACGAAACACAGTACAAACGCAGACAATCACAAACACGTGCACACACTCACCCCTATGAACGCATACACGCACACCCTACTCCTATTCATACCGCCAGGTGCTGTGTTTGACTCCTACAAATTGCGCGTTTAATTTTAGTTCTTTCTTTCGCACATGTGGATCCGGATGTAAGACTACATAAGGGTAATATGTGATGAAGAAAAAAAGTAGGGGTGTTTATGTAAATAAAATGCCACGTGTCCGCATCAGAGTCTTTTGGGCCAGTTTTGCACCGTGAGTACAAGATTTTGGACCGCGATTTCCCCATTTACAAGTTGTGGAGCTAGTTTTCATGTACCAGACAAGTTGTTGGGTGTTTGATATATTTAGCACTAAAGATTGAGTTAACAAAGTTATCATTGCGATCTCACAATCTACACGAGCATCATAACAATGAAAATGTAATATTGGTATTTAATTGACCCAGCCAATGCCAATAAGTGGGGACATGAATTAATGGTTATCCATGGACCATGGACAACCACTTCCTCGGTATCTCATATATATACACTCGAGAATGTTCTATCTAATCAGGCCTAAGCTAGAAGAACATAACCAACAAGTCTTTTTCAAGATATTTGTTAGACTTGTATACTCTAGTACTCCCTCCAAAAATATTAAATGTACCATTAAAACATAAACGTAGACAAATACATCATAATACTTAACTTGTAGAAGAATATGTTTAGCACATTTATTTATATCCACCAACCAAATATGTTCAAATGAAGACAATATATCCATAAGGACATAGATAGAAATTGTATGACAAAAATATTAGATTTAGTACGCTCTCCAGCTAGGTTTGGAAGGCCGGTCTCGAAGGGAGAGAAAAGGAAAATAAAGTGAGATATTAGGAATTAATTACGTGAGGCAGTCGAGTTTCGCTCCTAAATTTTCCAATGGCTCCACACCTTAGGCCCAACAATGGCCCTCCTGCCTTAGAATCATGATGAGAGATAGTATTTATTAACATGCACACCTACATGCCTAAATTTTTCTGCATGAATAAAATCAAAATACATTATATGGTAAATTATATATATATATAAATTATGTATATTTAGTGAAAGTGTGATTATAAAAAGTAGAAAAGTTTAGTATAATAAAATGTAATACCCCGCAGTTATAGGTTTCGAAAGGGTAGAAATAGAAAGTTTGCATCTTTGCATTCATGCATGTTTGAAAAGTCCGAACAATTTTTGCGCTTTTATGCAAAAAGGACTAAGAAGTCGAACTCTGACCAACGTCGATGATTTGGAAACATATCATTGACCAGTAGTCGAGACTAGTCGATATAACCTCAGTCATCTATTTCAAACCCTAGTTTGTAATTTAAAGGATTGGGTTATCACCCCTATTAAAAATTTGCAAAGATAAAATTCAAAATTTAATACAAGGACATCAAAACTTGTACAATTCAATCTTATTCACCACCTCAAGCTTTGATTCAATTCTTAAATTCAAATTTTTATTTAACAAACATAATATACCTCAGCATTCAAAGAATTCTCATCCTATCTTTTTCTTTGCAATTCAAATTTTAAACCTTAAAAAATATTGAAAACATTATCATCATCATATCTCCAGAAACAATTCTTCATACAAATTAAATTATTTTACAACATCCAATAAACTTTACAAGTGGAATTATTCCACAATTCTGATACAAATAAATAATATTACACAATATACCTTATCAGGTCCATATACAACTTTATTACAGAAAGTTAAAAAAGAAAATTTCCTAAAAACTAAATCCTGTAACAATCTTCTGAAATCTTCAACCTGCAAAATCAAACAATTCACAAAGAAAAGAATTTGTTAAGGTTAGTAATATAGCCAAGTACTTTGGTACTGGCTGATTGCTTTAATATTTGGCAGATTGCCAAACTCCATGAATTGGAGCTGTCACTACAACAGGACAGAGTTTTGATAACACAATCATGTAACACATTGTAATATATGTTACATGCAAATTTGGAGTAACACATCTTTGGTGTTGCAACTCCTGACAGTAACACATGCTTTATAAGGTCTGAAATTGTGTTACAGAGATATCAACCAAGTAACATATAAATATGTGTCGGAGGTAATGTGTTACCGAGAAATTGACATAGTCACATATAAATATGAGTTGCTGGGAATGTGTTACAAACTCAGGTGAGAACCCCCCGCCAAAAAAATACACTTAGGTGAGAGTAACACATAATCGTGAATTGATCCATAGTGTTACAGACTCTATTATACGGGGAAATAGAAAAATAAATCAACTTCTTTTAGTACAAAAAAAAAGCAACTGCATGTGTAACAGCGGTCTAAGAATATGCCCAGCAAATATCGGCGTACGGCCTGAAATCTGAAGCCCATCAGCAGTAGAGAGACACGGCCTGAAATCTCAAGCCCATCAGTAGAGAGACACGTTGGCCCGCTGGAGCGCTCCTGAGAATCAGGGCCTCGGCGAGCACTGATCTGTAGTTTGTACGTATCCTCTGTGCTAGCAGTATAGAATCCCAGTTAGCCCGCCTCCTTACTTTTATTTTCAGTCCCCTCCAAAAATAATTAGGGAAGACAGCACACAGCAGCCGCAAGCAAACAAGCAGCCCAGCCGACTGACAGGGAAGCAAGCTAACACCTAGCTGATATGAAGCGATGGCATATTTGCCAGAACAGCTTGAGAGCAAATATAACTATACTATTCTGTAGATCGCCCAGCTGATAGGGAAGCAAGCGAACAGCCAGCTGCAAGTGCAGGACACATAAGTTGCACACGAAACAACTAACAGCAACGACCATCGGCCAGGCACACAGGCTAGTTCACAAGAAGATAGAAGAAAACATTGCAGCCGATGTCCAGGATTTGACACCAAACAAACATCATTTTGAAATGAGAACGTCCCTTTCAAAAAGGAGTAGGTTCAGTTTACAAGTGGCAAATCTGACATAATACTTATTTGACACATAGTCGATATATTCCCAACGAAAATCTGTCATACATGAAAGCTTTACTTAGCACAAATTTTCTGAAACATTCCAAGCTTCAGGTTCCAAGAGCAAAAACTTTGCAAACATATAAAAGTTCACGCATATAACACATTGCTTCATCCGTCGGTTCAGAACAATCCTTCTAATCTCCACCCGTAAATTTCCTGCAAATTAAGATTCAATACAAATCAGAACGGTCAAGTTAAATTCAATACATATATGAACTGTATTTGTAATATATTGGTAACTTACACTATAGAGATTTTGTACTATGATTCACTACATGTTCTTAACCCAACAAAGTGGACGGAAATACAAGAGGGCCATTGGGCCAGCATCATACATTAACGGAGTGAAATATAGCAGGATAAGCGTCCATCACTCATCTCATTATCTTGGTAAAAGATTCAGAACATGAACAAGTAGCAGTAGAAGCATGTACTCACAGTTCAATGGCAGCACATATCAGAGCTTCATAGTTCGGCATGCTGAAAACCAAAGACACAAAGATAATCACATTAAAGTTCAGTAACTTACTCCAACTAATGGGCACAATTTCCAAGTAGAGAAATTACCAATACAATGCGGGAAACAGTATGAGTGTTTGAAACTTCTGAAAATGCATAGGCTGCACCAAGACAGAACTTGTTACAATATTTTAAATTAAAATGAACTTGCAGTATATATAATCATGAAAATGTTTGTCAAAGATTGAAATACCCTTGTATGATTTCCCTGCACTATTCTTCGTTGATCAAAGCATTATTATTAGCATCCACCATTGTTCCCTCAATGTCGGATCTAACCCAATGTTTATCTTTCCTTATCTTTTTAAACATATTCGTAAGGTGAGAGACATGGAATGGCTCAGCTTCTATGTCTCCTGTGCATTCTTTACTTCCTGTGTCGCATATATCTCTAGGTAGTTTATTCTGCATCACCACTGACCAACCTGGGTTCAGTTCATCTTCCACGTAAAAAACTTGATCAGCTTGGTTAGGAAAAATAAAAGGCTCATGGTCAATCTTGTCTCCTTTGTGCATCAAACGTGAGAAGTTAACAAGCATGTAGCCATATTTATCCTTTTTAATTCCTTTATCAGAAACATCAACCCATCACACTTAAACAAATCCACCGAATATTGTCCAGAGTAGTTCAATTGGATAATATCAATTATCCTGCCATAGTAAGTCACGTCACCTAATACAGGGGTAGCATCACCTGATGCAGCATATGTAGATGTTTTGGCACGTACCACCACACCACTATTTTGAGTCACCCTGTTCATGGATAGATTGAAGAATGTAGCATTTATTCACAGTGTCTTCTTTGGTGGAACGGATACATATGCTATGGTGTAATATTCTTTGAGATTGTGTTTTCTGTAGTCAAATTGATATGAATTATAGTGTTGCACCGGTGTAATCTTGATATTTATTTATTGAAGTGAAATATTTATCCTACCGTGTTTTGTCTTTGAGATATCTTTGATATTTTAAATTTGTGAATGTGCCATGCTTAATTTTATTTTACATTTTCAAAGTGCTAAGAATCAAATAAATTAATTCGTTGAACATGTGCAATTATTTTATATTAACGAACATATAGACATAAATGTAATATACATAATTTTGTGGTTATTAATTAAAAAATAAATACGTTAATTCTTTAATTCTCTTCCAATGTGTAGGTGTTACTCATGGCGTTACTATAAGTAAACAATTGTGTTACTACGGTAGTTGACAACAATGATTATTGTGTTACACCAATTGGATATTATGTTACTAATTGTATTCTGAAGCTATAAAAGATGTTACTAATTGTGTTACTGTACTTAGAAAATATGTTACCACCAATGTTCTACCTCCTTAAATATATGTTACTACTTATGTTACCACAGATAAGAAATGGTGTTACTACTGCAGCTGGTAACACATAATATGCGTGTTACTACGACATAATGGTAACACGATTTCTTAGATGTGGTAACAATTATTATGTGTGACAGTGGACAACTCGTAGTAACACGGCCTAATGGAACACATTTCAAATTGTGTTACTTACTGGCGTAGTAACACTGTTTTGAACCTGTTGTAACACAAGACTATGTTACCAAAGATCTGTCCTGTTGTAGTGTGGCATTTGAATTAAAAAGCAGAACCAAATCAAGTATCCAACCAGAGGTAACATGATCATGCTCAGCATGCATTTAAGCATGTAAAAAGGGGCAAAGGCAAAACCAACATTTCAACTTAGGCAACCTGGAGGGACTAGCTGGATAAAAACATGATCAACTCCAATTTTTTCCAAAGGCAACAATGGGACAGAATAATTCATCTCTGCCAAATATAATTCCTAAACCAACCTTATTAATTTTGTGGTGTCACATTTACCATTAATTGATAAATGGACCCAAAATTCCTAAAGCCCACAGCCAAATCCATTCACAACCCAGTTATAATTCCAGCCCACTTGTAAAGCCACCCAAAACCCATCAAGGTTACTTCAGAGCTAAGGAGCAAGTCGGCACAGCCAAGATAAGAGCAAGTGAGGTGGAGGGATACGTCCCTGCACTGAAATCTTAGCTCAAGTTCATCCATAGATGGATTTGAAGCATCTCATAACCAGATTGAACAGCAGCAGCCGGCCAGAGCAAGGATAGGATCAAAGAGGTGGAAGAGTTAGCCATAATAGAGTAAACAATGTCCAGGCACAGAAATTCAATCTCCAGAGGATAAGAACCTCCTTAGTTTAACAGAAGAGTAGCAGCTCGAGGTAGAGGAGGGCCACTGTAAGCAGCTTACACAACACATGCATTTATCCTGGTGTCACCACCATATTCACCCAAAAACCCTATAAATAGGGCAGCCAGCCGAATCCACAAGGTACAACACAACCAAGCACATCACACACATTTCTGAAAATGTTCATCATCAAGAACATTAGCCACAACACACCTTGCAGCTAGAACTATACACTTTAGGAAAATTGAAGCAGCTAGGAGGAGCAGGCTAACCACAAGACGCAGGTTGTCAGTTTAGCCAGAAGACCAAGCTACTCATCAACAGCAGGTTGATCCTTTGAGTGCTTTAGGCAGAGAAGGAGAGAATCAGCTAGCTCTGACAATGACAGAGCCAAGCTAAGCATGTTTGCATGCATGGAAGGGAAGAGAGGAAGTGAGGAGTATCTGTTCTTATCAGAACCATGTATAACATGGACTATGTTAAGGATAGATGAAAGGCAAGTGCAGTATCTGTTCGATTACACACAAGTCAGTAGCTTAGCACATCTGTCCACTAGAAGAAGCACAGGAAAGCATAGAAAGAAGATTTCCAAGCTAATTCTCTAGCCAGCTTCTGTGTAACTCCAGTGGAGGCATCACAGCATGCTTAGCTATTTTGCTTAGCCCCAGAAATAATTCCACACTTGCACAGAGCACAGAACACAGCCACAACATGATACCAAATTCTAAAACCCTATTCTTCCCACCCAAATCTTATCTCTGTCAACTAAAGAAATTCCTCTACACTGCACACTACTGAATCAAGCACTAAAACATCTAGGACAAAGTAAATCATCAGCAACAAAGTCTATCCAGTGTACCAGTGTAAATTTTTGCTAAGTACCAGTAAGGAGAAGATGAGCAGCATAACAGTTGAGCTAGTCCAGAGAAGATTTTAGGAGAAGAAGATAGCAGAGAGGAGGGGGAAGAGGAATCTTACCGTGCGCCCATGGCCGTAACGGCATGACGACGGGGCAGTGCCCGTGTGGTCATGACGGAGGACCAAGGGAGAAGCCGCACCACAGCAACACCACCCCAGCACCACAATGGCACGGAGGCGAGCTCCACACCGGCGGCGGAGCAGAGCGGGAGTCGGGAGCACGACGAATCGCGCTGCAACCGAAACCCACACCAGGGGAAAGGTCCAGCATGAACGCGTCGGTGGAGAAGGAGGGGAGCAGCTAGGTGGAGTCAGAGAGCAGAGCTCTGCACCTAGTCATGGCGAAGCAGCTCGGAGAAGGAGAAGCTCGGCGGAGCGGCGCCGTCACCGAAACCCTAACCCTAGGGTTGGGTTGCGCACGATCACACCAGAAGGAGAAAAGCAGATCGAAGGGGAGGCGAAGGAAGAGCATCGGAAGGGCTTTCGATTGCGCCCTAGCACGACGGCGGAGTTGGTCGGAGCACGCCGGAATCGGCCGGCGACGGCGAAGGCGAAAAGGGGATCGCGTCGACCACGGGAGCGAGAGAGAGAAGAGAGGGAGAGAAGAGTGGTTCGGTCTGACCGAACCGGTCCGGGTTGACTTGGTTCAACCAAGTACCCGAGGACCTAAGTGCAATTATAAGAAATTGCTGAATTCAAATCAAAGTCAAGTTATGATTCAAATTTTAATCCCAAAATAAGAATCCTAAAAATCAAATAAAAATATGTTTTAACTCAAAATTTTGCAAGGATTTCAAAAATGATTTTTACTTGATTTATTGGAAAATATTTCTTGAGTGAAAAATTCAAAGATCCTTAAGTGGAAATGATTTGAATTATTTTCCAAAATATTCAAATGTCCTTAAGTGGAAATGATTTGAATTATTTTCCAAAATATTCAAAGATCCTTAAGTGGAAATGATTTGAATTATTTTCTCAAAATATTCAAAGATCCTTAAGTGGACATGATTTGAATTGTTTTCAAAATATTCAAGGATCCTTCAGTGGAAATGAATTGAATTATCTTTCTAAAAGAAAAATAAATTACCATTCTGTAAATGACTGTCCCGTAACTCATCCTAGGTAAAACACACAAAAAAGGAAAATCATCTTAAAATATGAAGGGGGGGGGGGGGGATTTTCTAAAACCTCCAAAAATCATTTCATCTATGCATAATAGCATGATTTGGATTTTCAAACATTGTCTTATAAAGACAATGATGTTGATTTTCAGAACACGAGGTTCACGAATCGCCGGAAGAAGCTTTAGACTGCACTACTTGTCAGTCTCAAGGCAAGTTCATTCTTGCATACCGTTTGATGTATTTTTATCAAAGTACTTGCAAAGTTACTTATACGTTCCTTTCACTTGCATCAAAAAGAAAAAGTATTTTCGAATGATGTGGTATATACTATTGGTTGGCGGTGGAACAATGGTAAGATGAATAGGTACGGTGTTCCATCGTATGCGAAGGTATATATCCTTAAGAACTAATAACCAATGTTCCAGTGATCCTTTCGCTGTAGTAAAAGCATCAACCAACGGACTTTGTATGGGCGGGGTCAGTCAGAGGCTTCTTTTCTCATCCGCATATCCTTGGCAGGCCTACACCGGGTTGGGTCGTTGCGGCGGCCAACAGCGTGGAAGCGCGTGCTCTTCCTGCCCGACGGGGTAATTGGTGGGGAAGCTCGGGAGGGGTGATGGGTATGCGTGGAACATGATTCCCCTACCGCATCATAAATGGGCGGATGTGTGTTGATTTGGGAGAAGCTCCACATGGCTGGATGTCCTGAGCCTTGGCTATAACACTCATGGAGTGTAAAGAGAGCATATATAGGGCCAGGCAACTGTTGGGTAAAGTGATGCAACTCTGCAGAGTCAAACAACAAATTTGTGATATCACAACCGTGTTCCCGGAATGGAACTACGAGATCGAGGCCGGAATGGAGTCCCATTTGGATTCACAAGACCAGTGGAGACTGTGGACATAGTTTTCAGAATAAAATATATCCTTTGAAGAAATGTTTACAAAAACTTGCATCTATGCCAAAGACCCGAGGTTTTGGCAGTAGCTAGTGCATGAAACACTCGATCTATATATATATTCAGAACTTGCTGAGTAACGCTGTTGCTCACCCTTTCTCATTTGACCCCATGCTTAGACTTTGAGGAAGCAATCAAGGAGAGCTATGGAGCTTACCACGAGGACGAGGTGTACTACGAGGAACCTGATCTATCCGGAGGAGTGGAAGGCGTCGACTACCTGATTGCTTATGGAGGCGATGATGATGAGCCCGAGGCTTAGTCTCCTATCTTAGGGACCGGGCCGATCAATACTAGACTAGTACTACTTAGGTTGTTGAGCCCGATGGTTCTTAGTTTACTTCTTTCTATCGTTAATAAGTTGACCTCAGTCAACCGTACTGTAGTTGAAATTCCTCCCATGTCGGAGGAAGACGTTGGCATTTCTGGCTTGTAATCTTTAGCAGTGTGTAATAAAGTGGACCCGCAATGTTTCTGTTGTACTACTCTGAGGGATGTAATATTTACGGATAAGTCCTTCCGTGGATGTTATGTCAACGACTTGTACACTACAATATGCAGTGGTGTGCGGGGTCACCGCATAAAAGAAAGAAGTTCACATACCCCCATATGTATTGAGAAAAGTACGCAATACCCCGTGAGGTGGAAAACAATCTAGTGCATCACCAGGAAATCCTAATTGGAAGTTTAAAACTCTTCCTCACCTAGCATTTTCTTCTTCACCATCTTCTTCAATTTCTTTGCTTCCAATTTATACGCAATAGCTTCATCATCTTTGGCAGAATTGTTGTTGTCATCACCATCAGGAGCATTAAAAAAAATCACTATCCTCACTATCTTCATATGAACTTTCCTACTTAATTCCTTTCCCCTTGACATGCATTGTTGGATAGACATTTTGCTGATGTAGCATATTTTCTTCTTCAACCTCATGATCAGACCGCTCTGGCATATTTTCTTCCTGGTGATGCATTGCATTGTAATTGTATTGGTCCACTGCATCTTCGGGGGGGAGCTATTAATTTCTGCAGGCATCTTTGCATATATATCCATAACTCCTGTATCAGTCACATACTCTTGTGATGTAGCAAAATCAAAGTTGTTTTGTTAGGCCCATCAGACATTTTCCAACAGAAATCAGTTCTATTCAACACATCTTCAGAACAACTAACATGGTATGCTAAATGTTTTCTCAATTCAGACACCGAGAGATTGGACATAAGAATGGTGGAAATGCCATTCTTGCCCCCTCTGTAAATTCATTCCTTTCCGTCATGTTCAAATGTACCATGAAAATGAAACCTAAGTGCAGTTTTTTAGCACTACATTCTGGCGGCGACACTGATTTTTCTGTGCAAATAATACACCTCTTTTTTACTCCATTCGAATACCTAAAACCTAGCTCTACTTCATATGCTCGCAATCCATACAACTAACATATACAAGAATAACCATATAATCTACATGTCCATGCCCTAATCCAACGAAAACATCTCAAATCACTTCCAAAATCGACCCCAAATCTAACCCCTACTTAAACCCTGCTCGGGCGGTAACACAAACTAGGGAAAAACGATTTTCATGCGACAAAATATAGTACTAACTTACAATGATCGCCGTACCGCACTCGAATCTTCAGGTCATCACCTCGATCGTCACCACCGTGCACTGGTTGCCGTCATCGAGAAGGGGGAGCAAAACTCGGAGAGGCCGAGACGAAAGAGGCGACCAGGTGCTAGGGAGGACGAACTGACTCGACCGAACACGGTCGGAGGGGATCAATTAGACCTATCTCGCCCTACTTTTCCAGCGTGGCAGCTCCACTCCAACCGTTAAGCTGCCACGTTGGCAAAACCACAGAGGAAAACAGCCCCGTGGGGGGTCAGGGGGTCAAATATATGGTATTAGGAAGTTGAGGGGATTAAGTGCTCTGTTTTCAACCTCAAGGGGTGTTGCGTACTTTTCTCAATACATATGGGGGTATGTGAACTTCTTTCTAGAGGAAAACAGCCCCGCAGGGGTCAGGGGGTCAAATATATGGTATTAGGAAGTTGAGGGGATTAAGTGCTCTGTTTTCAACCTCAGTGGGTGTTACGATACTTTTTTCAATACATATGGGGGGTATGTGAACTTATTTTTTTAATAATGGTCATTGCACATGATGATTTCGAATCTGTTGCTAATACTTATATTAATGGTCTAGTGTCAACTTTATTTGTCCAACCTCGACTGTGAGGGATGTGGGAGCTGAGAGAGAATTATATGGCTGATAATTTACGACATGATTTTGTTGGGAATATGCCATAGAGGAAATAATAAATATTATTATTTGTTTCCATGTTCATAATTAATGTTTATATTTCTGTGTTATAATTGCTATGATTCTTGAATGTGAGATGATTCAGAGGAAAATTCATATAGATGTTTGGAAACATAAACTAATGGAGCTCATGGGGACACACGGCGGAGTTCGGGGGCGAGGACCAGGTGTTCACCCGAGAGGTAATGGAGCTTGCCGGGAGGGTGGAATCCTTGTGCACCGACACCGAGGCCTTCGTGGACAAGGTGGTGTCTTCGGCTGACTGGAGAATGTGAAGGTCTTTCAACCGCGGTAGATGATTCTTAGTTTTTGAGCTTGATGGACACTTATTACAGTGAAGTCGGCTTCTTCAGAAAAGTGATGGAAAGAAAATACAGAATGTGCTATATGAGAGTGGAGCTACTCTAAAATCTTACTAGCATGGTCGTTGTGCGCCTATATGGCTTTCTTATTTGTAACTGAACTTCTGTAGCTGATCAATTTTCTAATGGACTTAGTTAATGTCGTCCTTGGGGTTTTGTTTGCAACCTCGTGCTTCGCCGCTCTTCCTGGCATAATGGAATTGGAGACCATACAAATCCCCGCACAGCAAGGGACGATGGAGCTGCCAACTTGCCATCGAGGCGATTTTTTCAAGATTTTGATTTGGTTCCTTGATAAATATTTGGAATGCCTCCTTGATCCCCTTTCCTAGGAGTTCTGACTATTAATCAATCACCAACTGCATGCTGCACACACTTCTCTTACTTTGGTGTTGTAACTCATTTATTTTTGTTTACGATGTATGGTAGCCAGTAGCTGCGGATTTGTCTTTCCATGGTCCCATATCGGGAGGAGAAGATTTTGTCATTCTCTAAGTATGAATGTAATGTATAAATAGTGGAACTCGGATATAGAGATAACCGTGACACATAACTATATTGTATCCCAAAGTTCACATCATTGCGAGTGCTACTATCCGTTGAAGCATTGTGGAGTCACAATTCTCCCCAATTGTCAAAATGACTCATTGTATTCTTCTCGAGCCTTCCACCAATGGGAAGTAACTCGATCAATGTTGGAACCTTGAGGACGGTCACCAAAGGCCTACAAGTTATTCAGGTTAATCTCCACAATTTAAGTAGAGGCTCTCGAAAATTGCCGAATCTTTAGACCACCATTATGATTGAGCTTCGCGACAACACTATTGACATCTGATATCGTTGTGTACCCTCGAAGGATAGGGTGTTACACCGCAACCTTCCGTGGGAGGCCGACTTACACCGCAATACACAGAATAGTAAGCCCACGAACGTCGGCGGACCGACGAAGGCGGAGCTCCGGGCAAAATAGGGCGAGGCATGGCGCAAGCGGGCCAACAGTTAGGCCAGTGCCGGCGGCGAGGGAGTAGAGGCGTTGTCTGTGGCGGATCTAGAGATGCGGGCGGTTCCGTCTTCCTCCTCTTCGACGGCTCCTCTTTCCCATTCCTTATTCATCTCTGTTCCGAGTTCCGACCATGGGCACCTGGACGGAATTGACCGTGCCAACGGCCCATATGTACGTACCGTAAAGTAGGTGCGCTGAAGTCTGAACCTGAATGGCATTCTTCCTCCGGCAGCTGCAGGCAAGACACGAGGCGGACATCGACCTTGGCCTGCTAGAGCCGAGGGCCAGGACCACGAGATCGTGCCGGGAAGCAGCTCGTAGGCGCACTGATCCGTCCAAGCATCCTCTGCGTGCACGGAGAGAAGTGTATGTTTGCGGAATGTGGCGTATTCTGACAGTCAAGCTGAGATTTATCTGAAGAAACGGCGTGCTTTTGCGTGGTCGGACGGCGGCGCGCGGAGATCCCCACCTTGTAGATTTACGGCCATACCCGTCGTCAGACTGAACTCTCCTCCGGGCCCTTCACCTGTTTCGTTTACAGTACCATTGCAAGACCCAGAATTCTCCGGTCAAGACGATTGCTGTGTCATGTCATGTGAGGAGACGAACAGGGAAGCTTACGAACGCCAGTTTAGACGGAACGAAGCTTAGCGTCGACGACATGGAACTGAAGAGGTCAAGGGAGATTCTTGCTAGTGGAATCCGTCTACCGCGTCACCTGTCACGGGGAGCAAGCAGGTCTCTTCTTCCCATGTGCCGCGCATTCGGACGTGGTGTTCATACTGTGATGCCAATGCGATCTCCATGTCGATCTCAGGTTTTCTTCCGATTTCACAGCTACCATCCGTCAAGCTACAGCGGTAGCTCTGTTCCAGCAAGTTGACCTGGAGACGACCATCAGTCGATCTGGATCAGTCAGAGCCGCGGGGAAGGTCACTAGTACGGAGTAGAAGGTTTCAAACCTGTGATGCGATTCGTTCCGCCTCCGTCGACGACCGATCGAGTTGGAGCCCATCGATCGATCACGGTCATCTGCTCCACCCGGAATTGCCGTGCAGCTCGCCGTGGAATCTCTCGGACGTACGTGCCCCGGCCGGTTAATGTCGATCATCGTTCCGTACCGAAACCGCGTCGTCTGTCACTGGCCTAGCCAGTCCCGTCCCGGTCAAGACCATGACGCGGACGTGGCCTCGACTCCACTGAGCTCTTCTGGGAGGGAGCCAAGCCCGTGTGGTTTGTTTGTTTGTTTGTTTGACCGAGCTGAGCTGTTCACCCGGCGTCTCGATGCAGTGCAGAGGCGTCACCGTCAGTCGTCGCCGTCGCCGCCGTCGTCGTCTCGCTCCCGAGAGGTTTACACGTAGCAGTGGGCACGGCGCACACGACAGAAGCAGCGCTGTCCCGCAGCAGTGCGCCGCTTGCCTTCTTTTGACCAGTTTCCTAGCTACCTCTGCTCTGCTCCCTTTCAATGCGTGCCTTCTGAAAAAACTACATAGCTGAAAGCCTGAAACTGTTTTTGTTTGCTCGTCTTCCACGGAGCGTACCATCTACGACGTGCACAAGGGTGAACTGTGAAAAAATTCAGAAGAGGAACAAAAGAAAAGTGTGGTGTCTCGTGTCTGCAATTTTTACAAGTGAATTCTTCGGTTTCCATCCAAAAGTCCAGACTTGGCCTGAGCTCGGTGAACAGGTCAATCGATGATCCTCTCCCATGCAGCAATTTACATGAATGCGGCACCTGGGCCTTTTTGATTCAAATCTCCTTGTATGGATTCTCGTGGACCAGGAGAAAACTACCTGCTACCAGTAGCGTACTCAGGATCCGACGACGCCCTAGGCCACCTTCCGTAACTACATGGTGGTAATGTCACATATTTTTTTGGGTCAAATTTAGCCCTTTTTACCGTTACCCCTTAGCAAAACTATTTGTAAATCTGATTATGAGGTCGGCTGTATTGAGGATGTAGTCGACCTTGTACATCTCGTTTAGTGGGTGTTTTTACTTGGGCCATGGAAAATCCGCTCAAAGCAGACGGTTTGAAAAATCCACCCCTCCCCTCAAGATCAATTTCGTTTTGGGTTGCAATCAAAACCTAATTTAGACGGCCGATCGCTTGGCGAAAAGAGGGTGGCTGAATTGTGGCTTGTGCACCCTTTGCAAAAGGATGGTAAAATCGGCCTCGCATCTTTTAGTCAAATGCCGCTTCACTATTAGCCTTTGGGGTTTCTTCAAAGATTTGATCGGGGCCTCCATGATATTGAGACCCACCAGTGGGCGGACCTTTCCATCTAACATTTGTGGCATAAGATGACTGTCAACTGCAAGGCCTTGGCTTCTCTCACGCTTCTATTTTCTTGACAAATTTGTAACGACCGCAATGCTCGCGTTTTTTTACAGCAAGCATGCCACATTCCTTATTCTCGCTGAAAAAAAAGAGGCTAGTCTCTGGGTCATCACGAGTGCCGAGTGTTTGAGTGAAATTGTGCCAGAAGAGTAAGCTTTGATTTATATTTTTATTCGCTTTTTGTACTTGTCTAAACAAACTCCTGAATAAATCGACCGTCCGATGTATGAATATTGTATGTTCTAATATAAAACAAGACTTCATGCCCTTTCTCTAACTCTGGAGTGAAAAAAAAACACAGTATTTCGATCCCCCTTCTCTAATCACTGAATTCTCGAGGCTGCTTCATCATAGCTATTTACTCCCGTCGTGCAGAATAGTTTGATCGTGTTTGTTTCGATTCACCCTCTACTATCTTTGTTCTGAAATGCAAGGGGACGTCATATTATTTCATACAAGTAGATGGAAAATTATATATACACCAAGAATGTGGGTTCTATTATAATAAGGTGACACTATTAGATTCTATTTAAAACTGTTTGCCAAAAATATACTATACCCATGTAGGTTTTGTAAAGTACGGAGTACAACAGTATATATTATGCCATCCCATGAGCAGCTACAATAATAAACTAAAAATGCAAGCTGACGTGAGCGATGATTAACTCACCAAGAAAACAGATTTGCGGGATTTGCTTTCAATAACTCGTCATCATCGGACCATTTCTAATCATGGGACCCACGGACCATAAGGTCACGTGGAAGTACAATAGGTGGCAATAGGTATATCGGACTTTATGGCTGCCGCTGTAGCCTTTGTGCGGATCTTCTTCTATCTTTCTCCACTTTTGGTTAGCTCACCACTCCACTTGCCAAAGCCGTTTTCTGTATAGTTTATGTTATTCATTTTTTATTTAGATGAATTCATAAATAATTACGGACACTACTGAATATTGAGTCCACCCACCTCTTTTTGTTGCTTGCAAGTTTAGACATGCCACTTGCCACCTGTGCGCTTGGAGCATAAATTCCTGAAATAGTTGTTGAAAACTATGTAGATTATTTGGGGATATTATATGATTATCATTCGAGGTTCCGAATTTTGCGTGTTTGGTCAAGTAATTTTCAACACCCAAAATACATATCCGTTGGTTGCCCTACCACTGATCATAGTCATAGCTCCATGCTTGTGCAGTATCTTCTCAAGTCAACTTCCCTAGTGTTTTATTTGGTTGATCATAGGCAAAATGCTAACTATAGACGGTCCGATTAATATATATCAGCCTATATATTAAAAAATTGAGCGTAATGATGATACATGCATGACAATATTATTTCCTAAATATCATTTTAACACCGATCATTAGACCAATATGTTGACCAAAATAATCCATATTTGACCTGATATATCCACTGATATAGACCATATATGTATTTACAAGTTCGTCAAACTATCAAAGTCATGCATAATGTTTTGCAAAAGAAGATACATGTAATATAATTTTTTGTGCTAGGGTTAAGATTATTTGAGTCTTTATTATTTTCTTAATTAACACGTCAATAAACTTAGAACCGTCTGTTACCTCTGTTCGAAAATATAAAATGTTATGATTGGCTAAAAATGGCCTACCAAAACATTATACGTACATTTTCTAACATAGGTAGTATCTGTTATGGGATTTTATCATTCATACCATGTTACGTTTTTGTTTTAACGATTTTGCTAATTCTAAGTCGACTGAGAATTAACTAAATCTCAGTCGCCTCCTTAACCGTTAGATTTTGTGTCGTGATTCGTACTGATTTGTGAGTTGCACATGGTTTGCAATCGTGTGCAACTGACTGAGAATTAGTTAAATCTCAGTCGCCTCATTGACCGTTTGATTTGTGTCGTGATTTGTGCTGGTCTATGAGTTGCACATGATTTGCAACTGTGTGCAAGTGACTGAGATTTAGTTAAATCTAAGTCGACTGAGAATTAGACACTCCTCTTGTTTTAATGAGAACAAGAATAATGAAAAAAAAAAACTTGAGCAATACGAATGGTAGAATATGCTGAAAACCGACACGAACACAAAATCCGATATTCCGAACCATAATCGAGACTCAGTTTCTACAATAGTAAATCAAAGCCGTGACACAAATAAACACTTGAGCAAGACGTCATAACATGTTCATCTTACACGCGAGAGCAATGGACCGCTTTTTTCAGGCGGTTTTTTACCTAATAAATATCATGATTTGTCGGTTGATTGAGCTCGGATGCATGGGTCAAGACCAGACATGGACCCACACAAACATAGAAAACGTCCAGCCCTGGACCAACCGCGGAATGTTCTTTTCAGGCGGCAGCTCCAGAGTCCCGAGTAATTTATCTTTGCGAAATCCAGATAGCACTCGCCGATCCTCCAATATAAACACTACATTCCAATTCGAGAGTCGCATGCTTGCATCACTGGAAATTCGAGATAACTACTGAAGTACTTATTTTACTGTCAGGGATGACGGAGATCAGACGCGTCGTGATCGTCGGTGGGGGCGGGACGGCGACGCCCCCCGGACAAATGAAGGTTCGTACACGTTTTAGTATTACGTTTAGACGTCGACCTGGACTCGCCGGACTCCGCCCTCCAGACCCGTCCCCATCCATCTGGCCATCATCCTCCTCGCGCGAGGACGTGCCCCGGCCCCGCCCCCAGCGCTCGCCGAAACCGCGCCGAGTTTTCTCATTCTCTTCCTCCACGTTCGCTCACTCGCGCCGTTCCCCTTTTTCCCTCTCCCTCTCCCGTACTCCTCCAGTTCGCAAGTTCACACCGCGCCCGCACGCACACCTACAAAGCCCACCCTCACACGGCTAGCTCTCTCTCTCTCTCCCCCCACTTTCACCTCACACGCACGGCACGGCACGACACAACACACGCTCTGTTTCTTGGCCGCCGCGGGAATCGAGCGAGCGAGCTGTCCTTGCCGGTCGCGGCAGCTTGCCGGAGAGCTCGCGGGAGGCCGGCGGTCTTCTTGGCCCGCTCCGAGGATGAGCTGCCTGGGGTGGATCAAGAGCCGGAGGTCCAGGAGCGGGAGGCGGGGCACCGCCTCAGGCCCGGCCACGACAACAACCACGACCACCACAACGACGACGGCGTCGGCGGTGAGCACGAGCCGGTCGGACGACTCGGCGGCGGGGCGCCCAACCAGCAAGTCCACGGGGTCGGCCTCGTCGCAGCGGAGCATCTCCTCGCTCTACGAGGAGCGGGGCCACGGCCAGCTGCGGGCCTTCGACTACGACGAGCTCCGCGGCGCCACCAACGACTTCAGCCGCGCGCAGAAGCTCGGGGAGGGCGGGTTCGGCGGCGTCTACAAGGGCTCCGTCCGCCCGCTCGACGGCAAGGGGGACCACCGCGTCGCCGTCGCCGTCAAGCGACTCAACCAGCGCGGCCTACAGGTACGCCGCCGTCTGAATCTTGTCACTCTGTTCCGTTCCCCCTCCCCCTCCCTGTGATGCGATTCAGCATCAACGGGAGGGAAGTGTGTAGCTCTGCCAAATTTGACCAAGTGTGCTCTGTTACTATTAGTTTATTACCACTGAATTGCCGAGCGGGAAGTGAAAGCAATTATTTACTGGAAAGAGCTAGAGTTCATGGATTCCAGAGAGGCGCTTGAATTGGATGTGGAAAAGTTCTTGAAGCACTTGTTGGTTGGTCCATGGAAAGTTAGCCACATTAGGCATGACGGGGGATATACATACTGACATTAGGATCCTCTCCTTTCGTTTTCCTTCAGAACATAATAAATTTTCCAAGAGTGGAACAAACATTAGAGGTAAACGCTGCCCCTCTTTCAGTGGCACGCAGGAGAAATTTGGAGTCCAGAAAACGATGTCTACCGACCTTACTTGTACTATACTCAATACCAAGCGTCGAATTTGCCCAATGAGAGGAGACCAGCGGCTAGACTGAAAGTGTTGTTATGTGCAAATCATGCTGCTGTTCTTAGTTGACTACTATTCGCGACAAGACCAAATCTTGGTCCATGTACCTAGTACAAAAGAAAAGTCAGTTAGAAACCTGGAATTTTCAGTGCCTCGTGCCTGTTTATCCATTGCTAGCTTACAAATAACTTGTGTTAATAATACAGTATATGACTTCGTTCTGCACTATAATATCACGTTTCAAATGTTGGTGCCTTGTCATATTCGCCACTTCTCATCAAATCAGAAATAAGCTTTCTATGTGTTTGAATATTGAAATCTTTCTGTTCCTAATAGTTTCAAGCTTTTCTTAATGCTGTGCCAGGGACATAAGCAGTGGTTGGCAGAAGTGCAGTTCCTTGGTGTTCTTGAGCACCCAAATCTTGTAAAGCTTATTGGATATTGTGCTGTTGATGGCGAAAGGGGACCCCAGAGATTATTGGTCTATGAGTATATGCCCAATAAGAGCTTGGAAGATCACTTGTTCAGCCGTGTTTATACTCCTCTCTCCTGGAATAGAAGGCTTCAGATAATCCTGGGTGCTGCAGAAGGATTAGCTTACCTGCATGAAGGGCTAGAACTTCAGGTATACTTCAAACATAATTGCTCACCTGTTTTCGAGTTCCTTCCAAAAAAATGCATTTATCATTTTGCAAGAAATTTCTTCGACTGTCTTCAGGAGAGTATAAAAACCTAAATAATACGCTGCTAAAACAAACCATTGGTCCCACACAGTTTCTACAGAAAAGCAGGATCATTTAAGAATGTGTTTTTTCTAATGTAGTGTTCAGCCTTCAGAAAAGGTTTGCTATGCCTGTGCATTCCATATTTGGTCTATATAGAAATTATAGGTAGAGGGCAAGGTGCATGCACTAGAAATCCAGTGTAACGTCAATCAGGAAACTTGGACTGGAAAGTCATGCAGGTGGATAGGGTGAAGCATGCTACTAGCAACAGTCATGTTCAGTTGCCACTTTCCACTAAATGTATGCAAGATTCCAAGCAGCGAACTTTGTTGGAACTTTCTGAAAGAATAATTTTCAACATCCGTGGCTTACACGTAGCGAATGTATCCAGTTTCTCCTTTGTTTCTTCTAGCAGTGCCTGTTGTATCAAACATTTTAGTCTACCAAAGCATCAGTACTTGGTCAAGAAGGTTCATACGGCTGGTGAATAGCAAAATATACCAGCTGTCAAAGAAAGTAGAAATCATGATGTTATTGTTTTCAGAGTAATCGTTTTATCGGGCCTTTTGCTATGGTTCAAGGTGTATCTGGAACACAATAATTTCATAGCATTCAGTCCATTTTCCTTAAGAACATGAAAATACTCATCATGTCTTACAAATGGTGTTTAGCAGCTCTAGCCTTGTACTATGCACTACAGAACTTAAATTCTTATACAGTATCAGCTTTTCTCCCCATTTGCATTCTAATCTGAACTCATCGATTTCACTAGGTAATTTACCGGGACTTCAAAGCGTCAAATGTTTTGCTGGACAAGGACTTCCAAGCAAAGCTATCAGACTTCGGCCTAGCGAGAGAGGGGCCAACGGAAGGCAACACTCATGTCTCAACTGCGGTACGTCGCCGTCCTTATGACCCAGAACTGAGAAACCTCAAGTTTTGTGCAACCGCATTGCCTGATCCGTCTGGCATCTCTCTAGGATTTAGTTGGCTGACTGCCGCCATTAAATGTTGCTGACCCAAGCTGGCACTCAGGCCCATGCACCTTATTTGTTTGATAGTGTACCTCTCTACCTGATGACAAGCTTGTGCTCCATTTGTCAATGGCGCCTCCAGTTTTTTTCTGCATTTGACTTGAGTTTCTGAAACATGGTTGCATAAGCTTCATGTCAGCATGACATACACCACATAAATTATTACATCGAGCTTAGTACCAGGTATATGGCATGATTTTCTCTCTCCTTAAAGCAAATTTCCATATGGTGATCAGGTTGTAGGAACACATGGATATGCTGCGCCGGACTATATCGAGACAGGGCACCTGACTTCAAAGAGCGATGTATGGAGCTTCGGGGTGGTGCTGTACGAGATCCTGACGGGGCGGCGGTCGCTGGACAGGAACCGGCCGCAGGGGAGCAGAAGCTGCTGGAGTGGGTGGGACAATTCCCGCCGGACAGCCGCAACTTCCGCATGATCATGGACCCCAAGCTCCGTGGCGAGTACTCCTCAAAGGCGGCCCGGGAGATCGCAAAGCTCGCCCAGAGCTGCCTCCTCAAGAACCCCAAGGAGCGGCCTGCCATGAGCGAGGTCGTCGAGGTGCTTAGGCGAGCCGTGCAGGCCGAGCTAGCCTCCAGGGACAAAGCACCCAGCACAGGCAACGGCAATGGGAAGAGGGTCAACGTGGCACCGCCGTCGAAGAGGTGACTGGTTTGTTGTCGAGGAGAGTTCCTTTTTAGGTGAGAGGTCTAAGTATAGTTATGCGGACATGAGTTTAGATGATTTGACTTGGCGGATTGTTGATAGTGTTTTCCCCCTTCTTTTGCGGCTCATTTTTTTTTTCGTTACTATGGAATGCAAAAATTAACCAGCCCATACTGAAGTGCTCCCTAGGAGGTACCAAACATTACCTGATAGAGGACTGAATTCTCAGATAGTTAGACATCCTACTCTGAAGGTAAGTCAAAAAGTCTGCACTTCCGGAGTCAACGGCGGCCACTTCTCGCAGGGTCTTCTTCCTGATGTCGACGGCGACCATCCACGCCCTGCGGCACTTAGCCCTGGCCATGATGTAAACGAAATCTTCTTCGTGCAGGCTCAGAGCAGGTTGGCACCCATGGAGCTTCCCCATGTCATGGAGATGAGGCAGGAGTTCCGAATGAGTCTTGTCCACCGGCACTTTGAAAATGTCGAGCCCGCAGTCCTTGCGCCAGTTCTGCCATGGATCAGTCTCTTCTCCCATGCCGTGGCTTTCCAGTATCTGGTAACTAAGGTGGCGGTGGTGGTGATGGCGCGCCGCTTCTCCTTGAACCGCATTTCGAAGAACTTGATACGGCCTTGGACGACGGCGATGTCCCGGACGCTCGACGGACAGCCCTCATGCTTCGTGCTCGGCGACGGCGGCAGTGGGATGTAGCGGAGCATGGTGTTGTCGTCGTCAATTGCGAGCAGGTCGCAGAACAGCATGCCCTGCCACAGGTCGACCCAGGCCATCGAGCCGCGTTCGCCTCCCATGCTGAGCACCTTGGTCGGGCGGATCCAGAAACTCACTGGTCGAACAGGTGGAGGTCGTACTGCCCGCCGCTGGTACCCGCCACAAACTGGATCGCTGCAATGAGGAACTCGCCGTCGCGCAAGCGCAGGATGCCTACGTTGGAGCCGTGATCGGTGTTAGGAACCTTCCACATACCATGGGCCGACGCTGTGGGCCGTGGCCCAACCACCATCACGCGAGGCTGCTGGGTTGCACAAGCTACAAGTATGCGGAGAGAACGAACAGAGAAGGCATCCAGAGGGATCACGGAACTGGCACTGGCGGCGGCTTCCTCTCCCATCTCGGCTCTCAACCCTGCCTCCTTTCTTGCTTCTTCCTTTTGGCACCTTTGTGCTTGTATCAGACTTGTAATCGAACCAGAGAGCTACTCCCTTCCACCAATTTGAGCTATATAGAGAGAGGGATCAGTGCGTAGTTAACACTTGGTATCAGAGCCAGAATTTTTCCCCCCACACACCGATCTGGCTCCATCGATCATTGACACACACCACCAGAGCTCCGATCGTCTAATCCGAGAATCCATGGAATCGATCACCAAGGCCGATCTCAGGGATCTATTCGCCGAGCTCCGTTGTGAGGTCAAGAGGTCGATCGCTGAGGGATTCGCTACCTGGAAGCCGGCGGTCAAAGCACAAAACACGGGTCAGCAACATGACTACCGTGACAGGAGGAACGGCGCGGCGGAGGCGTCCGCAGCGGCTCCACTCGATCCGTCAGTGCTGCAGGCCAGCACAACGCCGATCCCCACCGCCGAGGAGCCACTCGCGGTCGACCCTATACTTTCTATCAGCACCATCTCCGTGGCGCCATCGACCTGTTCGACGGAATGTCCAAACTACGACACGGCTGGTCTCGCCCTAGCAGCGGCTTCGACGTCGCCCACAGCCACCGTCGACTCCACCTCTGTGCCCGCTGCTGCTGCTGCAGCTGCAGGCCACGGAACGCTCGACTGCAAGCCCGTCAATGGTGCCACGTCCGCGGCTGAGGGGTCACTGGTCACTGGTGTTGTTCCCAACAACACAACCGCAGTGGTGCACGCGCTCTGTTCGGCAGAAGTCGTCACCATGCTGTCGCTAATTCCTGCGACCACGGCGCCGATCCTGTTGCGGACATCCCCGTCGGAATGCATCACCAACTTCAGGGTCCATGGACGGCTGCTACGACCCAGGCCGTGGCCATCGTTTCCGGCCGGGCAGCTTACTGCTACAAAAAAACGACCCAGGTCGTGGCCATCCTTCAGAGAGATCACCGGCTGTGAAATGTCAGTTGGTCCTACACCTGAAGCTTTTGTCAAATGTGCATTTCATGATGCTTCTTATTGGCCTGGAAATTTGGTCACTGTAGTACAGATGCAAGTACCAGAGCAAGATGTCTATCGGTATCGGTACATGGCTCTATGGCTAGTTCAAGGATTATTTGTCTTGGTTTCTCCAACCATAATCTCATGCATCCTTGTTGTTTTCTTGAGTAATATGCTGGCTGATTGGCATCTTCAGAACCAGAGCATATTGACTCGCCCAGCTACTCTTTGTATCACTCAAGGTATGCATACGAAGTTGTCAATTTGTGAGTCATCTGAAAGATCTTGTTGTTGTGATATCCACGGCTTCGACTTGCATAGGACTATCATTTTGACTGACAGCGGCAGTCTGTCCTATACTACTGTTGTTCTGCCTATGGAAAAAATTCTCGGAACTGGTATTTTGCGTATTTTGCAATCAGTCGTGGTGCTATGCTCCACCTTATCCCATCTGCTGCTCTAAAATGCATGGATTTCTACTGGCTTACAACTACTGTCATGACTGAAGTATTCAGAGCTTGGTTTTCTGTGCAAAGTGGTGTTGCCCTTCTTGCAGTTCACAGTAATTGTCCTGCTGACTGTCAGCTTGATCTGGGAACGAAAACCACATGGTATTCTGCTTACAAGTACTGTATGATAGTTGTGAGCAACCGTGCTTTTATCAACATGAAATTGTTGCCACAGGTGAAGGACATACACTTGCAGTTGTGGCCACTGCACATATTTTCTCCTGAGGCCGAGTTTATTTTCAGTGCTGGCATCTTTATTCAGGTGATATTGAGGGCTGATTGTTATTGGTGGAACTGCACAAAGTATCAATGGCTCTATTTATCGTGGTGTGCTATACCAGATGTTACTTTATCTAGGCTGGCCATTTGTGAAGTGTGGCTACAGAACCATCAGGATATGATGCAAATGCAGACTTGGTTTTCTATGCAAATGAATATCACATGTTCAGTCCAGCCAAGTTTACTGTTTACTCATGGGTATCAACTTAGTATTATGGCACCAACTATGTTCAGTTTTGCTTGGGACAAATTGGACTGCATTCTCCATTACAGGACATCAAGGAGTGCCTTACAGGTTACAAGTTCGGAGTTGTTGATGTGTATTGCGACAGTGGTCAGCCGACAAGGAACATTTCAAGGAGGGAGGCATAAGTCAGTTTTGAATCGACACATGGAGCTCCGATTGCCATGGGACCCCGGCGGTAGAATGGCAACTTGGGGACAAGCTGAGCTTCAAGGAGTCTTTCAAGGAGGGAGGCATGCACTGAACTCTGATATTTGTTACCTCCATGACAAGGACTTTGACTTCCCCCACTCTCTGGACTCTAATGGCCTCAAGGTAATGCAAGTTCCATGGGATCCCGGCAGCTCAGAGCTCCTAGATTCTTCTACAACCACGGCTTGGGGTCAAGCCGTATTTCAAAGAGGGAGGGGTGTTAGGAACCTTCCACATACCATGGGCCGACGCTGTGGGCCGTGGCCCAACCACCATCACGCGAGGCTGCTGGGTGCACAAGCTACAAGTATGCGGAGAGAACGAACAGAGAAGGCATCCAGAGGGATCACGGAACTGGCACTGGCGGCGGCTTCCTCTCCCATCTCGGCTCTCAACCCTGCCTCCTTTCTTGCTTCTTCCTTTTGGCACCTTTGTGCTTGTATCAGACTTGTAATCGAACCAGAGAGCTACTCCCTTCCACCAATTTGAGCTATACAGAGAGAGGGATCAGTGCGTAGTTAACAATCGGCGATCAGACGAAGCGTCGGCGTGGCGTCGGCGGCCTGGTAGATGTAGTATTCGATGCTGCGACGGGTGGGGCAGGGGTCGCGCCGAGGGCCAATGTTGACTCGGAGCAGGATCAGGTCGTCGGCGGCGGCGAGGACCATGGAGAATATGTCGGGCTTCACGCCTTCGCAGTGGACGGTGAAGCAGGAGACCCGCGGCGGGCGCGCCGCCCAGAAGGTCACCTGGATGGCACCGCGGCCCGTCGAGAGGCACGCGTAGGCGGTGGTTGCATTTTTACGGGAGTCGATGTATCCCCGGACGTCGAGGAGGATCCACTCTGGAGGCGAGGCCAGGTCTTCGGCGTAGTGGATGGGCGGGCCGGCATCGCCGCCGCCGTCGACCTCCTCCTCCTCCTCGTCCGTGGAGCTCTCGTACTCGTCCTCGCTGTCCACCTCCGTCGAGGTCTCGTCGGCATTCTCGTCGTCGACGGTGAGGGACGAGAGATCGATTCGACCCTCTTTCTCCTCCATATGCAATTATGCGTAGGGAAATCCTCATGGTTTCGTTCATGGAGATTTTTTTAGGGTTTAGGAGATAGAGCTCGCCCTTTTGTGTACATTTTCTATTTTTGGAAGTTAAACATTTCTAAATTTGAGTAAATTTTTATGCATTATTAGCAACATATGTGGCATCAGATTACTATATCATTGAACTACATATCAAGATGAATCTAACGATATTAATTTAGTGTCATAAATGTTGTTATTTTTTTCTAAGGAGTCGGTCAAAGTTAATAAAGTTTGAATCTCCATGAATCTCGTTCTTTGCGTCCGCAATCCCTATTTCTCGCTCTTTGCAAGCCCTAACTTGGACTCGCCCGTTGTGAGTCTCCACATGGGCCGGCACAGTTAATCGTTTTTTTTTTTTTTCTGTAGCTCGTTTTCTTTTTACTGCGAGCCCGTGTGCGCTCTAAAATTTCTTCTTTTTTCTTCTTATTATCCCTTGTCGTTTTTACTGTTTCCTTTTTTCATTTTTCTTTGTTTCTGATTTCTCTTTTTTTTTTCTTTTTTCTTTTTTCTTATTTCTTTTTCCTGTTTTCATTTTTTCTTCTTTGTTTTCTTTTACAAAAATGAAAATGTCTATATTAAATGTTTTGGAATATGTTCATATTTTGAAAATGGTTTATATTAGAAAATAGAAAAGAAATAATACAACAAAATATAAAGAAAATAAACAGAAAAGAAAAAACAAAAAAAAAACCACATGTGCGCCGGCCCATGTGGAGGAGTCGTGCGGGCTACTAGCAGGAATGGAAAGCATTGTGTGAACTAAGTCAAGCGGGGCGCTTTCCTCCTAATGGGCTTCATGCCGAAGGCGAGAAATAGGGCGACACATTTGCGTCTCCCTTCAGGTCTTCACGTAGTGGATAGTCGGGCCGCCATCGCCGTCGTCAATTTTTTTTTACATGGAACACTAATATTCCATTAACTGGGAACGACATAATCGTTGGACAAGGCAGAGATTACAATGTCAGGAACCTCATCAACCCAAACATGGTTTGACCCTGGTTTCCCGATGCGCCTAAACTTGTCAGGACATGTGCTGGCTTGTTACACTCACGAGGGATATACTCCCTCCGTCCACAAAAGATGTCACAAATTTAGAGAAATTTGTGACATCTTTTGTGGACGGAGGGAGTATATAAGATATGAAACTCAATAAAAGATAAAGCCAGCAACATTTTTGCTTCACACCTTCACGGAAGAGGGCCCCTAGAGGTGACAAATCATAGGAGAAGGTCTTGATTGCTTGAGAAAGACCCATACATTTAGAGACAAAGATCGGTCTTCCAATGCTCATACTCTCGATGGCTTGCGACAGGGATTCTGCTTCAGCATTTGTTCAGTCGCTCTCTCCATCGCAGTTGCGGCTGCGAACGCAATTTTCTTATCATGATCTCTTCCGCTCGCCCCCCACACACCTGTGCGTAAGAGTTGCTCGAAAGAGCCATCTAGGTTGATTCGAATCTAGTCTGCTGCCAACGGAGATCACGGGCTTCTTTCGGTCCTGTTTTAACTTGTATATTCTAGAAATTTCTATTTGGAACATTGATTGTTATTTATTCTATTTAAATACACCTAAAATAGATATTCATGTACCAGGGAACCTTTGTCAGCCTTAGAGGTAGCTCGTGATATTTAAGGAAACTAAAATACACATGAACATGTATGTTATATTTGCAGTTCATCTGAGTAGCAAGATTTAATCTATGATGACACGTGAATGTGTTCTTTTATCTCCCTGATTAAGATGAAAATTTAACAAAAATATATTTTATAATGTCTGAGGAAAACAACTAACATAAGTTTCGTAGTAGTGTATGGTAATAAGTTGAAAAAATTAGTATAAAGAAATGATGTTTCTAAGATTAGGTCATATTTCAGTAACACACTAGTGATCACATATGTTTCGCTGTTGTAAACCTCCATATTTCCTAGATCGAACATAGCATTGTAAATCAAACCTTGCAGATGCTTGATAATCAGGTCTTGTAGTGTGCCCATCAATGAACTTGCTCCGATGTTTGAAGGCGTCTTCATAGGATTTTATTTGTCACTATGCACCTCCACATCTACCATAACAATATTGCACGGCTGTAGAATAGTGTTCAACAACTGATGACTGCATGCATAATTATATAGTTTTCTTAAGATTCACAGGATGAGGTATGCGAGAGGTAACAGGCAATCAGTTTTAGGGAACAAACCTTTTGGGTTTTCCAATAACACACAGCTTTAGAGAGTCCAAATTGGCATTCACAACATTCGCCTTTTGACGCGTTAAACTTTTCATGGTATTGTTCAAATTTTCTCTGGAAAAATGATTGGCTTCAGCATGTTCAATTAGAAGAATTAAGAAATATTTTGTTCACAATTAATCAGTAGTATCTCCACTATCAATAAAAGCGAGAACATTTTCTTTTCTAAGCGCACCCAACAAACATGCACAAAACAACATAACCGAATTAACACCACAAGATCTGTCCAATTAATTACACCTAACCCTCCAAAATATACTATCCCTCGGCCATAACTATGTTCACTACGGGAAAATCTGGGTTTGCCAAGTACCCAAAACACTTGGCAAAGGCCGTAAAACAGTCGGCAAAGGCTTTGCCGAGTGCACACCTTTGGCAAAATTGTACCGCACCAATTTTATAAGATATTAGACTACATTTTATGTACAAATAACCAAATGGTTGTGTGTCAAAATGTTCCCATCCACCTCTCGTTAAAAAGACAAATTTCTGCTGATTCGGCTGGAAGCGGGCCAATTTTGAACTACAGGTGGTTCGTAGTTTGCTCATGATATTTTGTAAAAAATATTTTTTATTACAAAAGTAGCTATTTCATCATAGAAACCCAAGACTTTTGCAAGGTTCCACACCTAACGAAAAACAGTCATACCTATTGTTATGACTATGTCTTGAAACCGGCATAAAAAATCCAAAAAAAATTTAAAAATGGAAAAACTTCGCGTTATGTCATTATATGTGACCCAGTTACCAGAAAAATAATAATCTAGAAGTACAACAATTATCTTAAAAAAATGTTCTCAGAATTGAGCTATCGTGTACGAAGATTCGTGGCTTTGAGGCTAAATGACGAATGTTATAGCTAAATTCATGGCATAGTTTTAATAATATGTCCGTATTGTACGTATGCGTGTATCTTGGAATGGGGAACAATGCTCCCGAAGAAAGTTTTGGTGTTTTTGCACAAATAAATATTTTTTATTTTTTGAATTCCAAAAATGGGGTTTTTTGTGAAGCACCTACCAAAAAGATGTTGCAAAATTATACCACGCCAACTTTAAAAAACATTAGATTGCATTTTATGTACCAATAACCAAATGGTTGCGTGTCAAAAGGTTCCCATCCACCTCTCGTCAAAAATATAAATTTATGTCGATTTAATTGGAAGCGGGTCAAATTTTAACTATAGGTGCTGCATAGTTTGCTCATTATTTTTGTGTAAAAATTATTTTTAGATACACAAGTAGTCATTTCAATGAAAAAGTTTCTAATGCTTGCAAAGTATTTCGTGCATTTGTTGACCTTTGTAGAGTAGGTTCAGTAAGAATATGAAACGCAACAACTCTTGTTGCTTGGCTGATTCCTGCTAACTGAGAACTATTTTCGATAAAAGACATGGTGTTTCCGTCATTCCTTTTTACATAGCTATAATCTTTACTAACATCATTGGATTTTCTTGTTTCAAGTTTATCTTGAATTTTCCCTCAAAAAAATTTATCTTGTATTTAACATCAGTTCATTCATAAAGATTGGTAGCTTATAACTTATTTTTAGTAACAAATCATATGCCTTCATATATTTTTTGGACTTCCCATGGTGGGTCTAGTAAGAGGATCTTGGTACTTGGGATTCCAGATACCTTACATATGTCTTTCTGATATTAGTTTTATGGATTAATTTGAGATTAAAGTGGCAAAAATAGTCTATTTATAACTGGCATTATTTGGTTTAAATTATGGTTTTAGAAGTCCCGCACAATCATATTGCTGCTATATCTTCTAAATATTGTCTATATTGGATTAGATTTGGATACTAGAGTTGAAAATCTCAACATTCTCTCAGAGCTGTAACAAGTAATGGGAGGTTAGAGTGAAAAAAAACTTGGAGTAAGAAGGATGATGCACTGTCGAAAAGCTTTGCATCCTCAGGCTAATCTTCACGTTTTTATTAGATATTATGGAAAACTATGGATCAACTTATGCCTAGGACATAAAACTAACGACTGAGTGATCCCTCTTTCAATGTTGCTTTGGACTGAAGAGTGGCGCTGCTACCATATGACTACTTTTGTGCCACATGACTTCATGTGCAACAAAGCAAGTATGAATATTAGCTCTACTGATACCAATACCATTTCATTACCTGTCACTTGTTTTTAAGTGCAAGCAAGTGAAACAAAGATGGCACTACTGTTGGAAGAGGTTGTGGCTAAAAGCCTGAAACAGCTGAACCGTCGAACGCCTCTCGAAATGCTACATCAAATCTGCTTATGGTCGGATGACAATAAACTGAAGACTATTTCTCTCCTGTGGAAGGGAATCATGGTGAAAGGCATGTTTCGATCAATGAGTTCAATTTTTTTGCGAGTTCAATGAGCTCCAATTTACTGTCAATAGATATGCAATGAGTGGAAAGATATGCCAACAAATGGAAATATTTTCTTAAGAAACAGCCTCATACTAAACCAAGGCCAATAAAAACCTGGGAATCCCCCTAGTCGATATTGTTAAGATAAATGTTGATGCTACCTTCTTGGATGTTTGATAATGTTAGATTATATATTCGGTTAGTTCAACTTGTAACATAAGTTAGGGTTTTAGGTTAGTCGGTTTGCTAGGCCTCCTATATATACCCTTGTACCCTAAACATTATGGTTATCAATTGTGAGACATAACACAAGTTTACATGGTATCAGATTAGATCCTAGGCCTATGGCGCCGCCGCCAACACCACCTCCGCTGCCGCCGCCTGGCTACTTCGATCAGAAGGCCAAGGCCGCAGCCGCCGCCTCCGCCAACACCTCCACCTCCTCCTCCCTCACCACCTTCTCTTCCCCGGCCACCATGGCTCCTCCCCTCTCCTATACAGACACAATAGCCGATGTCACCCCCTTTATCTCAATCACTCTAGACCTAGCCCAGCACAATTACTACCATTGGCGCCATCTGTTCGAGGTTCACCTTGGACGCTGCAATCTTCGTGATCACGTCGCCGCCAACGCTGCCCCCGCCCCAATGATCCTCGCTGGGTCACGGACGACCTCGCCATCATCCAGTGGATCTACACCCACGTGTCCACGGAGATCTTCAACCTCGTCTTCCGTGAGGCCGCCACCGCTGCCGCCCTCTGGGCGTCCCTGCGCCAGCTCTTCCAGGACAATGCCGACGCCCGGATCAACAATCTCCACTCCGCGATTCGTAACACCTCTCAGGGGGGCTCCTCGCTGAGCGTCTACTTCCAGCGCATCCAAACAATGTCGGACGAGCTCCGCGAACTCGGCGACCCCATGCCCGATCGTCAGCTCATCACCATCCTCCTTCAGGGGCTCAGCGACCGGTTCAGGACGCAGGCGGTCATGATACCGCTCATGCGACCTCCACCCACTTTCGCGGAGATTCGGACCCTGCTCCAGAACGCCGACGACGATCTGACCCGCCGGGAGGCGCGCCCTCACGCCTTCGCCGCCTCCACCCGGCCGCCGCTGCTACCCACTCCTGCCGCGGCAGGACATACGGGCCAAACGTCTGCCGCGGCAGGCCCTCCGGTGCCGTTCCCCTCTTCGGCCGGGCAGCCCCCTCTAGGCTGGCGTCCCAGCCCTAATTACAAAGGGAAAAACCCGATGTACTGGCCGCCCCGTCCAGCTCCTCCGTCATCGCCGGCTCGTCCTGCTCCACCAACGGCCCCTCCACCTCCTCTGCCGCCTGCGCCCGCCCCTGCCGCGCCTCCCGCGGCTCCCACTTGGCGCCCGCCCCATGATCCGTGGACCGGCATGGTCCAGGCCTGGTCCATGCCCTGGGCGGCCCCCTCTCCGATCGGTGCTCCTCCGGCATACACAGGCAACTGGGCGCCCGGACTTCGCCCCCACACTGGCGCTCCTGGCCTCCTCGCGCCGCGTGCTCCGTCGAACGCCTAATACGCCGCCCCGGTCTACCACGACGGGGGGATGTCCTACATGCAATACCAGCACCCCCCGCTGTACCAGCCTCCCCTTGTGCTCATGGCGCCTCCTCCGACTGCACCGCTTCCTCCCTCGGCACCAATTGTTGCACCTTCACCAAGCTGGGACCAGTCTGCGTTTTTGCAGGCCATGAACAACTTCGCTGCCCAAGGAAACTTAGGTATGGACTGGATCTTCGACTCCGGCGCCTCTAGTCACATGTCTGCCTCTAGTAATATGTTGTCAAATTTCTCCCCCACCCCTCTTTATTCAATCATCCTAGGAAACGGCTCCTCTATACCTATTTACTGCACTGGTCAAACCAATATTCCTACACCCACAAAACAACTTCTCCTTCGTGATGTTCTTATTGCACCTGCACTAATCAAAAATTTAATTTCTGTTCACCAATTCACCTGTGACAATCTTGTTTCTATGGAATTTGATCCTTTTGGTTTATCTGTGAAGGACTACCAGACCAAAGCGGAGATCGCTCGGTTCAATAGCTCAGGCGACCTCTACACCCTCCATGGCGCTGCCACCTCCGATCCACCCACCTCCATGACCGCCTCCGTCGACCTATGGCATCATCGTCTTGGCCACCCCCACACCGCCACATTATCATCTATGCTTAGTGAATTTTCAATAAATTGTAATCGAGATAGTCATAATTCTTCCATATGTTCTTCGTGTCAGCAAGGCTAACATGTTAGATTGCCATTTAGTTCATCCACTACTGTTAGCACCTTTCCATTCGAGCTGTTACATTGTGATTTATGGACCTCACCACATGTTAGTGTCTCAGGCTTTAAGTATTATCTCGTTGTTCTTGATGATTTCACCCATTTTGTTTGGACCTTTCCCCTACGTAACAAATCTGTTGTCCACACCACCTTTGTTAACTTTCAGAAATACGTCGCTACCCACTTCTTCCTCCCAATCAAGTTTTTTCAGTGTGACAATGGCAAAGAATTTGACAACTTTAAAAATAGACAGTTTTTTCTCCAACACGGCATACTTCTTCGTTTCTCCTGCCCATACACCTCTCCTCAAAATGGCAAAGCAGAACGCTCTCTCCGCTCTCTCAATGACATTGTCCGTACTCTTCTTATACACTCTTCCATGCCGCCAAAATTTTGGGCAGAAGCCCTGCGCACCGCCACCTACTTACTTAATATTCGTCCTTCTAAATCCAACCCGAACTCCACCCCCTTCTACTCTCTTTTCCTTTGTCACCCAAATTACTCCGAGCTTCGCGTCTTTGGTTGTCTCTGTTTTCCAAATACTTCCTCTATCTCCCACGACAAACTTTCTCCTCGCTCTCTTCCTTGTGTGTTTCTTGGCTATTCTGACGAACACAAGGGCTATCGTTGTTTGGACCTTGTTTCTGGCCGTGTTCATATTTCCCGGCATGTCACGTTTTCTGAAAACATATTTCCTTTTTCCTCCCGTGCACCATCCCCTTCCCCTGACACTCCCACGCCACCACCCCGTCGCCATCCTGCCCAAACAACCCACTTTCCCCAGCATTACACCGCACCTACACCCTCTACTCCTCCTGCCGCGGCAGCCGTTTCCCCCCTTTTTCCTGCCGCGGCAGCCCCTCCTTCTTCTCCTGCCGGCCCAGCTCCCAGTCCTGCCGCGGCAGTCGTTTCGGCAGATTTTCCTGCCGCGGCAGCCTCTCCTGCTTCTCCTGCCGCTCCAGCTCCCAGTCCTGCCGCGGCAGCCGTTTCGGCAGATTTTCCTGCCGCGGCACCTGTCTCTGCTGGTTCTCCTGTTGTCTCAGCCACTCCGGCGTCTGTCTCTTCCGCTGCGCCTGACGCCTTGATACGTCTCCAACGTATCTATAATTTCTTATGATCCATGCTTGTTTTCATACCATTTGCTACATGTTTTGTTTACATCTTATAACATTTTTATGCATTTTCTGGAACTAACCTATTAACAAGATGCCACAGTGCCAGTTCCTGTTTTCTACTGTTTTCCCGTTTCAGAAAAGTACTTAAGGAAATATTCTCGGAATTGGATGGGACAAAAAGCAGCAGTCTTATAATTCAATGAACTACACGGAGCCCGAAGGAGAGGACCTGGAGGGTCGTGGGACGGCCACACCATAGGGTGGCGCGGGACCCATGCCTGCCGCGCCACCAGGTGGTGTGGGGCCCACGGGAGCCCTCCGACGCCGCCCTTTCGCCTATATATTGCCCCCGACGCATAAAACCTAGAGGACCCCGTCATATTCCAAAGAAACATCTGCAGCGCCGCCGCCATCGCCGACAAGTTTCGGGGGACAGAAGTCTCTGTTCCGGCACCCTGCCGGGACGGGGAAGTGCCCCCGGAGCCATCTCCATCGACTCCACCACCATCTTCATCGCCGTTGCTGACTCCCATGATGAGGAGGGAGTAGTTCTCCCTCGAGGCTAAGGGCTCTACCGGTAGCTATGTGGTTCATCTCTCTCTCCCATGATGTGATCTATATGTGATCATGAGCTTTGCAATCTAGATGCCGTTGTGCTACTCAAGTGGGCTTTATTTATGTGATCTCCGGAGACTCCTTGTCCCACGTGTGTAAAGGTGACAGTGTGTGCACCGTGTGAGTCTTTTAGGCTATATTTCACAAGATACTTGTTCACTGATTTATTATTTGAGTTGGATGTCTCTATGAAATTGTGGTGTGTTAGTACCTCCTATGAATGCTCATGGTCCAGTGTGGGGTATTCATTAGTACTTGGGAATATATCTTTGAGGAGTGCTTTTGCATTCCTACACAATGAATTAGTGTTCGTTATCCAGCCGGAGAATACTTTGGAGTAGTATATTGAAGTGCTTATATTTATATTCAATTATGATTGCATTGTTGAGAGTGACCACTGGTGAAAGTATGATCCCTAGGCCTTGTTTCTAAGCATTGAAACACCGTTTACAACAAGTTCTGCTACATGTTTGCTTGCTGCCATTTTTATTTCAGATTGCAATTACTACTTATAATCATCCATATTACTTGTATTTCACTATCTCTGTGCCGAACTAGTGCACCTATACATCTGACAAGTGTATTGGGTGTGTTGGGGACACAATAGACTTTTTGTATTGTGATTGCAGGGTTGCTTGAGAGGGATACCTTTGACCTCTACCTCCCTGAGTTCGATAAACCTTGGGTGATTCACTTAAGGGAAACTTGCTGTTGTTCTACAAACCTCTGCTCTTGGAGGCCCAACACTGTCTGCAAGAATAGAAGCGTGTGTAGACATCACGCCTCTACACCACATCCACTTCCCGCTCATGCTGTCCATGTTCCAGCCCCAATAAATGACCACACTATGCGTACTCGTGCCAAAACAGGCTTTCGCCTTCCAACACAACGTCTCACTCTCCTCGCAACATCCTCTCCCTCGGTTTCTCCCCTTCCCAAAACCTACAAAACCGCACTCCTTGACCCCAATTGGGCTGCTGCTATGCGCGACGAGTTTTCTGCACTTCTTCAGAATGACACTTGGCAGCTTGTTCCTCGCCCTTCCGGTGCAAACGTAGTTTCAGGCAAATGGGTTTTCCGTCAAAAATTCCATTCCGACGGTAGTCTTTCTCGTTATAAAGCTCGCTGGGTTTGTCGCGGTTTTTTCCAGCAACATGGCATTGACTATGAAGAAACTTTCTCTCCGGTCGTTAAGCCCAACACCATTCGCACGGTCCTCAGTATAGCAGTGTCTCCGCATGGCCTATTCACCAACTTGACGTCAAAAATGCCTTTCTTCATGGCTCTCTTCGCGAAACAGTCTATTGTCAGCAACCCCTTGGTTTTGAGAATCCTTCTGCGCCTGATCATGTATGTCTTCTTAAGAAATCTCTATACGGTCTTAAACAAGCTCCTAGGGCTTGGTTTCAACGTTTCTCCAACTATATTCAAACCATTGGTTTCACTCCCTCTCTCACCGACACCTCTCTTTTTGTCTATCACACTTCTTCTCACACAGCCTATGTTCTTCTCTATGTTGATGACATTATTCTCACTGCCTCCACCCAAACCTTTCTTGACCACATCATTACGCTCCTTAGCTCTGAATTCTCCATGACTGATCTCGGTGTCCTCCATCATTTTCTTGGCATCACTGTTACCCGTGACTCTCATGGTCTTCTTCTTTCTCAACGTCAATACATTTTAGATCTTCTCACTAGAGCCGGTATGCTTGACTGCCAACCTTCTCGCACCCCCGTTGACACCAGTTCCAAACTATCCTCTGATGGTGACCCTTTTCCCGATCCCTCTCTCTACCGTAGCATCGCGGGTGCACTTCAATATCTCACTCTTACACGACCCGAAATTTCATACTCTGTCCAACAAGCTTGTCTTTATATGCATGACCCTCGTCTTCCCCACTACAACCACATTAAACGTATCCTTCGTTATCTTAAGGGCACTCTAAATCATGGCCTTCACATAAACACCTCTACACCTACTAGTTTGACAGCATATTCTGATGCGGACTGGGCTGGTTGTCCCGATACTCGTCGATCCACGTCCGGATACTGTGTTTTTATGGGTAACAATTTGCTTTCATGGTCTTCTAAACGACAGGTTACGGTCTCTCGCTCTTCTGCAGAAGCTGAGTATCGAGCAGTTGCTCACGCGGTTGCTGAGACAGTTTGGCTTCGGCAGCTCTTGGCTGAGCTTCATCGCCCTATTCAGCAGGCTACTATTGTGTATTGTGATAATATTTCAGCAGTCTACATGTCCAACAATCCAGTTCAGCATCGGAGGACCAAGCATATTGAGATAGACATCCACTTTGTTCGCGAGAAAGTTGCATTGGGGCAAGTTCGAGTTCTTCATGTACCGACCACTGCACAATTTGCTGACATCTTCACCAAGGGATTGCCGACTCAACCTTTTACAGACATTCGTTTCAGTCTCAACGTGATTGAACCCCACGTTGACATTGCGGGGGGGGGATGTTAGATTATATATTCGGTTAGTTCAACTTGTAACATAAGTTAGGGTTTTAGGTTAGTCGGTTTGCTAGGCCTCCTATATATACCCTTGTACCCTAAACATTATGGTTATCAATTGTGAGACATAACACAAGTTTACAGATAATATTCTGAACTTTATGTAGTACCATGCATGATCTTTGTTCATAGCAGTGAGGTATAGCATAGAGTAATAAAAATTAAACCTAGTCGTGAGGATGTCGTCGTCCCCTGATCAAGATCAAACGCATGATCTCTCTACTGGTATCCATTCCCCGATCCGTCAACATCCCGTCATCAAGGACGTCGCACTAACGGTGAGAAACTAGCCTTCTGATGTAGGTACATATGGGATAGATCTAATCTCAACACATGAGAACCAGAGAGGGAGAGAGGCCTGAGGGTCAATTTGGCACACCTCCAAGGGAGGGGTGGGGTGGGGATATATTGATGGAAGGGAGGGCCGCTGCCTCCCAAGTGGTCGGGCCAGGGGGTTAGATCTCCCAGACCCTAGCCGATGCATGTCTTAGGGTGTTGCCTTGTCCCCCAAACAAGTGGGGCAGCAACCGCTACGAACCCCTACCCGGCTGACCCACTATGGGCCTAGGCCCCATGCGGCCAACCCAAGGCCTTTTGGCCCTTGGGCAGCCTTGGGACATTTTCCCGGCTATTTCTCCTCCTCTTCTACTAAAAAAACAAAGGCTATTTCTCCTCTCGTATTCATCCCAACGAACTCCGGAATATCAAATATCACCTATATACTATTTTAGAATATTTCTAAAATTTATTTAGCTTATTTAATAACTCCGAGACATCATATGTCCACTTATTAAAATCCCCAGAACACTTCCGATATCATTAAAACCATTTTAATGACTCCAGGATCGGATTATCTTAAAGCGTGTGACCTAGTGGGTTTCATAATACGTAGACATGATCAGAACACCTTCCAACTATTAACCAACAGCGGGGCCATGAACACCCATGATGGCTCTTATGTATACTCGAATAATATCGAACGACCCTTTCCGTTACTCAGTATACTAATCCTCTTGTTTCACGATAGTAATGATATCCCGAGGTCAGATGTCGGTATCCTCGTGATTGAAC